>JANZLF010000222.1:24593947-24605460 GCA_026546835.1 Erythroxylum foetidum
AAATTAATAAAATATTCATTTATCGATAAATTAATAACCTCGTATAAGATAATAATTTTTCAGGTCCCAAAAATATTTATTTATAGAGGTTTTACTCTAAAGGAAAATTTATCTAAAGATGATATTAATGGAACCAATCATGCATTAAGGACCGAACGCACAGATGCGAATAAAAACTGATCAAGTGAACAATAATTACAAAGCAAAATAAAAAGAAAAAGACGAAGGATGCACCAAAGTGCAGAAGTAATATAAAAGCGATGTAAACTTTCTTGTAACCCTTTCTATGCCTTTCACAATACGTTTAAGAATTCAAAGTTGTAAGATCATTCATATTTATGGGATGATTAATAAGGTTTCCAATTTCAAAAAGAACATCTTGGTTAAGGATTAAATAACCCTTTTTAATATATCATTCAAATTAGGGAACTTTTCTAGTATGTTTCAATCTTTATCAATTTAATGCATTGATAAATTTAAAATTATGCTAGTTTCTTAACCAAATAAAATATTCATGAAATAAAAATATTTTCTAAGAAGGACATTGGTAAATTAAACTAAGCGTTACATTGACCAAACTCTCTAGAACAAGACATGATATTAAGTTAGTGAGTTTGTATTATTATTTTTTTGAGATATAGATAAAAAAAATGTCACTTTTTTAAAATATAAATAATTTATTGGATTGAAAATCTGTATAACAGGTTTCGACACAATATTTAGTACAAATAAACCAACATCACCACACGACATAACTCTTAGCAAACTTATTTTAAATCCATTTTTATTTCTTGAATTGGTCAGTTTTACTACTCAGTCAACTCCACTTATGTCATGGCATGATATCATTGCATTCCTTTATTTACACCATTAGATTATTTTGTAGATGATCTACTTATGCTTTATGCCAATGAGCCTCCATTTATTAGAACACTCTCAGTAACATTACATAAATTTCAAGAACTATCAAGTCTCATATTCAACGTAAGCAAGAGTGCTACTTATCAAGCTAGACAAAGTAGTGAAGATTCAAGGAGAGTGATAGAAAATATTGGACTCACAATTCATCAATTGCCTCTTACATACTTGGGAGATCCAATTTCTACAAAAAAAATAAAGGAAGGTAAATGCATGTTTCTTTTAGATAAAGTGAACAGAAGAATCTCTAATTAAAGCAACAAATTCTTGTCATACAGAGGTATAGTTCAACTAGCTATCTCCATTCTTAACAATTTACACATTAACTGATTGTCACATCTAGCTACTGTAGAAAAATTACAATGCATGCATCATATAAATGTGGTGCAGAAAACAAACAAATTTGGTTCCGAGACTTTCTCGAAGTCCAGGATCTATGCGCCTATATAAGAAAATACCATTAAACCTAGCTGAAAATTCTCATTCCACAAACATGTTCATAACATATATATATTTATATATATAGGAATTCATAGCTGACACAAATCAGTCATTCATATAATAGCCATGTATCTTGTGTGTAGTCTCTTTCGTTCTTCAATCTTCTACTCGTTGGGTTGTCACAAACCATAACGAACAAAACAGACTGTCTCCAATGGTATCCATGCAGAGATCGGAGAAACTACCAAATCAATAAATGCATCATCTTTTAAAGAAGCATCTCTCATCTTCCATGTTGCACATATCTTATAAATATATATATATAAATGCTGAGGTGGTCCAGTCACATTAGCATCGATCCTATAGGGTCCCGGGTGTGGGAAAAACAACAGAAACCTATTTCAACAATATCGATGTCGCGATCTCATTGCGATGCATTTGGTTATACTACTCTCCATATAATGGATCTCTATCCAAAACTATTTTACAAATCCTTCGAGTCACTTTTATACGTGTGACCCATTAGGTTCCTAGTTATGTTGACCACTTAGATTAACACTTAATCCAAGCAAGTCATGAGTGATATCTAGCAACACATCATGACCCCCAATTGACCAGAAAGTAAGTGATTTGACAAACGAACCCATGCTCGTCACAAACCATCTCATGAACCCTCCCATAGACAATTGCTATGCAATTCGTCCTTTCACCATGCTATACCCTACTTAGTTATGAGTATGGGCAAAATGTCAACTTTCACTAGACTGACTATGTCAAATCTAGTCCAAGTAATATCAGTTCTCTTCATGGGACTCATTACTCTATATGTCAATGAAGACAATCTTCATGATATATGTACTTCGACCAAAGATTTCCAAGTAATCGTGGGTATCATCTTTCGCTATCACAAAAGTGGTGAATCTTCTATTGGCTGCTCATTTACCTTTGAATACCTCAAGCTGTACCTAATCACCACCGTATGAGCGACCTCTGCAAGGCAACAAGGAATGAAGTCAAAGCACATATTAGAATCCAAGATATCCTTGAGTATCTCAAGTCTAAGGATACTTGCACCATATGATGAGATTATTACTGACATTAGAATAGGACATCCATGTGATGATCTCATGGTAATCATCCAATGTATTTACTATATCTAATAAGCATTCACATCTCAACTCTAAACATCTCATGTTTACAGATTCCGCTTGATCAAATCAAGGAGCTTGACATATGTTAGTATATCCAAATTAACAATGTTCAGTCTCATTAATCCTATGACTAGGGATAATTTAGATACTGACATAATTGCACTTGGTAGAAATCTCAACAGTATGATCACATCATGATTTCCTTCATATTATGTCATATATTATGGACTTCATTAATTTGTTTATAGATCAATATCAATTCACAAATAATGGACACCCAATTAATGAAATATGCCTTCCTTTATTATTAAAAAACGTTTATACACAACTTAGTACAAAACGCGCTAAAGGCGATTACTTTTAGGGCACTACTCTAACAAATCTCTCGCTTGACCTAAAGCTAATCGCCTTGGTATCTAATACCATAGGCGAGTGCATGAGAATCAAAGCTATTATGTGACAATGGCTTCGTCAACGAATCAGTAATATTTTGCTCAGTGGGAATTCTCTCTATCTGTACATCACCTCGACCAATGATCTCCCTGATCAAATGTTATCTGCTGAGTATGTACTTAGATCGTTTATGAGATTTGCCTGCGCAATAACCCCATTATTGTCACAATACAACTATATGGGCCCATCACTGCTAAGAACCACACAAGTTTAGTAATAAACTTCTTGATCAAAATTGCTTCCTTTGCTGCGTCTGAAGTCGCAATGCACTCTTCCTCGATTGTTGAATCAATAGTCTTCTCTTATTTGGAACTCTTCTAACTAACCGCCCTGCCATTTAGTGTGAATATATAACCTGATTGGGATTTAGAATCATCATTATCAGATTGAAAACTGACATCTGTATGCTCGCTCACTTTTAGATTTCCATCCACATATATCAAGAAAACATCCTTAGTCCTTCACAAGTACTTGAGGATGTTCTTGATAGCTACCCAATGACCCTTACTAGGATCTGATTAATATCTACTCATAACACTTAGAGCATATGATACAACGAGTCTCGTACATAGCATAGCATATATGATAGATCCTTCTGCAAATGCATATGGGATCATATTCATGTGCTCCTCTCATCTTGTGTCTTAGGACACATTGATTTTGAGAGTGTTATCCCATGAGTCATAGGAAGATACTCTCTCTTGGACTACTCCATGCTAAACTTCTTTAGCATCTTATCTATGTACGTTGATTATGAAAGACCAAGCAATCTTTTCGATCTATCTCTATAGGGATATAAGTTGCTTCACCGAGATCTTTCATGGCAAATTGTTTAGACAACCAAATCTTCACATATTGTAACATAGAGACCTCATTTCCCAGTAATAATATGTCATCTACCTATAGCACAAGGAATACGATTGTACTCCCTCGAACCTTCTTATACACACAGGGTTCATCCGAATTTTGTGAGAGACCAAACTCTTTGATTATCTCTTCAAAGTGGATATTCTAACTCCTAGATGCTTGTTTCAATCCATAGATGGATTTCTGAAGCTTACATACCTTTTTGTCATCATAGGAGACGGCCCTCTGGTTGTGTCATATACACATCCTCGGTTAGATTTCCATTTAGGAAAGCTATCTTTACATCCATTTGCCATATCTCATAATCATAATAAGCGGCAATAGCTAGGAGTGTCCTAATAGATTTAAACATTACTATTGGGCTAAAGGTCTCGTTGTAGTCAATTCCTTATCTTTGATGGAAACCTTTGGCCATAAGCCTTGTTTTATAGGTAATCACATTACCATCTATGTCGGTTTTCTTTTTGAAAACCCATTTACACCCTATGGGTTTTATTCCTTCGAGTGTCTCAACCAAAGTTCATACTTGGTTTTCATATATGGAATCCATTTCTACTTTCATAGCGCTAAGTCATTTCTTAGACTCTGAACTTTTCAGAGCCTCTTTATAGGTAGTAGGCTCATTATCTTCAATGAGCAATACGTCATTCTATTTAATCATGAGAAATCCATATCTCTCAGGAATAGAGAGTATCATCTAGTTTAATTACAAGCCCACTGGGGAGTGAAAAAAATAAATGCCTATGGCTAATGCTCGCCCCATTTCCCACGCGTAGGTCTAATTCTCCCTTCATGAGTTGTCTATTGTCCTTGAGGCCCTGCATGTCATTACATATGTGTGAGCCACAATCAGTATCTAATACTCATATGTTATGATCAGAAACAATATTAACCTCAATGATAAACATACCTGAAGGAGCCGAGGCATCTAATGCCTGTTTCTTCTTCAAGGAATCCAGATAGACTTTCTAGTTTTGCTTCTAGTGGCTAGTCTTGCCACAATGGAAGCAAGTTCCTTTCAGTGCAGTTTCTTTAAGTTTCTTTTAGCCGCACTTCCTTTTGGTTTCTCGGACCTTTTCTTCTTTAGATTCTTTTATCTTGTACTAGAAGAAGAAGAGTCCACCACTACCACTAGCTTATTATCCTTCTTGATTACTTGCTCTATTGTTTTGAGTAGATTGATCAACTCAGGGATTATCGTTGAGATTTAGTTCAGCTGATAGGTCAGCACAAACTATGAATAACTATCAGATAATCCAACCAAAATTAAGTCAACATTTAATTCATAGTCTATAACAAAACCCAAGGTGGCCAACCTCTTAA
This sequence comes from Erythroxylum foetidum, assembly GCA_026546835.1. NCBI lineage: Eukaryota > Viridiplantae > Streptophyta > Magnoliopsida > Malpighiales > Erythroxylaceae > Erythroxylum > Erythroxylum foetidum. The sequence goes on from JANZLF010000222.1 coordinate 24,599,101, forward strand.
TATAACCATTTATCTTTAGTGCATATTGCATTGCAGATATCCCCAGAGTCATCTTAATTGTGAAGAGCAATCTCAAGGTCTCAAACCTTTCAGACCCATCTTACTCATCAAAAAGCTCTCTAAGATGAAACACTATGGTATTAGCATCCACTAAGACTTATGTTGCTTTTATAGCTCTTGTGACATAGAGGCTAGCATAATACAGGTAGCGAAATCGCTATCTTTAATATGTTTACGATATGCTCTCTGATCCTCATCAGAAGCATCAACAGTAGGGGGTCAAGAAGTGGAACATCTAGTACATAGCCTTGCTCTTTATATATGAGAACAATTCTTAGATTTCTCAGCTAATTAAGAAAATTGTGTCCAGTCAATTTATTAGAATCTATAAGTAAGCGCAAATTCACACTAGAAGACATCTTCAATCAACCTAAATGTGAAGAGAGAAAGAATGTTAGAATATCAATACATGCATGATCATAAGGACTTGCATGACATGCATATAACTCCCACTAGTTTCAAAGAGTACATACCCTCACTACGAATCCAATAAAAATTATAAGAAAGTGTCCTAGTGGGTTGATATCCGATATTACTAAGAATAACCTTGGGTTTACCAAACAAGTCACCTTAGGTCAATCAGTAGGTATCGGTCATATCAATTGTATCATAAATGCAACTATCGTATAGTGTTATCAAATCGTGATTTATGCACACACATTGGGTTATCAACTCTTGATGTATGTACATCTAATGTATGCTACCCAATTGTGCCTCTGTTTATGTTGACTTTGAGTTTACTCAACAAATCAATGCTTCTAGTGAAAACGACCCATTAATCTGAAAATTTAATTTCCATGGTTCGAACATATCTGTATAGAACGGGCTTGAGTTTACCCAACAACCCTCTAAAAGAATTTTGGTTCTCCCTATATTAATGAATATAATTCCACGACTTAGATGAGATCAATGACTATAATCCTATGACTTAGATGAGACTAGAGTATGAAATCCCTCACACATAATATGAAAACTAATGCCTTCCATTAATATGGGGAGAACCAAAAAAATTTTAAAATTAGGGTTGTGACTATATGAAATGATTTAAGACGTTTCATCAATCACATTGAATCCATATCCATAACCATCCATCATCCCACCTAACCAACCCTAGCATGCATTCTTTAATGCAACCATCTAACAAGGTTTTCTTCCATAGGTTGTGACGTGTTATGCATCTAAAGATTTGACGTTCGATTCAACTCTTAAACTGAATTTTTTTCTAATGTTGGCATTAACTAATTTCTCAATCTGTATGTTTTCAATTCCAATTCAAAATATCAATATACCAAGCGTAATACCCTTTACTCTGATGTACCAATTAAACACTTTAATTGTATCATGCTTGCCATATCTAGTCATACTAGACATGAAATACTCGAAATAGATTAATACAATATTAATCTCTTAGATTTTCAAATAATTTGAGAACAATCAAACTATCACCCTAAGTATGTCTAGGTAGTCTCCACTTCATCAAGACTACTTCAGCACTTGTCATATAGCTTGTGATAGCCAAAACAATCAAGACAACTAAATATACCAACAAGATGCTAATATGACATATTTGACATCCGAAAATTGTTTGGAAACCCAATTTTGAGTAAATCAGTTTAGCAAGCATATAACATCAAAGTAACATATTTATAATCACATAAAAATGATCCGATGTATTGAAACTCAAAAACACACAATCACCACTTCAAACAAAACAGGTCCAACAGTTTTCTTAAAAATGTTCAGCTCTGTCTTTTGCTTGAAAAAAATCAATGAAAAAATTTCAATAAATGCTAGGAAAATTAAAGAGAATATAACATGTTCCCAAAATATGCCATGAATTTTTTCAAAATTTATTTTCCAGAAAAAATTAACCAACCTTAGTAACCAACCCAATCCAAAATTTGTGTTCCTCAACACAGACATTCCCAACAACAGACAAGAAACTATCAAATAAATATTAAATCACCTAAAAAAACATTTTTCCATCTTCATAGACATTTATAAACATCTTAGAAAAAGGGTGGTAAAATAAAATCCCAAAAAAATTTCTGGAATTTATTCTTGAATTTGCAAGCATGCTTGTTCATGTAATGTGCATAAACACAACAACTAGAACAGTAGGGAATTAATTAGCAAAAACATATCAAATCACATTGATAAATTTTTTCCTTCCACAACCACATTTAACAACATCTCATGAGCAAATCTAGGCAAGAAAATTTCAAAATCAATATCTCTATACTGATTTTGAATTCAACACAATCAAAATGCACAACTGTCACTCATAACCAATCAGTAGCATCACACATGTTATGGTTTCTCCTTTATACAGGGCACAAATGACTCTGATTCCACTGTAGGAAAATCCCGATGCATGCATTATATACGCATAGTGTGGAAAACAAAAAAATTATTCTGGGACTTTCTCGAAGTCCAATATCATGTGCCTATACAAGGAAATATCATTAAACCTAGCTAAAAATTTCCATTTCACATACATATGTATAACATACAGACACACACAGGAATTCATGGCATTTACAAAATTCAATCATTTATATAAGAACTATGTACCTTGTGTGTAGTCTTCTTCATTCTTCGATCTTCTAGACGTTATGTTATTGCAAACCACAACTACCAAAATAGACCATCTCCAGTGGTATCTACGCAGAGATCAGAGAAACTAACCGAATCAAACTTTTTGATCTGAAAATGACTAGAATAAAGACAAGAGTGCTAGCTCTCTTCTTTTTTCTATGGAGAGCAAAACTATGAAAGAGAATGAAGAGGAAGAAGATGAGAAAGATGAGGAGAATAATATAAGAATCATGAAGATTGCTTACTTAACCATTTTCATGATTATCTAACCATTTTCATGATTATCATCATCTTACTTGCTTTTTGTTTTTCTCTTTTATCATTTAAAGACAATAAATGCATCACCTTTTAAAGAAGCCTCTCTCATCAAACCACTTACTTTACTATTAATTGGGGATTATGATGTATTGCTAGACTCCGCTCATGAATTGCTTGGATTAAGTGTTAATCCAAGTGGCTAACATTATCGAGAACCTAATGGGTCACACGTATAAGAGTGACTCGGAGGATTCGTAAAATGGTTTTGGGTAGAGATCCATTATATGGAGAGCAATAGAGCCAAATAGATCTCACCGAGATCAGGATATGTCCCGATGAGATCAAGACATCGATATTCCTAGTCACACCACATACCTGTGACTAGCGATCGAAGGTGTGACTCTTTTTTTTAAATAAAGAAAATTAACTAAAAATAAATAAAACATCAAAATCATGCAATTATATGGGTTGTCTCCCATTAAGCACTGCTTTAATATCTTGTAATTGGATGACGCAAATAGTCATTCTTGAAGTGGATTGCTTAAATTGATCGATTCTACAATTTTCTTTCTAGTTGCTCCTTCCAAATATGGTTTCACCTAATGGGCAACCTTAAAGGTTTCTTTTGTTTGGGGGTTCTCCAATTGCACGGCTCCATATGGAAAGACCTTGATTACTTCAAATGGCCTATTCCACCTTAATTTTAGCTTTCCTAGAAACAAACGCCGCTGAGAATTATATAACATAACTTTCATGCTAGGTATGAGGAACTTACCTACAGGTCCCTTATCATGAAGGCCTTTAGTTCTTTCCTTGTAAATTTTAGAATTCTCATAAGCCTCACTCTAGAGTTCATCCAATTTTGAAATTTGAAGCAAACATTCCCATCCTCCAACATCCAGATTTAGGTTCATCATCTTGATTGCCCATAGTGCCTTATGCTCAACCTCGACCAATAAATGGTAGGCCTTCCTAAAAACAAGTCGATAAGGGCTCATTCCGAAGATGGTTTTGTAAGCCATGCAATATGCCTATAGTGCATCATTTAATGTTATTGACCAATCCTTCAGTCTTCTCCAAAATCCCTTAATTTGTTTGTAACTTATTTCCACTTATCTAGAAGTTTGTGGATGGTAACCTTGTGAGTTATGTTATATTTATTCACGAGCTTCTCAAAAAGCTTATTGTAGAAATGACTTCCTCCATTGCTTATGATTGCATGTAGAATCCCAAACCTGCTAAAAACATCTTCCTTCATAAATTTAATAACAACATTAGCATCATTAGTTTAGGTGGGTATTGCTACTAGCCATTTAGACAAGTAATCAACAAAAATAAGTATATATTCAAATACACAAGATTTAGGAAATGCACCTATAAAATTAGTGCCCCAATCATTGAATAATTCAATAGTCAATTGGTTAGTTAGGGGCATTTAATTTCTTTTACTTATATTTCTGGTTCATTAGCATTTATCACATTTCAATCAAAGGAAATGAGCATCCTTAAAAAAGATAGGCCAATACTGTAACATCCTACCCCCGACGGGAAGGGTAAAATAGTAATTTGGTCAGGGATGAGAGTGATTAGGACTGATTTGACATTTTTATGCATACTGGTATTTGTGAACATTGAATTTTTGCACATGAAAAATAACTGTATATGCATTCCTGATATTTTCCGGTATTTGGGCCTAAACAGAATTTTATTATGAATAATGTGGGAATTGTGTTTGAAAAATTTATTGGAGTGATCCATTGTGTGTTTAATATTTTAAGGAATTTTTAGGAAATTTTCTGGAATTTTTCGGAGAAAATTCCCGGACCGAAAAAATCGCCAAGTGACGAACCGACTGATTTTCGGTACCAAAAATTTCTATCAAATGGTACTGTAATATTGGGTACATTATTTTGGAATTGTAATTGAGATCCTTGGAAATGGATTGAAAACCTAATTCTATTTGGATTATTTTATCAAAGGTTATTAAGTTATTTTGTCTTCTTCTTAAGTGAAAAGGTGTCAAAGCATTTAATGCTTGGATTATGTGGCTCCATTCTCGACTCTTCTATGTTTGAAGAGTGAAAAAGTTGAATTGTTAACATATTGGCTTTGTCTCATCCGAATATCTCCTTCTCCTTCCTTCTCATCGATTTTCTTCACTTGTTCCACTTAGTTGCTACTCTCTTTGTTCTTCCTTGCATGCTTATAAGCTTAAACCTTCTCCCTCCTTACTATGATGATAACCATGCATGGGGTTGAGAAGTGAGGAAGTAGAGTGGTTGAAGAAGTGAAGAGTTAAAGCTTGATTAGGTAAGGTTTATGCTAAGCTTTCATTATGTTCTTTCATATGGTTGTTAGAAGCATTTATTGTGATTTTTATGTGCATTAATGTCATGGAATTTTGGAGATTTATGTTCAAGTGAATGTATGAATGATCTAGTGACTGATTTCTTGTCCATTTGGATGCTTAGTGATGTGTTATTGGTATTGAAGGTGATAGGATCTAAGGTTAGCACAAAAACTGGAAAATTGGTTTTGTACTGATTACACTGTTTTAAGCATAACTCATTGTGTGGTTGTGCAAATGAGGTGCGGTTTATGCCGAATGAACCTTTAGTTGATTGAATACAATTTTGTGTGAAATAGGTGTTGACTAATTGTAGCTCTAAGAGGTTGAATTTTGGCTTGGAAAATCAGAGACATAGGTTGTGTGAACAGTACCTAGATTGATGACCGAATTGTTTTGTTGATTTTTCTAGATTAATATAGAAGGAATTGGTAAAAATGGCCTTCATGGAAGTTGAAGCCTATATTGTTAGCTTTCCATTTCCACTGATTTTGCAATTTTTCGATCTGTATATTGGGAGATATGAAATGTTGCCTATTAACTGATTTTGAGCATTTTGGTGAAATCTAGCCTAAATGTCGGTTTTGTGAGCATTCTGATTGGAAGCATATTTAGCGATTTCTGTGCATTGAAATGGCTTGAGTGATCTTCTAAAGAGTTGTAGAGGAAGTAATTATCTTGAAAATGGTATATAGCATGCTATTTTTAGATATCAGATTTGGTAGTTATGAGTTTTCAAAAACTGAATCTGAATTAGGTCATTGACTGCTAATTAGGGCAGTCACTTACATGATAGTTTTGAGCTTGTTAATGATGGAATTGGATTATGAGTCCTTTATGAAAGTTGAAGTTGGCTCAATGGTAAGGGACGTGCACTTAAAGTGCAACAAAACCTTGAGGTCTTGGGTTCGAGTCGTGGATTCACCCTTGACCAAAGAGGACAATACCTGGAGTGATGGCGGTAGAGGTCGGGCTCTACATTAAAAAGTGCACGCCTCTTACCATTGAGCCATAAAGTGAAACAAAACCTTGAGGTCTTGGGTTCGAGTCGTGGACTCACCCTTGACCAAAGAGGACAATACCTGGAGTGATGGCGG
>JANZLF010000222.1:24605560-24617555 GCA_026546835.1 Erythroxylum foetidum
GGGAGTATGTCTACTGTAGGCAAGTGAAGGATAGAGGTCGGGATCAGTCCGTGTCTGCATTAGTGTCTTATCGAATTATATTCCGCAATCATTGTGCAATAATGCTTTGTATTTATAATGAGCCATTATGGTTCTATTGTTTCACATTGACTGATTGTAAAATTATTATTGGATGACTGTAATAACTGAAAATGATTAATTGTGAACATGGGCTCAAGTTTCTCACTGTTTATGTCGCGATAATGAACGTTTTAAAAAAAACATAATAAGAGGAGAAAATGTTATACTGAGTTTTATACTGAGTGATGTAGCACGCCACCCTCGCGGGGCACGGACCTGGATGTCACCGTCGATATCGGGTTCGGGTCTTGCGAGAGTGGGGTGTTACATTTAGGTGGTATCAGAGCCCAGAAGTACGAATTTATCTGGGCACAGTCTGAAACATAGGTTAAGTTGCATGCATTTGAGTCGTGTCGTTGCAGACCATGGCAACTGATCCCTAGTCTGAGTCGCACGAGTATAAATCCTACGTGTGAACTTGTGTTAAGTGATTAAGTGTGAGAAAAGTGAGAATGTATCAGAATGTGAGCCCATGAAAGTGTATGAGCAATTAGGAATGGGAAAAAGGAAAAAAATGGATAAGGATAGCTATAGTGTACTGTGGTTATGAACCTTCGATTGTGATATAAGTATGACTACGTTGGCATGGGCTGATGGAGGAAAGAAATGATATCAAAATGAATAAGGGGATTTAAAGTGGTAATATTACGGCGAAAGAAAACAAAAAGTTCTATAGCTTGTGATAAGTGAAACAAAGGAAAGGGCTTAGAAAAACTGCATGGGATAGCTGGAGTGGATCAGGTTTGAATGTTCAAGTGCGCAGTATAGATAGTAAACAATCTGAGCCCAAGTTCATAAATAAACATTTTTAGTTATTATAATCATTCAATAATAATTTACAAAAGCCATTTAATGAACAAAAAGGCATAACCAAATTGGGCTCACTATAAATACAGAGCATTCTTTTACAGAGATTTCAGAATAAAACTAATGAAAATTTCATACTAAGTTTCGACTGACTGATGTAGCACGTCACCCTCGCGGAGCACGGACCCGGATATCACCAACGATGTCGGGTTCGGGTCACGCGGGAGTGGGGTGTTACAAATACAAACTGCTTTGAAGAATTTTAGAAGTAGTTTTCCTCCCTCCAAAATGGCCTCCATAGTGGAGTTCATGAAAAATGGTCAAGACACTTACTAGGTTGTCCTCTGCAATGCACCTCCGAATGATTTCATCTTTACAAATTCAGTAGAGGTATGTATCATCCTAAACGTAGTACATGCTTAAGTGAAGGAATCATTTCCTTTCTTGAGAAGTCATGTTAGGTCTCAAAATGCCACATACAAGATAATTCACATAGTCAGCATAGCAAGGAACTTTACTCACAAGAAATAATTGCTCATCACGAAAGTTCACAACAATTGCATAATTCTTTTATTATTCAAGAGTTTCCAAGTTAGGAGTTATTCTAGACAAATGATCCACAACAACATTATCATTTCCTCTTTTATCGTTTATTTCCACATCAAACTCTTGTAACAACAAAATTCATCTAATTAACCATAGTTATGCATGTGTTTTGGTCAAAAGATATCTAAGAGTTGCATGATCAAAATGGATTATGATATTTGACCCTAAAAATAAGGTCTAAATTTTTCCAATGCAAAAATCACAACCAACAAATCTTTCTCAGTGGTTGTGTAGTTCAGTTATGCATCACTCAAAGTTAAGGTTGCTTAATAAATCAGATGTAAAGATTTCTCAAAATTTTGGCCCAAAACAGCTCTGCAACAAAATCAAAAGCATCACATATAATTTCAAATAGTAAGACCAATCAGGAACTACAATAATCAATGCAGAGATAAATTTTTCTTTAAAGGCATTTAGGCATTCCTCATTAAAATCAAAATGGGCATCTTTGCTAACAGTTGGCATAAAGGACAACTTATCTTAGAAAAATATTTGATAAACCTCCTATAAAATCCAACATGTCCTAAAAAACTTACAATAACCTTAACAGAAGAGGGTGGTAGAAGCTTTTCTATAACTTCAATTTTAGCCTTATCAATCTCGATTCCCCTTTTTTATGCAACATGACCTAGGATTGTTCCTTGTTTCACCATAAAATGACTCTTTGCCCAACTTAAAGTGAAGTTGCATTTTATATATCTTTCAAGCACACAAGTTAACTTATTTCATCATTCATCAAAAAAGGTACCAAAGATTAAGAAATCATTGATAAATACCTCGATCATGGTTGAGAAATTTGAAAACAAAAACCTTTGAAATGTTGTAGGCACATTACACAGCCTGAATGGCATCCTCCTGAAAGCAAATGTCCTAAATAAACAAGTGAATGTTATCTTTATTAGTCCTCAGGAGCAATCGATATCTGGTAATAAATTGAAAGACCATTAAGAAAACAATAAAACTCATGTCTATAATGTTTATCCAACATTTGATCAATAAAAGGGAGAGGAAAATGATCCTTTATGGTTGTCGCATTTAGTTTTCTATAATCAATACACACTCTCCATCCAGTGGTGGTCCTAGTAGGTACTCACTCATTCTTATATTTTCGAATGATAGTAATGTCGAATGTTTTAGAACCACATGCATTAGGCTCGCCCACTCACTATTCACAATTGGATAAATCACTCCCTCATAAAGCAATTTCAAAAGCAATTTCAAAACTTCCTTCTTAACTACCTCCCATATATTAGGATTGAGTCCTCTTTTGGTGTCTCTTACTAGTTTAGCCCCCTCGTCTAGGATAATCCTATGCATGCACATGGAGGGACTAATTCCCTTAATGTCACTCAAACTCCATCCTATGGCCCTTTAAAATCTTTTCATCTCACTCAAAGTTCTTTCTTCTTGATCTACATCCAAAGTAGATGTAAGAATAGTCGGATATCTTTCCCCTTCACATAAGAACACATACTTCAAATTTTCAGGTAACTCTTTCATCTATACTTTTGATGGAGTTGCATTATTCTCTTCATTGGAGGCTATCTCTAAGAATTTGTCAAACTCTCCTCCCGTAACACTATCTAGCAATTGGCAGCACTCATCAAACTCTTCAACCAAGTTTAAATCCTTTGTTTTTTCTTCCTACAAGGCAAAATAAAATCTACAGCATTAATATGATCAACAAGAGAACACTCCTCATAAACAACAGTAGTAGGGATAGGTTTAACATTAAAGATAAAAAATACTACTACTTCTCCTAAAACAATCATGGTCAATTTCCCATTCTTCACATCAATCAAAGTGTTGGTGGTGAACATAAAAGGTCTCCCAAGGAGTATGGTTTGCTCATTTTCTTGCTCCTTTATTTCCCCCATGTATAAAACCATAAAGTCTACAGGTACAATCAATCCTCCAACCTTCACTAACATATCTTCCATTATTTCTTTCAGATAATGGATTAACTTATCAGCTAATTCCAAGCACATATTGGTAGGTCTTAATTATCCTATATCTAATTTCACATAAATAGAATGAGGCATTAGATTTGTACTTGCTCCTAGGTCAAACATACCCTTAACTTTCTCACCATTACCCATCGATAACTTCATAATGAAACTCCCTAGATCTTTCAATTTGGGAGGTAACTATTGTTGAAGGACCACACTTGTTACTTCAGAACTATCACTGTCTCATGTAGTGCAAACTTCCATTTTTGGTGCTTAGTTCCTTGAAGAACTTATAATAGCCGGTTTCCAAAACTTACTGAGGGTTAGAATGTTAGACTTTTGAGTCATATCATTTTACAATTTATGAAATGCATTTTATTCATATGCATAACATGAGCATATACACACATGAATGTTGATTTAGAAAACATTTCAAAGATAGCATATACACTCAATTGACATGTTCCAAGGTATGAAAGGTTTAAAATGATAATGATTTGATTATGTATTTCTTATGTCTTGAATCTTGTTTTGATGGATTATAATTTGTAATTTGGAGCTAATTGTTACTATTGGAAAATTAATTAATTAATATGTACATTTATTCTAGGAAAAAGTCAAGTGGTAAGACAATTTGACATATGAAAATTTAAGATGACTAGGCCTATAAAATAAGTGACACACAGTAGTAGAATTTAATGACAAATGGTTTAGAGAATTGGGTGATAATTGGCCTAAGATATTGATAACATTTGGCAGCTTATATAGAGGATAAGTGGATTGCATGCATATTTGACAAATGTCATTATAAAATAGGGACACCTAGCACCTAATGAATTAAGCTAATGTAAAAATTATTTCTGTAACCTTCTTTCTTCTCTTCCCCTCTCACCACAAAAAAACGCACACACCCTCATAGTTTTTAAATTTTTTGCTTCAATTTTATTCATCACCATTCAAAATCTTTACAAAATTATGCATTAAGAAAGCTATATTCTGCTAATTTCTTCTTGTTGCTAAAATACCATTCTACATCCACCTTGTTCTTGGAATTGTGCTTGCATGCATGGAAGGCTATGTTATCTTGATAATTGAGGAGGCAATTGAGCTGATCAAGTAAGTAAAGGACTAATCTATGTGAAATATGTTAATAGAACTAAATGATGATTGAATTGGGGATGGATTGATTGTAATATTAATGTTAAATGACTGCGGGAAAATGATTCATGAATGGTAGTTTCTGTTCTATTTAGCATGTATGGAAAACAATAGTTTATAAGCTGTTAAATAAATGATTTTGAGCTAGAAATTGAGATGAAATTGATAGGGAATTTAGTTATAATTCATGTATAATTGAGGTATAATTAATGGACTATTATGAAGGTATTTTCAATTTGATATGAAAGAGTTTTCTTTTGAATATGGAAAAAATGGGGATGTTAGTGTATGTGTAAGATTGATTGTTAGTGACATAAATGAATAGAATTTAGAGAACTTTAATGTAACCAAGATGGAAGTGATATTAAAATGAATTGAAGTAGCTTTTGGGAGTTTAAATTTTGGAAAATTTGTAGTGTTAATGATGATCCTAAGTAGCTGAAATTCGTGGAGAATTGAGGGAAATTGGATAGTGCACATCGGGGCACTCATCCCACGATTATGGGATGGTCCCCTATAATCGTGGCCAAAGCTTTGAAATGATAATTTCTGTTTTGTGAATTTGATGAACCAAATGAAAATAAGTCCCTCTACATTGGTATAACTGGACTTGATTCAAATTTAAAATGAACCTAGATTGTTGCTTAATTAATTATCTAAGGGTTTGATAAGTTTAGGTTGTTAATTGATGTCATTAATTAATGAATGGATTGTTTTGATATCAATGTATTTAAATCTGGAAATTTTGAGTTATTGAAGGAATAATGGTGTTGTTATGAATGGAAGTATGATCCAAAGGAAATGAGTAAGGTGTATTAGGTATAAGTGAATGAGAATTGGGAAATTGTGTGAATGTATATTGCTAGAAAAGGTTGATGAATGTATGATTGATGAATTTAGAGTGATCAAACTTACTCAAGGTATAAACCTTAATGCAAAGTGGTAATATACAAGCTATAATAATTGAATGGTCAAGATTTCTTATTAAGAATACATACCCAGAAAGGTTAATTGAGCATGCATTGAACATGACGTGTATACATGTGCATGATCGTATATTCATATGATTGAACAAATTAGTGATTATGAACTATATGTGTATTGTTTGACTATAGACGCACAAGTTGATCGCCAATATCTAGACATTGCCGGATTATCAAGGCAATAGCTGTTTTGGAGCATATTGTTAGTTAACCTTGATGTGTAAACTCAATTATATATGCTTCTATTGATTTGTATGTGTAATGTGGAATGTATGAACAATTGAATGATGAATGTCAGACTTAGATCCAAATAATTTGATATATGACATGAGCACATTGAATGAAAGGTACTGAAAGAATGATATGTGAATTAATGCATCTCATTATATTGAAATGCATAATTAGATAAAGGAGTTATGATCGAAGTAGCCAATGTGTGAAAAAGAGCTTTAAGCTTAACATTGTGCACAAAGAGCCACAAGCTTAGATAATAATAAGCCCAGTATCCACAATGGATACGAAATAGTAAATAAAATGAGCCCAATATCTACAATAGATATAGGATTGTAAATTGGGTTGATAGGCACTCGATCACAAAAAAAAAACAAAATAAGAATGGAGTCACATATGCATTTGAAATGTTGGATAATGTGTTATACTTGCTGAATTAAGTTATATACTTGTCTTTTATGTTCTAACTTGAGTGAGCACATCAATGATGGTTCACTCATTGTATTCACAAACTCATCAAAATTACAATATTGATTTTCTGGTTCAAGGGAGATATAGTTTCTAAAACGATCTAATAGAATTATAGTATGATTATTTTGGGGATAAGAATGGCTCAAAGGTTTGGTTAGTTGATACGTGTAAAGTCTATATAGATTTCTTTTGTATTAGCATTCCATGTTATGACACACATTGTCTCCAGTGTGTAATTTTTGTATTATGTGATTTACTAAGATTGAGTTCAAATTTGATATGTATGATCTACTTGAATTTGGAATGTTAATGGCATATATGACCTATTATGATTATGAAGGAAATATGTGTTTGGAATGTTTAAGTTATATTGATGCCTTAGACTATTTTAAAATGATTATTCTAACGTACCGTTTCTGTAGAGTATATTCTCGACTATTCGTGGATATGAATAGGCATATGCGCTATGGGTATATTATGTTATAGAAATTCACATAAGCTGGAATGTTCCTGGTCATATCTAAGAATGGCAGATTAATATCAACTTTAGAAAGCATGTTGTAGAGAACAGAAAATTGCTTATCTTGTTTTAAGTCCTTAAGGTGGTTTAGATATGAAACTAATGGTCTATAAGGTTTAGTCACCCTATACAATCTCAGTCCTTCATCACCCTTGGTTGCATGCTTGAGTTTTTCACTTCCCTGAACATGACTTAAGAATCATTCCCATTGCTTTCCTCATTTTGCCTATCTTTTCCTTTGATGAGGTTCTCCTTTTCTTAATTACATACATTAAACATGTTGGAAGGAATCTCAACATGATTATCAATCACCTTACCCCTTCTTAGAATCGTAACAACCTTGGCTTGTTCAGGTTTACTGGGCAACTTTCCTTTTTGATTGCCATACATTTTAGTAGTGAGTTCCCCACTTGAGTCTTAGCCCTCTTTATAGAAGCTTCCAATGAATCAAAACTCTTGTTATTCATCTCTTGATTTTTAGCAGTCGTTTGAATGAATGCATTGAGGCTTTCCTACAAAAAAGGCTTTCTTGTATGTTCTGATTTAAAGATTGCCCTTGGAACTGATTCTACCTTTGAAAATTCTAATATGGTTTTTGGGGCTACACTAGTGGGTTGCTGGACATCCAAGAGAAATTGGGGTGGTTTCTCTAGCCAAGGTTATAGATATTTGAATATAGATCATTCCATACCCTCGATTAAAAAACATTAAGTGAATTTGCTTGTTCTTCCTCGCCTATAAAAGATTGAAAAGAATACGAAAAAACATTAGCTCCATGATCAAAATTTCCATATACACCACATACCTCATGATTCAGAGCATCTTGGGATTGTCTGATGGTTAGCATTTTCACATGCTTTGTGAGCTCTGCCAATTGCATAGTCATTTCTTGATTTGAGTTCACTTCATAAACTCCAATTCTTCTCCCTCTCATACTCTTTTATTGAGAATTGGCCTCTAACATTTCAAAGATCTCACATGTTTCTTTAGACAGCTCCTTTTTCTACATTGTCCATCGTGTACTGACATTGTTGTGTCAATCCATCATAAAATAATTGGTTCTGCATACGAAGTGGGAAATGATGGTGTGGACACTGTATTAGTAGAAGTTTGAAGCATTCCCATACCTCATGGAATGGCTTTCCCTCCATCTGAGTGAAGGAGCTATCTTTATCTGCAACGTAGAAGTTTTCTGATAGGAATAGAACTTTCCTATGAATTTATTATACACTTGATCTTCATTTATACCATAAAATGGGAACATCTAGAGAGTAGTATAGAATTGTCAAATGAAGTTTAAAGAGTCTTCATTGGGAACCCAGTAGAAAGATGACAACGTGTTATAGTGGATACTCTTTAACTTATAGTTTCTGGTTACATCTTTCAAAAAGATGCATGAAGTGGGAGTACTAATTACTGGTCTAATATGCTCCTTCATTATTAGCTGCCTTTCACCTATCTCTTAATCTTCTAGTTTAGGTCCCTTAAGATTGTCTTTAAAGTCCCATGGAAGTCCTAATATCTAATGTATGTTGTCAATAAAGGGAGCAAGTTTGCCTTCCTGAGATCTCCTTCCTTGCATAAACCAAATAAAAAAATAGTGAATTAATAAGAAATTTACTAAAACAACTTAATGAAATAACAGGACAAAAATGTATTCATGAGCAGACAAAACAATCAAAATTAATTTAAGTATAAATGCTAAACACCCTCCTTAGTAACAACACTAAAAAAATTGTTATCCCAAATTAAGTTCTAAAAATTATATAGGCTATCCTACTCACAAGTATATGAGGTAGTTGTAGTGATTACCCAAGGTCGTCTCCTATGTATGTGAAATTGGTTCACTTAAATTAACCTTAAATAAAAATGAAATCAGATGCAATCCTAAACACTCTATCTCGATTCATTGAGTTAAGACTTTAAATAAATTGACAAATTTAAACTAAAAAGTATAATGATTCAATTGGAAATGAAGACGAATAGATTAATCAAAACGAAAAACTTTTGAGAATTAATTTCACTAATTTAATCTCCTATGCATGATTAGAGGAAATGATTGGATAGTTGTCTTATTAAAATTAACAGTAGGGTTCTAAATCAACTCGAATAATAAAATAATCTAACTTTCGTATTCAACAAGTTATTATCTGAATTAATTATGGAAAGCTGACTACTAATTACACTTAAGTTAATATATTTCTAGTTCTTAACCTAAAGGTCCATAATTTCTCATTTCGTATTAAACTTTATCTCTCTATCCTTTGTTTAATACTAAAATAATGCAAGGTTTAGTCATGCCACTACATCCATTCAACTTAGAAACCACAACAATTAATAAGAAAATAAAATCGTAACTCATTCATGCATAGTTGATTAAAATAGGTATATTAATTATCAATAAAAAGATCTAGCCCATCATAACACAAATATGGTTCATCATTCTCAAATACTTAGTCCCATCTTCTCAGTCTAAGAAAAGTATTCAAGCACCAAACCAAGTAAATAACCATATTAACTATGAAAAGAAAACAAATAATAGTCGGCTAAGCTATAAAAGTAACAAGTCTAATAAACAACATGAAATAATATGAAAAATGATAAATAGAGATCGGGTGAGTGAGGTACAGTGGTTTCCCGCCTCTCTCACGCTTCTTACCTTCTACTTCAGGTTGTTCTCACCAGATGGTCAAAGGTTTGTTTCTGCTTCAAGCTCTCTACCTTGTTTCTTTCTTCTTAACCGACTCCCTCTGTTCTCTTCTCCTCTTCCCTTCTTTCTTTCTGTCTCCTCTCTGTCTATAAATGTTTTTATGTGTAGAGAATGGAGAGTGAATGGAAAGAAGAATGGAATCTCTCTATGCCGCGACCTCTCTTACTCTTTTTATTTGTTATCTATCTTAGGTCTGGGTTTTTGATCTATCCCTCCTACACATGACAAGTAACAAGTTGATAAATTAAAGAAAACTGGGTCACGGGAGTGCATGAGATGGTCACATCTCTCCTCCATGCAGCCATGGTCACAGATGTGACCCATGGTTACATACTCGTAACTTATGTGGTCACAAGTGTGACCAAGAGTGTGACATGCAATTTTCATGCAAAATTCCTCTCATTTCCATGCAACATTCATAATGCAATCCAATTAACATTCATGCAATATTCCCACCATTCTCACTCAATTCATCACAAATTTGTATTAAAAACTAACCAAAACCAGGATATGAATGCAAGCAAAATCCAACAGAAATTAGACACAACAAATGTCTCCCGATTACTTAACTAGATCACATTCTTAACTGGCTACTAGCTCTATTCATAACCCGATTTGTTTCGAAAAGGGCCACTAGAATAGTTATTTATTAATCAAAAACACACTCTCTCTTTTTTTTCTTGCCTGCCTTATTTCTTTAGCTAATCATTCTTATGAAAACATACTAACAATGCTACTTATTCGATTGACCTAAAATTATAAATGAATATGTCGAATTCCTAGGGTGAACTGACTGACATTATATGCTAATTAACATGTATATTTAACCAAAGCTTACAAGCTAATAAATCTTAGCAACCTAAAAGACTATATTCAAAGCTAAATAGATTTCGTAAGAACTAGCCATTGTCATATTTACACGAGTCACATCATGCAAACCTAAACAAAACTAACATATAATATGCAAAATTCACATTCAAAATAAAACATATAATGCATATAACATAACCCTCCCCGCACTTGGATAACACATTGTCCTCAATATGAGAAGGACAAATAATATGCAAGGTAGGAATCAAAATAAAATAATGTAAAAACATTAAAAAACAAAGATAGAAATGAAAAGATAAGGGTTAGAGCATAAAGACCCGTCATGAAAACTAAGTTAGTGATGGCATTGGAGTCTAAAACCAACTGCACTTGACGCCCAAAATTGTTGCCCTATCTTAAAATTGCTTTTAAAGTAATAAGAGAGTTAGTAATCCAAACCATTCCACATCATTAAAAAACTTATTTTTAGAATTTAAAACAAATCTAACTACATAACAATTTCAATTTAACTATCAAACGTGCTAAGTTATAGTCATTAGCTTCACCTTGCATCCTTCAAAACTAAGCCGAGATCAATTATGAGTGGCTTGCCTCCACCTTTGTCACCTAATTTTAGCTTTCTAACTTGTAAATAAGCTACACATTGGAAGACAATTTAAAAGAAAATATTGGTAAAATTAAGAAGACCAATTAAATTCAATAATGTCCTTTTTACTAACAAATTGTCAATAAAATAGGGAATAACAAAACTTTTTGAATCTTGTATTAAATCTAACAATTTGTCCTGTAAGAGGGTGAGTTGTTCTTATTCTTCCTTAGTCACCCCTTTCTCCTCTTCTTTCTTCGTTTCATGAATAGAGACTTTCATATCTTCTTCAACCTCTATGTCTTGTATCCTCTATTTTTTGTTTTTTTCTTCTTTAACTTCTGGAATAGAGACTTCCTTGTATACTTCAAACTCAATCTTTGTTGTCTTTTATTCTTCTTCCTTTCACTCATTTGAAGATTTGACTTCATCAATTCTCATGAATGAGCTACCCTCCTTTGGATTCTTTAATACCTTATTCATGCTAAATTTCACTTATTCAAGTCCAATCCAAAGGATGAGGTTGTTTTCATCGACATCTACTAAAGCTTTTTTTATGTTTAAAAATGACATACCAAGAATTAACACACAGTTTTGATCCTCTTTATCAACTTATTTGCCAACTGAATATGCATAGATGTTGGCTTCACATCTCTTAGCCTCATTTTCCTAAAAATTGACAAAGGCATAAGATTTATACTTATACCTAAGTCACATAAAAATTTTGAAATCTTTAAATTACCAACTACACCAGATACTATGAAACTCCTTAGATCTATTAAATGTGAGGTCATATGGAGGTTTTCATCATGGCTACCATTTGAATATCATCCCAAGTCCGCTTGGAAGGTAATATTTCTTTAAGGAAATTTGCTTACTTGGGGCGTGTTGGAACCCCTCCCTGGTGAGTCACGTGTCCGACGTCCTTCGTGACATCTGGGCGCGTATCTCACGAGGGAGGAATTCCTCACCACGAAGGAAACCTCGAATTGAACTTAATTTAATGTCATCCGAACAAAACTT
>JANZLF010000222.1:24643564-24662482 GCA_026546835.1 Erythroxylum foetidum
TATTTATTCATAATGTCTGTACATGATTATGAACAAAATGCGCTAAAGGGGATTGCCTTTAGGGCACTACTCTAACAATAAGTTGATAAATACCTCCAATGGGACCCCAACATCAACATACCATGTGCATATGGAGCATTATTGTCAGATTGAGTGTTATCATGGTTATTATCTCCTTTATTGGTGGTAGTTGATTAAAAAATTTCGTCCTTCATGCTAACTTGGTCATATAAGGTCTAACACATATCGTGCCAACTTTCTTATTCTTACTTTAGTGCTAAATAAATTGGTTACAAAGTCAAATGGTATGATTTTTGCATGACAAGGAAAAGGGTGGAGTAGGGATTTTTTTAATCAAAATATTTAACTTAGTTTTCCTTATAAAAAAGCTTTAGATGTTACTAATAGATGAACATTCCTTATAGGTGAAATGGATACACACTTACTATATAAAGGGCTAATGTTTTTTTTCAGAAATATTTTTTTTAGAAATGAAGGGCCAATGTTTATGGAGTGATAAGATACCTATCAATTCTTCATCACCCTTGAACTCCTTGTTAAGGTATGGTTGCATCATCAACAATTCATGCAAACATTTAGTTAATAATGGTATAACCACTTTCTTTTGACATGATCACTGGACTACCTTTGGTCCTTTAACTTTTGTCACTAAAGCTAATCCCCTCCTTAATATATGACGTTAAAATATCATAATGACTGAAGCATTGCCTATGTTAAACTTCTATTCATTATATTCAACATCAGCATTGGTCACTTTCCTATCAATTGTTATCCTAAACACCTCAAGGAAGATGTAATCCATTGTGGCTTTATATGCAACGCAGTGAATAGTAGAAAGTAAAAGAGCTAGCAAATTCATCTATGGTAATAGTTGGGTGGTTCCTCCTTACTTTTAAGCGGTGAACGGTGGGGGCTGTCTTGAATGGAAATTCCTATCGAGCGGCGGGTAGAATCATTTGCAGACGACTTAAATACGCAACGGGGTATTGTAAGTGACAAAGTGGCCTTGCTGCCACGATCCACTAAGATTCAGCCTCCTGTCGTTCCGATTCGTCCCTTCATTCAACTCCCCTGCCCATTTCTAAACTCCCTTACATATAAAAACTTAAAAAAAAACTCAGCTTCAGCCACGAGGCAACATTGGAGGGGGTGATGGGACCTGCTAAACGTTTACAGTCTGAGATACCCAACTAATCAAGTGTTTGCACATAAAGTGGACAAATTTTCTCGAAAACACTTATGAAATATCAAACAACATGAACATTACACTTATCATCATTACAATCAACTTAGCCCACTTCTGTGGAGCAACCCACAAACATGATCGCTAGGCAACTTTAGTGTGACAAACACGATTTAGCACAACTTTGGTAGGAAAAAACAACCCGTTGGCACAATTGTTAGGCATCTTTGGTGGATAAAACAGCCCGTTAGGTACTTTTGGTGGGAAAACAACCTGTTGGCACAGCTTCAGTAGTTGAAATAGCCCGTTGGCACGATCGCTAAGTACTTTCGGTAGAAAAAATAGCCCATTTGACACTTTCGGTAGGAAAAATAGCTCGTTCGTACGACCGCTGGGCACCTTCGGTGAGAAAAATAGCTCATTGGTATGGTCGCTCGATACCTTCGATGCGAAAAATAGCTCGTTGACACAGCCACTAGACACCTTCAGTGACAAAAATAGCCGTCAGCACAACCGCTGAGCACCTTCGGTGGAAAAAGTAGCCCATCAGCATGGGTTTTAGACACCTTCGGTGGAAAAAATAACCCGTTGGCACGATCACTAGGCAACTTCTATGAGAAAAATAGCCCATTGGCACAGTCGCTAGGCATCTTCGGTGGAAAAATAGCTTCGTTCCAATGATTAAGTGCCTGAAAACATTCGATAAACATTTCTGATGTCAATCTTCTGGCTTCTTACATGATGTTTTTGGCTGGTAGGAGGTTGATTCTTTCAAGGTCAATGGCTTTTCCTAATTTTGTCATAAAGAACTTCAACTATATTGAGATAGATCATATCAATTAATCTGATTTGGAATAATAAATAAGTAGTAAGTGGTTCAGCTCCCGAAAAGATAATTGCTTTTGGTCCAAATCTACCTCTATTTTATGGATAGTATTGAAATATTTTCGTATCTTCGTTCCACAACACGATTTCAAGCAAAACAAGTTAAGAATCAAATTGCTTATAACCTAGGAGGAGCAATATTCACAACACAAGAACTATTAGCAAAACAAAGTTTTGAAAGTAAATTAAGGAAAACAAAACAAATAGCTAAAACTCAATTAAACTTAAAATCTGGACAAGATATTCAATCATCTATATTAAAAAACATTCTCAATCGACAAAATATTATTTATTAGTAAAATGATACATAAAACTCCTATACAAATGGATTTCTTTGAGTTAGCTTCAATATGAGACTTGAATCACTGAATTTAACTATCTGCGTCAAAAGTTATCATTAAAACATCATTGAAAGGTCATTTTGGCAATCCAAAATCTGATGCAATGTTTGGGAATTTATTTCTCCTAAATTCCAGCTCAGAAAAATCTACAATTTGTCCCAAAAAATCCTTTAATGAGTCAAAAATTTAAGTATGAAATTTCAAAATTTGTTAAACCAATCTTGAGATAAAAATCCCACATCAACTAAAGGTCAAGTCTGTCAGAAGCCCAAAAACATTGCAATTCGAATTTATTTATTTCATTTATGTGTTTTACATCAACGAACCTTGAATAATGCTAAAACATGATAAATCAACTATAGATGAACATAAAATGAATGTAAATGACTCTAAATTAAGTCCTAAAGATATATGAAAATATGAGTATATCAAATTATCTCATACTTCGCTCTTGCTTTTCCTCAAGTAAGAAAAAGAACGGAAAGTAGAACTATAGAAAACTTGAAAAACAAAGTGCAGAAAAACAAAGACATGCAATGCAAAGAAAATACTTAAGTATGTAGCATTCAAATTAGATCCCCAACCATATCAATTAATTCAAGCATGATAACTAGAACTCGGTTTATCTCGATCAACACATAAAATCAATGAACTTAGTTTACATGTAACAGTCGAACTTAATCTAGAATAATAGAGTTAGAGGAAATCCATGCCATATTGCCATATTGAAATAATAAGTCCTCTCATTGATATGCACTCCAACACTCAAACTATTTAGGCTCAAATGTTTAACTCTCAAAATTCGATCAACGAATACACTCTACCATATGCTTGCTTTTCAATCTTGACAACACTATCAAAGTACGCATATACTATACATAAATCAAAAGGTCTTTAAAACGGTTGTAATGAGGCTTGGCTAAAGGTGAGGTAAAAGAAAGATAAGAGAATGCTAAAGCAAAGGCAATAAAGTTATACATAATATCATATAACTCATGTATATGTATGCATCTAGGCCCATAATTATGTAAATTAAACACAAACAACTCCACTTCTTTTCATTCCATTTAGATTTTTCATAGACAAGTATATAATTCGAAACACTTGGGAAACACTTTTCTTTTTTTTCATCTCACGACAGAAACTATCTCTTTTTTTTGTTTTTTATTGTGTATTTTGTGTGTGTGTGTGTGTGTTTTTTTTTTTTTTACCTTGTTGTGTTCATAGCCAAACATTCACCACGTCATCATATGTCAACCAACTCACATCTTCAACTTTGTCAAATAGATGCTCCATTAACCTTAGCCATAGGGTATAGAGTATAAAAATGACATCAAGGCTAAGTTAATAATGTAGAAAGCAAAGAAAATGATAGAATCTCAAAGGGGCTTTCTAATGGAAATCATGCTTTAGGTTGGCTATTTAAGTTTAATTAAGTGGTTTAACCTAGATGCTTTTATCATGTTCATGCAAGCATGCTAAGTCAAGCTATTAACCAAGTTCTAGAAAATTATATCATTAAAAGAATGCACACAACAAAGAATAATGTTGAAGGCACAAGAGCTCACATAGGTGTGATTGTGGTGGTAATTGTGGCTTTGTTGTAGGCTATGTTTCTCTGCCTCCTTCCTTCAGTGCTAGCTTGTCGAGTTATCTAATAAGTTGATAAATGCCTCCAGTGGGACCCCAACATCAATATACCATGTGCATATGGAGCATTACTGTCAGAGTGTGATCATGGTTATTATCTCCTTTATTGGTGGTAGTTGATTAAAAAATTTCGTCCTTCATGCTAACCTGGTCATATAAGGTCTAACACATATAGTGCCAACTTTCTTATCCTTACTTTAGTGCTAAATAAATTGGTTACAAAGTCAAACGGTCTGATTTTTGCATGACAAGGAAAAGGGTGGATTAGGCATTTGCATTTTTTTAATCAAGATTCTTAACCTAGTTTTCCTTATAAAAAGGTTTTAGAGGTTACTAACAGATGAACATTCCTTATAGGTGAAATGGATACACACTTACTATATAAAGGGCTAGTGTTTTTTTCAAAAATATTTTTTTTAGAAATGAAGGGCCAATGTTCATGGAGTGATAAGATACCTATCAATTCTTCATCACCCTTGAACTCCTTGTTAAGGTATAGTTGCATCATCAACAAGTCATGCAAACATTCAAACAATAATGGTATAACCACTTTCTTTTGACATGATCACTGGACCACCTTTGGTCCTTTAGCTTTTGTCACTAAAGCTAATCCCCTCCTTAATATATGACGTTAAAATATCACAATGACTGAAGCATTGCCCATGTTAAACTTCTATACATTATATTCAACATCAACATTGGTCACTTTCCTATCAATTGTTGTCCTAAACACCTCAAGGAAGATGTAATCCATTGTGGCTTAATATGCAATGCAGTGAATACTAGAAAGTAAAAGAGCTAGCAAATTCGTCTATGGTAATAATTGGGTGGTTCCTCACTTTTAAGTTACCGATTATCTTATCTTCAACAAATTTAAAATAATTCATTTCATTTTTAAAAATAAAGTCCCGGACTAAAATTTTAGTATATCCTTAAAAATTATGCACGAGAATCAACGCTAGACCAACATTAACACCGGTGTCATTTTTGGTTTTGTAGCTTTCTTCGCAAAGCAATGACAGTCTTGTGCTAGTTTTGTTGTATTTCAAAGACAAATGGCTATCTTTTTTGCAAGTCTAGAACCTATTATGCCTTTTACCACTAACTTATCCACTTTTTGGTATCTTCAAATTAGAATTGGCTTGCAATGTCTTCTATAAAATTGTTGTCCATCTTCTTACTTTCTAAATGACTCAAATATCTCCTCAACTGGATAACAGTGGAGAAAGTTTCACTAAATTATGTACTCTCTCCTCAAGATCATCACCTATAAGACAATGAACTAAATATATAAAACATCATACAATCCATATAAATTGTGCTATAAACGTTACAAATATGAAGTAATTTAACTTTAAATAATATGTAGATTACAGACCTATTAGTATCCTCAAAGATTCTGTTTGTTGAATAACCATTAACAGAAAAATTTCAATAAATACTCATTTCTATTAAAAAAAAATTCATTCTAACAAATAGCAACAAATTATTTGGGGATACTTCAAAGTTTAAACCACGTAAAAAAATAAAGTGGACCTGCACTAGAGTAATATAGTGGTTTCATATAAAAAGGTTCAACAGGCTTGTTAGCTTCAAGCATCTTGCAATTGTCCATGTTTATTACCATGTAAAACACAGACTGTCTTGAAATGGATAGATAGGATTCTAGGCACAAAAGACCAGAATACCAGTAACTTTCGGATTTCAAAGACCAGAATACCAGCACAAAATTAAAAGAACAAAAACAAACACAAGGAAGCTGGAAACAGAACCATTTTCTGACCTTTCACGTGCACCACCTCAGTTAACCAGGTTTTATTCAATGATAAAAGGTCTATGTTAACAATCCTTGTCTGTCTCCCAGAATTTTAAAGTCATTGCAGAAGATTGCTTCTATTATTTGCTACGATGCGCATTTGCAGAAGATAGAACTGTTAAATTTCCCTTACCTATGTTAAGCTCCTCATTCGGAACAAAAGTAAAAGATACTGTTTAACAACCAAAGAAGTAACGGAAATTATAAAGTTCCTACAATTTCCATTCATTCAGATACCTTGGGGATAGTATATCTGCACAAACATATAAAACAACAATTAAACAAGCCGGCATCATAATGATTGAGATCTCCTTATTCTTAGAAAAGTATTCCAAGAAACTAAATATTGTGCTGAATAAATTATCCTTGCATATTCACGGAACCAAAGGCTCAAAGCAAAAGGTGATGGAACTATACAGTTCCCTAAATGACTGTTGAAATTTCAGATGAAAAATAACGAAGCACATTTAAATAGTTGATCAATCGAATGGTTCTCTGATATGAAAAATTCCCCCATCTTTCAAACACCAATTACAATTGGATGACTTTGTGCTCCACAGCTTAGTCTTTAAAGGAAAGCTTTTAGAGAAACCAGTGGTTACAGCTGTAAGCTTAAGCGTTACCCAACAGATAGCAGCTTCCTTCCCTATCAGCATTGAAGGGAATTCTGTTGTAAACAGATTGCTCAGCCCCAAATGGTGCCTTTACTAAAACAAGAACGCCATAATACCTTTAATCAACTCCTGCAGAAAAGAAATTTTGAAAATGCAACATATCAGAAAGTCAGAGCAGGATGGAGACTCTTGCCGATAATCTTCTACAAGTAACAAAGGCAAATAATTCCTACTAAGAAAACCACTGAGTTTCATTTACTACTACAATCGCTTTTAATGTGACTGAAACAACAGTTTTAACTCGATTATCAGGATGTTGGTTCCAATAGTTTGTTAGCATAATTAGCTTTGTTTCCATTTCAGTAAAAGCAACTCAAAAAACAGGACAACTGGAAATAACCGAAAGCACAGTGCTAAATCTGAATTCTGTGAGGATAGCACGATTAGTACCAGTCAAGAGAAACATATTAGAAGCTACCCCACGCAAACCCCAAGTAGAAACGAATCCGATGCAAATATAAATTCTGAATATTAGCTATTCTGAGTATAAGAGACGGCTAGATTAAAATACCGATTCCTTCTCATTCTAATGCTTGCCATGAGACAGTGATGAGGAAGAAATTGAAGCAGTAACCCGCATGACAATCCTGGTCATCCTCGATCCAATCAAGGTAACATTATCAGCCCCAACAAACATGGACCTGTTGAACATCCCAACAACCCCGTCCACCGTGTCCCCCTCACACTCATCCAACACTACCACCACAACCCCGCCCGTCCTAACCGTCCTCTCCATCTCTCCCACATACCTCACAGGGAATAATGCTTCCTTCAAATGGGCACTGAAAGCCAAATCAAATATCCCATCGGGGAAAGGCAAGTTATTGGGGTCAGCCCTTTTAACCAGAGGCAAAGAATCCACCAACTCGACGCCGATGACGTCAACGACTCCCATGTTGTTGAGAGCCATGACGTCGTGACCAGCGCCGGAGGAGACGCAGAGGACTCGGGAGTGATTGCGCAAAATGTGGAGGCTTTGAAAAAACGTAGTGTACGAGGCGACCTGAGAGAGCCATGACTTGGAGGACCAGAGGCGGTGGTTTTTCTTGGAAAGGGAGAGGTGGGGGCGACTAAGAGAAGGGTCGCAGGTGGATGTGGGGAATTTGAGATGGGGTTTGATGTTGGATGTGGAACTAGGGACACAGGTCTTGGGCTTGTGAAGAACAAGTATTATCACTATGATTGTCGCTACAGTGCTTGAGACTATAGAGATCTTGTTCAGAAAAACCCGCATGCGTTTCTCCATCGACGTTGCTGTTGGCAGAGCATTGAGAAAGTTTGCGTTGATCTCTGAAGTCTGCTGTGCCACTTCCCGAACGCCGCACCTTAACAGGCTATTCCATCAGCGCTATTTAAATTAAAGGTAAATTATATTCAAATTTTTAAATATTTTATAATATTAATTAAAATTACAAAATTTTAATTTATTATAAAAGTAGTTAATTATTATTCATATACTAAGAATAAAACCCAGGAATATATAAGTTATATTTAATAATCAATATTACCTATTAATAAATATATAATTAACAACCCCTTACTGATACAGTAAAGTGTTTACGGTGGGAGTAAGAATTGAGTGCATTGATTTATCTTTTACTCCTTATGTTCATTAAATATAAGTGGTTTTGGTAACCTGACAATGGCGTACAATCTGTTAATTTAGCCTCTCTTTTTTTGTTGCCTACGAGATAATTTAGAAGGGTTTCAATTATAAAAAGACGCTTTTAAGTCATCTGTTCTCAGACTAATCTCTGTTCAAGCCGAGTAGGTCCTTTACGGGAGACAATACTCTGGCTCCAAGTTTTAAACGGTTGCATATATGAGAACGGTTCGAACCTGCGACCTTACTTAAGTAAGGAAAGCCCTTAAACCGCGACCTCACTTAGACTATTTTTAAAGGAAGATGGCATTAGTTTTGACATCTCTAGAGTTAGCTTTGACATCTCTAAAATCTCTAAAACCTATGGGTCTTCCCTGACTGCTGGTGCATGGAGCCAACAACTTCAATTCTAGCAACATAAGGTCCAAATGAAGCATTATTCTTGAACTCCTGCAGAAGAGGGAAAGAGCGTGGTCAAATACACTAGTGGGATCCTTCTAAAGCAAATGTAGTTCATTTCCAATTATTGAGACTTGGACTAATGCACAATGAAGTAAACAATGTTTGGAGAAAACTCTACCCACATATTATGGCACAATTGTTTTCAAATTTGTTTCAAATGGTCATCTGGATGAAATAATTGGAATGGATCCTTGGTATATTGGGGGACAACCCATGTTCTTACAGAAGTGGAAGCTAGGGATTGCATTTAATAAGGAATGTGTTGAAGTTTTTCCATTTTGAGTAATTTCCATAACCTATTGCTTGAATTGTGGACTGTGCAAGAGTTAAGTTTTCTTGTTAGTTTCTTGGGTAAACCATTGGGTATGGATGCATAGACATCAAATATGGATAGGATAGGATATGAAAAAATATGTATAGAAGTGAGTCGAAAGGCTATACTACTAGATTGTCTTCCAACTATACACCTTAATGAATCTGAGGAGAAGGTGAAAGTAGAAATACAACTATCCTACCCTTGGAAACCACACAATCCTAGCAAGAAATGGGTTCCAACTAGGAAGAGGTATAAAACAGGTTGGCAAGAGGAGTTAATGGGGATTGAACAATCCACAATCAAAGTTGAAGGTATTGGAGTTCAATGGAAGGTTCATGAGCAGCCTACCCAGATTCCTTCAACCGAAAGGAACACTGGGGAGCATCCTGAAGTGGTTGATAGCCAAAATAAGGCTTATCCTAGTTCTGAAAAGGAGCAAACAACAGATCATTCAATCTCCATATAGAGTCTGAAGTTGGTAGAGTATGCTAGTATTGTTGATGTAATGCAAATTAAGAAAGCTAGAGTTTCTGCAAAGAATGAGAAAGGGCTAGTCAATTGCAAAAGTTCATACTAAACACAAATCACTGAGAAACCAAGAATCGATAGGGTCGTAGAGGTTACTAAATAGATTAAGACTACCAATGCAGTGCCAAAACAGACAGCTATAGACAACTCTAGCGCAGACAATATAGAGAGTCTAGATATTGGCATGGAATACTTCAACTTACAATATTTGGAGCAATGCCAGATGGATTGAGCCAATATGTTGACTCCAGTAGCAACTATTCAGCAAAATAAGACCTTTAAGGCTAGGCTGGAATCTGAAGAGCAGACAACAATGATAAATTGCAGTAATAAGTATGTGGCAAGTCAAGAGATTGGGGTTATCATCTCTCAAATTGTAGAACCTCCTAGGATAAAGCACATCTTGACATTGAATTGTAATTCTTCTGCTTATGTGATAATAGTTTCTCCTCAGGAAAGCAGTTTAGATTTGGCAATAGAGGATAGTAATATCCCATCAGTTGCAGCACAAGTCCCTGACATTTCAGAAGTTTTTTTCTTTGCAGTCTAAAACATAAAAAGAAAGTCAATAAGGAAGAGAATGAAAAATCTCAAATACCAACAATAGGAGTTTACAAAGCACCGTATCTTGCCATACAACATTCAACCCACTCTTTTCATGGACATGAAGTATAAACGATGTCTTTTAATGGTTCTTTTGGTAATCTATCTTCTAGGAAGATATATTGCCTTACTTAGGGAGTTGTTTTGATCATATTGTAAATAGGATGGTAGGCTTCATGCCTTGAACTCATTGTAATGTAAATATAGTTTTAACTATAATAAAATATTTCTTTAGTTTTTCATTAAAATATTTATTTTGTTTAACATTAATTTTCAAATATTTCAAATATAAATAATAATCACAATTAAAAAAAGATCATTTAGTCATCATATAAATATAAAATTAAGAACAATATAAAGTCTTTAAAATATTACAATTTTATTATGTAATGAATAATAATTAAATCAAAACATCAAATAAAAGAATAATAAATATCCTCAACTCTCTAACTAACAATTTATAACAAGAATTCACAAAGAAGAAACAACTAACTAGAATTGAAACCTGAAATAAAAACATTTACAAGTACATTTTATATAAAGAATTTAACATCTACATCAAATATAAGCAAAATTAAAAGAAGAAAATAAACAAAAACTGGAATTTCATTCAATCGTCTACGAGGAAATACTCGCTATAATTGCATTGACTCTACTTCTCATTTGGTACAAAATCCTCATCTAAGAGGAGCCTCACCATCATTATCATCCAAATTCTTTGAACCAAATTACATGTCAATGCTTTCCTATCTAAGATTATCTTCTAAGTTATTCTCATCTATCAAACATGATTTCTCATAAGCTCAATCCTCCAAAAGATTGATACTATCACTGTAAATTGGATCTACTTAACTACTTATTTTATTAAGAGCCCTAGTAAACAATGAAATAAAATTATTAAAAATTATTCAAAATTATATCTAACTTAGTAATGATAATATCATACTTTTCCTGAAGCTTTAAATTGTATCAAACGAAGACCAAGTTATTCAATCTTTTGTGCTCCAATTTATTTGTTTTCATAGAATAGATGAATTAAAATGTGCTTCAATTCTTTTCATACCTGTTGCACTCGTACATTAACTTAGATTTCGAATTACAAAACCTTTTGCAATTCTTGAACACCATTTTCAAATTGGTCCTGCCAAGAAACTATAAGTCGTAAGATAACAAAAGTAGTGCTATAAACAAAATAAAATGATAACTAATTTTCAACATGTAAAAAAGTGAAAAAAAAACATATACTTGGATTATGTTTTACTATTTTTCAAATAACAATTGGCATCCCAAAATTTCAAAAAGACTACTTGTAAATCTCCATTTGTAAGCATAGGAGATCTCACATCGTCTCATAGGTAACAACTGTTGTAATAGTTAATAGCATTCCCCTAATAACTTTAGTTTTCTTTGTAAAACCTAGTCTAAAATAGACACTAGGATTTAAAAATACCCCAGCTGTAAACAATGAAATTTAAATTTGTCTTTCTTATTTGTCATTGATTACTATAAGGTAAGGCATTTACAAAGAAGGCCTATTTCTCATATTGGCTTTGATTGCTTCCTTTGCCCTCTCTATGGCATAAAAAATCCCATTGTTGTCTTTTCATCACTATCAACCAAATGAAACACCCTCACCAAAGGCTCACAAACGGCGTTGACAAATTGACAATGGGACCAAATTTTAATATCTTCAAGTATAATTTTAGAAACCTCCAATCCAATATTAGACCTAACATGTTAAGATGCAGCTCACTTATCACTTGTAAATATATGTATCAAATGCTTTTTCATCGTAATATAACATTGAACTGATAAGAAATTTGTTGTAAATTTTGTAACAGTAGAACGAAACAAATTCCTACTATGGGTAAAAATCCGTTCTCATTAAATTCAAGACCCATGCATGATTATAGATAAACTTAGTCACTTTTTTGGCTTTGTACGCAGTCTTATCAGTAATAGGAAAATACTTAGCATCCTATATATTTTCTAGCTTTAAGTCAATGCAATGTGTAGCATAAAGAGTCCAAAAATAGAATTATACTTGCGTTGTAATCTTTTTCCCGATGCTTTATAAGTGGAATTATTGTTAGTAATTAACTAAAAAATATTTTCTGGCCCTATTTCATTCATAACTTCATTGAATATTTCAAATAAAGTATGATAGAGGACCATCAAGCCTAACAATTTCTACCATGAAGGAGCCCATCCAAGCCCACATTGAAGCTACAACTTTTGTTTCAACCGTTAGGCCTTTGCAAAGCTTGTATTTGTGAAGCCCAAGTCAGCTCACAAGCATTATGTGAAGTGAATCGCACGTTAATACAAAATTTATTATACGATGTATAAATGCATAAGAAGGGGGGTTGAATTGTGTATTTTCCTTTTTTGGAAAATCCTTTCAAAGACGTTTTGCTAAAAGACACTTGTTCTTTTTACAAGAACTACTGTAAATCAAAGTTATAAAAGGTTTTCGAAAACTTGTTTAGAAAACTAGTAAGATCGAAAC
Source organism: Erythroxylum foetidum (assembly GCA_026546835.1). NCBI lineage: Eukaryota > Viridiplantae > Streptophyta > Magnoliopsida > Malpighiales > Erythroxylaceae > Erythroxylum > Erythroxylum foetidum. The sequence continues at coordinate 24,656,156 of JANZLF010000222.1, forward strand.
TTTGAAAGATAAGAGAGATAAGGATAGAGAGTTGTAGACACAGCAATTTTTATACTGGTTCGACCCAAATCGTGGATTACGTCCAGTCCTCAGAAGTCTTTTTGAGATTTCACTATCTCTCAACAACTTTACAAGTGTTCTTTTTCTCTGAGCCTCTTCAGGTCTCTTTACAGTCAATATTTTTTTACTCTTAGCCTCTACAGACTATCTGTACAACTTTTTTACAGAAAGATATTTCGAGCTTTGTTACAGTAAGATAGCTCTAGACAAATCACAAAAAATTTCTCTCAAGTATTTATAGCTTTTGTAACGTTCAAGTGTGTAACTGTGTAATCTTCGACTTCGACTTATATTTATAGTCTTCGTTTGCAACTGCTTCTTGATTCTTGATTCTTGCTTCTTTAATCTTGTTTCTTGAAAGAAGCGGTTATTCAGTTGAGTTTTGTAACTAACTCAAACTGATTATTGAATCAGACGTGATTCGCTTCCGTCTACTTTTCATTCCGTCTGCTTTTGTCTTTCGTCTGCCTCTTACTTATGCTCTTTAGTCATTGTAGCAAGCATCTTGTCCTTCCCTAATAGGGCCTTTTCTAAACCATTTTTAGGAGTGCACGTATCTTAATTTGCCACAAATCAAAACTGACATTACCAATCCTAAATAAATTTAATTGGCTTTGATAACACTTATTATGATCGATCGAATTAGATGTAACTACAAAAATTTTGATAAAATAGAAAAGACACAAATTTATGGTTCGGTGTAAGCGTACGCCCACGGGGGAAGGGAAGTAAAATCTAATAATAAATTAGAGAAATACAAAAAGGGAATTAAAATAACACTCAACTCTTGAACCCAAATATACCCAATGTGCTCACCACTCACAAAATTAATTATCGAATTATAATGCTCAAGGGCTCTCAAAACTTCCTTAAAATTGGCTCTCACTAATTTTTTCTCTCCTTCTTAACTTAACAACACAATAGATATATATAGTATGCTAAGTCGGCTTATTTGAAAGAAACATAAAAAAGTAGCTAACTTTAATTGGCAATATAAAAGCCAGATACAACTAACTTTGAATAAGCCAAACATCACATTTATATAATAAATATATGTGCATTGAAGTTGGCCACTATTTTCAAATTCATGAAAGTTACGACCTTGCCAACTCAAAAATTACTATTGCTAGTTTTCATTATTTGCTCTCTAATCAGGGTTGAAAAAAATTTCAGGACACCAATAACACAAACCTTGCAATTGAACTTATTATTGCTTCAAGTACAATGCAGTACTCATCGAGAAATTATATGCAACAAGAATAAAGTAGTATGAAAGAAAATAAAAAGTTTTTAATGAGGTTCAACTAATTGAGTATGCCTACTCTCTCAAGACTCAAGAGTCAAGAATGGTTGATTAATAACTCGTTTAAAGAACAGTACATATTTTATATTCATATAATAGGTTTACAAAAGTATAATAATTTGTAAAATATAACTTATACAATATTTGTAACTTGCCTCATACTAAATTCATTCTAACTTGATTACTTGAACATGGCTAATGTATCCTTGAATCCTTCTAGTGTTTGAAATATAACCTTATCATTTTTTCTTCTCCACACAAAAAAATAGGGGTTGTGACACACTTTTGTCCTAAGTTGTATCCTTCCTCAAAAAATTCTCTATTGCACCACTACGCTCCTGTTTCAGCCCCACGTCCTGACACACGACCATATTTTCCTATAGAACATGTAACTAGCAAAACTCAAGAAAAGTAGGCCAAATTAAAGAAAAAACACGAGTTCCTTGAAATTTTCACGTGCATTATTAAGCATGAGACAAGAAAGAAGGGAAAAAAAAACGATGCTTCTTCCCAGTGTCAAAGCCTACAAAGGAGGCAGAAAGAAAACATAAGATACTGACTAGCACAACAGCATTGCAGGCTTCTTACATCTTTAAACTAGGACGAAGACATTGTTTATTGTTATATGGTGTAAAAAGTTGCATCTACTTCTAGAGACCTTCTCCTTCCTACCATATATGAGATAATGAAATTCCTTGTTGCGAATGTTTTCCCAGGACAAGCTTCCCTCGAAAACGAACTCATTATCTTAATCTAATTACATATATCATTAGAATTCTGTTTAATTAATCCGTTGCGAGTGACACTTCAGCTTTGCAGAATTTAGCTCTTTTTCTAAAGATTCCATCCGTTCCACCAAGGCCATGTTTTCCTGTAAATTTGAAAATGGTTAGCAGAGTCACAAACTTTCACTTGAAGGTAAGACCTTGTGAAGAGAACAAGTCTAACTCAAAAGGCTTTCCTAAATCATAAGAGTCAAATCACACACTTAAAACCTTAGCATGGTGGTTCTCCTCTTACACATCCTGTTTAAGTAACATTGACAATTGTATTTCAACTCCTGATGAACTTTTAGGAGTAGATTAAAAACTTAAAAAGAGAATTAGTTCCACCTCATTAACATAATGAATGAATAAAGAAGAAACTATTTCCATACTAAGATCCAATGGATATGAGAAAGCATGTAGAAGAGGAATTGCAGGAACAGATGAAACGTGTACCAACTCAAAGAAAACAGCATTGACATACAACACCAAAGGTATTGAGATGTTCAATGTCAGAATCTCACCTTCTGTAGCATGACCAATTGTTGGTTAACACTGGCAGCATCCTCCACTTTCTGCTTAAACTGTCAACAGAGTGAAAATTCACTGGTTAAATACAATTTCCTCCCATATCATTGCAAGGGAAAGTCAAGTGGTAAAACTACAAGGAATCTCAACCGAGATGATAGCATACTCAAATGGATAAAACTTAGAATTTGCCGTCTGAAAACTGAGGTTCAATACGTGTCATGCAATGTGGAACTGTAAATCATAGTATTATATTATCAGCAACACACACTTATAGCTTAGCAGTGTGTAAGCTACTGTCTACCATCATCTTTTCCTTTAACACTAACACTCCTCTGCATAGCACTTGACTCCCACTCGAAAACATGGACCAGAGTCGTTGACAATCCCAGGATGTTACAGTATCTCACAAGAAACAAAGCATGAATATAGACCACATAGTTGTTAGAAAGATAAAATGGAAATTATTGAGCCAAACAAAATCCCACGATCAAACAATAAGTGAAATCTGGATTCTCAATAAACTTAACTTTGTCTAGCTAGAGCTGTTTACGGAGAAAAGGAAAGGAAGGGAAACATGATATCTTTGTAAGGATACTTGTACAAAGGAGTTTGTTTCTAGATCTAAGTTGACATAAAAAAGCGGACGAAATTGAAACCATCCCATGTACAGACACCCTTGAGGATACGAACAAGATTACATAAAACACAACAAGCTATAATGAATTAGCTAAGCAGTTTAGAAAGTATGTTAAAATTGTAATTACCTCTATCAGTTCCTTATCACACTTGGCAGCTCTCTCCGTCTCTTCATCATACTTCATCCTCCACTCTGCAGACTCATCAAGTGCGTCCCTGTTAGCAAGATCAAACTGTCTTCTGCAGAATGCAATTCATAAAGCCCCGTATATATTAAAAGAGATACAAACAGGTACAACTCAACCATTAAAATGATAAATGTTAAATATTATTTAGCACCGCAGATATAAAAGACAACGAAGTATGTCTTCCTAGCAACCTTGAATAGAGGAAGGATAAATTAGCAACGGGTTCTGATATTGTCATTTTGAACATATCATAGGATGAAATAAAGCACTCAGTAGGAGAAGAGGCTAGATCTAGCCTCCAAACAAATTCCTCCTGACAAACGTCTGGACTAACCAAAATATAGTCAAACCCTCCCATTAGTCTCCAAAGTCTCTTATATGGATCTTAGACTAGCAGTATCTGTAAACTAAAGTCAAACATGTTTCTGCTTCGATGGATCTCCATTACGACTGTCTGTTTTCACTCAATTAAATATCACATCAACAAAGAATCAGAGACGAACAAGGCCAATTCTAACATTTGGTAGAACATAAAATGAGCAGTACGGCCATTTTACTCTGTTAAAGAACTACCACTTTATTTACCCCAAAAAAAAAAAAAAAAGAACTACCACTTGAATTCCATGTTAGCAAGTCAAAGCCACAAAGGAGGCGGCACACAACTCGTCAACTTATAAGCCAATTCATCAAACTTTCACATTCTAAGAAATGCAAAAGGACCCATTACTGCAATTTCCTAAACTAGGCCAAACAACCCAAAAGATACAATTTTTATCGACGAAAGGCATCGAATTTATTGGAAGTTGGTACATTGAGAAGGGCAATCAAAACCCAACTAAGCAAATTACAGACCGAAAAACAAGAGATTAGAAAAGACACCAGAGATAAGAAACAGAAAACAAACCTCAACAACTCTGTGTCATCAGAGGAGATAGCGTAATCAATAGACCAAAGCTTGAAGTAGACTGCTATACCCAAAAACATTGCCACAAACAACCCCACAAGTATCTTCTTCCTTTCATTACCCATTTACTCACTTCCTCTGTCGCTAAAATTCACATAGAGGGAAGGCTTCCCCTTCTCTCTTGGGCTTTGCCTCCCTGTCTCTCTGTCGTCAAGCAAAGAACAAGACTCCGTTTTGTACGCACTATATTGGTACTCTTACAACATCGTACCTCATCCTCAACTACGCCTTTTAGTAGTTAAAACAAACCGTTAAGAGTTAAATATAAAGGCCAGCGCTTTGCTCGAAGATACATTAGCAATGGAAGGAAGTGTAACGAATTTAAAGACTCAATATTTATAAAAATTCTCGCCTATATTTTCTTAAATAAAAAATATCCCTAATTGTTTGTCACTAAATTACCTCAGTGATTTGACATAAAATTTATATAATTTTGTAAGAGATTTTAAAAGGTATCCAGACTTTCCGCTTTGTGAGAGTCTATAAAAAATCATAATGTACGCAACATTTCTTTTATATTTTTATATGACTTTATAGTCATTAAAAAAAAAACAACTTTACAAGTTACTTCAAGTTTTCTCTTCTTGCAAAAGTTTATTTTATTAATTAAAATACTTCTTGAAAGGTCATGAAAAAAAGTTCTATTTTTATTTTTATTGGAAAAGGACATTTTACAAGTATTATAATAAGGACTATGAGAATTTTAGGAAATAAGTAGGGGTAAAGTTATGTACTATCGTACTTCTCCAGATTTCGTGCCTCAACAGAATTTCAATTGATGATGATGATAAAATATAGAACTAAGTGTCCTAGCAACCTCTAAAATGTTTTTATATTTTTGTTTCACTCTCCTAAAATGTTTATTTTGTTTGATAATAGGCACCATAAGCTTCTTTATTGATTTTTAGAAGAAGTTATAAACTCTACTTGATTAGGATCACATCCATTGATGCCACACTTTGTAAGAGTCTGCCATATTCGTCGGGATCAGTTCTTCTGTTCTCAAATCCCTATTCCTTCTGTATCCAAAACCTCTCAGCCATCAAATTTATTGCAATGAATGGTTAAGAGAGCTTTAAGCACAGGGAAAGCAGGCATTCGGAAATAGAAGATCTATTCCTATGTTTGCCCTCATCACATTACGTGTAGCATTCTATTTTTATATTAAGGGTTAGAACCCTAGATTTTAGTTATTGAGAAAATAGCAATAAAAGAGTAGAAAAATACATTTCATGCTCATGCATAATGTTAGCATTCATACATGAAATTTTTGGTGAAATATTAATTTTTTTAAGAATTTAAGGGTATTTTGGATTAAGAAAATTGTCAAGTGGTAAAACGATTGTTAAATGGTAGTAGAAATAAAAGTCGAACGTTAAGATTTAATGACTTATGTCATTGAAAATTGGGAGATAATTGGAGTAGAAATTGGAGACAAATGGACTAGTTAATAAAAAAACCAATTGGATAATACTAAAAGGTGACAAGTGGCACCCACTCACAAATTTCTCCTAAATTAAAGACCATTTCATGGTCTTTCAAGTGCCCATTCACGACATATGCTTCTCTCATCTCCATCTTCTTCATTTTCTTCATTTGCTTTCTCTCCATCTATGAAACTCTCTTCTCCCAAGCAATAGTGATGAACCTTGCTCTTATCCTTCACTTGCTACTTCCATTTTTTATTATCTTCATCATCTTACCACTAGAAAACCTAGCCTACTCCACCTTCAATTGTGATGATCGTATATGTTGGAAGGAGCCCGGGTAAGAGAGATCTTGAAGAATTTGAAGAATATCGAAGCTAAACAAGTAAGTTAAACATTGTTCTTCATGAGTTGTTTTAAATGAAGCATATATGATGATAGTTTTAGTGGTAAA
>JANZLF010000222.1:24669136-24680419 GCA_026546835.1 Erythroxylum foetidum
TTCTAAATCAACCATTTCACTTTCCAAATCAATTTTCAACACATACAAACCAAAATTCTCAATAATAATCACATTTACAAACAATTATACCTGGAATTATTCAAACAATGTTGGCCCCCGTTTTCGAAGCCCAACATTCGGGGTCATAAAACGTGTGGGCAACCTCATTTCTTATAACTTCAAAACATATTTTGGAAAACTTCAAATAGGAATTTTAATTTGACATCTTCAGAACATTTGTTCCCCCTTGTCTTAACTTCCTAATGACACTAAAATCGTTCAATTTGGTTCAAAAATCTAAAAGTTATAGCCTAAACATTTCCGGGCTGTTAGTAAACTAAAAATGTACACTATACTCAACTTCCACCCAAAAATTGAAAGTCTTAAAGTCTGAATTAAAATTTTAATCCTTCATATAATTCGTTTTTCTATGTCTCTAGTTTATTTATAGATAAAAATCATCTCATTCGGAGCTCTACAGATCAAGATATCCTCAAAATACTGAAGCATGTTTAGTGAAAATATAAAACTCATAGTCTTCAAACAGAAACCCTTACTTTAATTCGATCAATCTTTTTCAAATTAAGTCCAAAAGCTATGAATGTTTTTCTAGAGATATAGGAATGTGTTAGGAATCCAATGATTCAAAAATCAAGTCATTTTGAGGTCGTACAATTGGATGTTCATCAGCCTCTCAAAACTTTAAAGTCGTTGTCGTGTAATTGCACCATAACGACCTTCGCTATCAACCCCAAAAGTAGCTGTCGTGCTTTTGCAAGACTGTGACTTTTGGATGGACCCCAAAGTCACCCTCACGCTTTTGCACGATGGTGCTTTTCTCCTAAGGTCTTAAAAGTCTTTTGCATGACGGTGCTTTTCCACTTCTTCTTCTTTCAGACATCCTAACTTCTAAACTCTATAACTTTTGATCTAAAACTTCAAATTTTGCAAATTTGATATCAATGGAAATATAAAAGAAATATCTACATCTTTAATGAAGAACTTAAATCATTTTCTGCCTCTATAAGGGCTAACATTTCAAACCAATGCATCTGTCCCGAATGCCCATTCCATGTAATATGACATAATTCTAAATATCATATCTCTTAACTACAATATTCAAAAATTTTATACTTTATATCAAATGAAAGCTAAAAGAAAGATATAAAACTTTCATGAAGGCAATTTTGTCAAAATCTGCCTAAATCAATATAGTAAATTCACGGAAGTTTCAGATCAAAAACTCATCATTGTTACTATTCATTCCCAATTCTCAACTCATTTAATTCATCATCTCAATGGATAACTTCTTCAAAGATACCAAATTTTGACTCAACATCATCTACGCACATTTGTTATTCCTCACTTGCTCATAAACACCCAAAATATAACACATTCCTGTACACTCAAAACATAATACAACATAAACCACAACTTTTGCTTACCCAGTTCTCATTTTCACATCAAAATTTGAGACTCTTAAAAATAAAATTTAAACTCAATGTCTTCATAATAAAGGTAGTCATATGTCTCTAGTTTAATCTAAACTAAAAATCATATCAATTGAACAACTATAGAAGAAGTTATTGCTAATAAACTGAAGCATACTCAGAGATCATGTTGCTCCTAAAATTTTTCCAAATTTTCAAACTTTCAATATTTTACATCTAACTCATCTTATACTTAAATTATCCCTTCCATTTTATTTCCTCATCAATATCTACCCAATTCATTCAATATATCAATCACAAACAATTCATGATCTATATTTGATCATTAACCCAAAAACAAAGCATCAAACATTTACCCATTCATCATAATTTTCTGCACTCACCCTAACACCATTTCATGCAAGAATAAACACTCACTTGGTCTTTTAATTTAAAAATGCATCGTGGAAGACAGCAAAAGGGGAGGGTCTTTTAATTAAAAAAATGGTTTAAATCAACCATTTCACTTTCCAAATCAATTTTTAACATATGCAAACCAAAATTCTTAATAATAATCACATTTATAAACAATTATACGCGTAATTATTTATGAATGCATGTACATTTATTTTCATGTGCAGAAAAAATTTACTATTCATGTATATGTGTATGGCATATTATGCATAAGCATGAAGAAGCATTTCTAAGCATCTCTTTAATCCCTCATATTTACTATTTTAACCTTCATACAAGTAATGGGATGTTACAGCCATACACCATTCACTGTATTTTCAACTTTTATTCACATTCACTATTTTCTTGTAAACTTTCGTTCATACACTCATTCCCATCTTAGACCTTCATTTTACAACTACTCTTTAACTCAAAAATCATTTTCTTGATCATCTCTAAGGAGCTCACCTACTCACGTACACAAATAAATATATACATGCCCAGTGAATAGAAAACAGAGCATCTCACCTTTTATACTTTAATTTTTTTGCACTCATCCTATACACCATTTCATTGTTATTTCAAACTTCAAAAATTTATTTCTACATCACCTAATCACTAATAATCCATCAACGACTAAATAACACTATGTTCAAATTTTTCATCCCATTAACACAGTGTTCAAGAAATGCCATGTTCATGCAATTGACAATAATTCATCAATTTTATTTCATAAACTTAAGAATAAATCATACTTAAATAAATTTTAATAAAGGGAAATGGATAAGTGGTTAAGGAATGGACAAATGTCTCCAAGCTTTAAAGTTGAGTTTTAATAACCTTGAAAGACAAGTTACTGTACTTGTCTTCGTTTCTCTCTCGATCTTTCTTTCTCTAATTCACAAACCAAGTTATGCCCTAAATACAGATGTATGTTAAGTAAAATACTGCACATATCATATTACAATGACTATAACCCTTGATCTTGTTAATCATATCACTGAATTTCATTCTTCTTTCACCACCCACACATGCATCAATACCATTTACGCATGCATCAATCCACAAGCATGAAAATATACACCAATCACGCATGCATCCATTTCAAATATTAAAACATGCATAAAACTTACTTGACTTAGCTTCCCTGAATGATTTCCAAAGCTAAAATGTAACAATAAATTGATATGAACTATTTGACTGTATAAAATATGTGATTACGTAATGATTGTGTTTTATTACATTAGTGAATCATCGAGAATGGTTACTATGCTGTACAATTTTGTCAAAATATGCCTAGATCAATACAATTTAACCATAGAAGTTTTAGACCACATTTTTGCCCCACTCTACTGTCAATATATACATATATATATAGCTATTAACTGTAACCAAAAGACCCAAATCCAACATTGAAGTTCATACATACCCAACTCCCTTTTAAACAATTTACTTGAAAATCCATTTAAAAGCGATCACCTGACTCACCATTTTGTTTCTAGCCATAATGACCATTTAACAAGTAAGTTTTACACTTATTCAAAAGTGAATCTCTGGAACATTTACTGTCAATTCTCAATAAACAGAGTTTTTGCACAACTCCATAATACACAACCAAAACCATATCAGTAGCATAATACAAAATACGATAATGAATGCTCATGCTTGATATGATTCTAAGTACTAAAAGTTTCTAAACTAACTTAATTACTAAATGTAGCTATCTTAGAGTTGCCAAATGCCTAGCGAGGATCAACTATCTACTTATTCTGCACCTAAGAAGAAAATAATGAGTTAAGATACAAAGTTCAGTAGCTATATATATATATATATATATGTGATAACACCCTTACTATGAGTTTTGAGTTATAATCGTTGATGATTGAATTGCTAGAGTAAAACTATCATGTACATTTAAGCATCAAAACATAACGCTCAATGATGTATCATACTTGACAATTTAAAGATGAAATACACAAACAAATGGCTTGAGAGTCCCATGGGTCGAAATGAAGAAACCGAAGTTTACACCATGTAGAAATTATATTTAAATTTTGTTGTAATCAATTAAATATTTCAATTAATTAAGATAATGAAAAAAAGTCCTAAAATGTGATATTATTTAATGTATAAGTGTAAATTGCATAATTTAGAAATTTATGATCAAATTATAAATATCAAAATTTTAAATGCATATTAAGAAAGGAAGTAGGATAGAAATATTTAAAATATATAAGTTAGAATATTCAAATTGAATTATTAAAATTAGGTTGTAAAATTTTGCGATGAACAAATTTTAAAAAGTAGGAAATGTAAAGTGTAATGTATTTGTTATAAATAGATAAAATATAGAAAGCAAATACAAATATTAAAAATGTAATTAAAAAGTAAAAAAATTATATTGATTTTGTAATCAATTGAATAATTTAGTTATGATTAAAAAGGTTAATACTTGTAATGAAAAATAATATAATTTAAGAAATATTGTGATGTTTTTTTTATAAATGGTTCAAATAGTCATGAGTGTGACTTAATACTAAAAATTTTAAAGCAAATGTTATGTAAATCTTTATCAATTGTTGGTATATGAGATAAATTTCCTGATTTATTTATCATGAAATAATTATGATTATTTATTTAAACTTATAATGTTTAAGTTTTCTTATTTAATTTATATGTTTTTTACATTTATAACATACACGTTATACTATATATACATTACTTTAATTTTTTAAATTTTCATCCCAAATTTTTACTTGCTAAGTTTACTTATTCATTTATTATATTCAAACTTTTATATTTTTAATATGACATATTTAAAGCTTTTAATTAAATTTCCATTACATATTTAAATTATTTATAATTTAATTACTAATTTTAAAATTTTCCATATTTATTATACATTAAAATTATATAATAATATAACCAAATAAAGATTTTTTTATATTTATATTTTAAAATTTTCTTATAATTTAATTACACATTTTATTTTTCATATTAGTTTATACATTAAAATTATATAATATATAACCAATTAAATTAACATGCCATTATTGCTGCGCGGCTAGCCATATCTAACGCTCGTCCAAGATTAGCAAGATTGTGATTTCTTCCCTGTACACATTCCTGTTTTCTCTCCCTTTCCTTTCATGTTCAAATTTAATACATTTTCCTTTCCTTTTTTATATTTTCATTCCCAAATTTCAATCCAAATCAGGTAGTATTGTCAACACCAAACTTCACAATCCTTTTTATATTTGTACGATTCCTAAGTAGGCGGCATAGGGTCAATAATAAGAAGTTAAGAACATTCGTTCTTCCATTTTGGATACATGTCGGACGCCACCGGCAACGCCGCCACTCGAAGCGTTAACGATCTCCCTGAAGACATACTTATCCACATCCTCTCTTTTCTTCCCATCAAATCGGCAATCCAAGCTTCTCTGCTTTCTCGAAAATGGCGAAACCTCTGGTGTCAGTTACCTTCTCTTCTTTTTTCATATTATCCCACCTTTACTTCTTCTCGCACTTTTTCCGACTTTGTCCACCAAACCCTTCTCCGACGACTCCCAAGTTCTTCACCTCTTCGCTCGTTCTACGTTGAATTCCCCTTCAGAGACCCTCTTTACTCCTCTCAGGTCGACACTTGGCTGCGTTACGCCATTAGCCATCGTGTCCATGAGCTTAAGCTCGATTTCTTCATCAGTTCTCAGTTTCAATCTGAGAATTTCCTAGAAAGTGATTTAGTTTATGACTTCCCTTTCTTTATGCTTACAAATGGGTGTGTTAAGGTTTTGAGGCTTATCAAGTGTGATATCATTCTTCCCTCCGCGATGGCTTCTTTGGCACTTAAGTCTCTTGGGTCGATTTTCCTTGATCAGGTTTATTTGAGCGATATTGTGTTGTCTGATATGATTTCTGGGTGTGTGAATTTGGAGTGTTTGTCTCTCGAGTATTGCTTTGGGATGAAGGATGTAAAGATTTGTTCTTTGAAACTTAAGCGACTTCATCTTAATTACTTCATCAATAATAGTGGGTCGGTTCATATTTCGTGTCCCAGTCTTGGGTCTTTAGAGATGATCGGTTTCGAAGTCGCCAACTATGATTTCAGGGAGTTGTCGGCTCTGACCGAAGGCAGTGTTTTCTTTTTGCACAAATTGGAGTATTATGAACACTGGAGTAAAGTTGTTAGGTCACTTCTTCATGTCAAGCGTCTTGCTATCCAGAATTGGTGGTTCAAGGTAACTTGTCTTTCGTTGCTCACTGGGAAGAAGTAGACGAGTTGTTTTTATGATTGTTATATAATGTCACCTGAAATTGACACACCAAACGCCTTTACACAATATCTTTAATGATCATGGGTAATTGCGATTCTTTGTATCTACAGTTAGCAAATGCAGTGATTAGCATGCTTTCCTATTGATTATAAGTCGCGGTAACCTTGCTGGAAGCTGTTTCTAAGCCTAGTATGGTCTAGATTATTAAGCTAGACTTTGAGCCTTACAATTTGACGTCGATATTTTTGTACGCTGACAATTGGTAGGAGTCTGCTGCATAGTTTTTTATTAATGTAAAATCTGAAGTTGTATTCACACGTCTTAGAAAGAGTCTGCTTCCCTAAATATCCTTGTACTTGCTTACGAATATTGTCTAGAAAATTCGTTTACATCATCCTGTGAGTAAAAATATATCGGATTGGTCTTAGGAATTCAGATGCTATGTTTATACTAACTTGTGCCCGTCTCCTGGACCATATAATGAAGTACAGTACTTGATCTTTGGTATTGATTGTTGCTCTTGATCATGGGACAGTCTTTTACTAGTTTACTTATAAAGTTTGTGACTTTCCTTCGTATTAGAAATGTCTTGACATTCATTAGAAATGGAATTCAGGAAACATGTTTGGCTTACGTTATTATGAGCAGTTCATTTCCAAATCTCTTTTCTTCTTCTCTCTTGGCAGGTGACCTGTCAATAGTACCACCAACAATGTAGTTCCTTTACCTTTAGGTTTTGTTTTTCTTGTAATTTCACTATTTATAAAAAAAGCTAAAAAAAAGAAAGGGAAAAAGAGAAGAAAAACCAAAAAAGATAGTTATCATTTTTATTTGTTAAAATTTATATGCAAGCTAGGATTCTTTTACCAACTACATGCAAATGTTAAAAATCATGAAGAATTAATATTTAATATGAAAAAAGTGTTGCATATCTAATATAGGAATATTTTGTGTATTACATAATATAATTATGATATTATTTAGTAATGTTGTATTTTTTTATTATGCAATATTATGTTGCGCTACTATTGTTAGTAGATGTTATGAACTTGATGAATAATTTACCTCAAAATCCTTTGGTTTTTGTGTGCTTGCATTAAGCTTTGTGGCTGAACCATATGAAATCAATTTATTTATTCTTCTTAATTTTTTTTCTCTCCTATCTCTCTTTATGTTTCTACTTTCACATGATATCAAAGATCATTTAGCATACGTCATATGAAGTCTTCCTGTGCGGTGTTTGCAAGCAGCATTTTGAAGTCTAGTTCATAATTATTGAATGATGAAATGGTTTTAAATGAAGGAGAAGGTTGGCTCTTCTGAAGACTGAAGTCTTTACTTTAAGATTAGGTTTATTATTTTTGTCTATGGTAACTCCCGAGCAATGGATAGACTTGATCCTGATTTGAATAAGATTGTGAACTAGTTATGTACATAATTATGTGCTTGACATTGAACTAATGGATGTGTTAGCATGTTAGTAACTGGAAAGAACTTATCTTGGTTCTGAGGTTGTAGCTTATCTCATTTACTTCTTTTTTTTTTCCTCCCCTTTTTGGTGCATTAGAAACTATAAAGGCTCCATACAATTTGAATTTAGATGGTGGAGGTGGTTTTGAAATCTCCTTTACTACTGAGCCATGAGTCTAATTTGTAAGAACATAGTTTCTGTAACTTTCAGTTGATCAATTACATCTTAATTAGTGATTGACAAGTATGCTTTTTTGTTTGCATGTAATGTATTAACTCTGCTTTTGCATTTGATATTTTTAGCGTAAGGTGGAACATTTGTCAATTTTTATCGACTAGCTCTGAATACATCATGGTAGTTTTTTCCTTATATTCATTGAAACAGTCTGAAACTTGTGTATATTTAATTATGTCCTGTACGTTGCTTTTGTCTTGAGCGGCTTCTTTTATGAACCTAATTCTCTACATTGTTTGTTTTTATATATAGTTGTTTGAAGCTGAGCCTGCCTTTTCCAGAAGCTCACTCAAGACTCTCAAGCATTTAGAGCTACGAACAGTGTATTCAAAGCCTGATTTGCTTGGCATAGCTGCATTGCTTGCTTTATCACCCAATGTTGAGACGTTGATCCTTGACTATCTTTGCAAAATAGATGATGATGTAAGTACCACATCAGACTCTTCAGTTGTCTTTATTCTCGTTTCAAGTTTAAAATTGCATTTTTCAACTTCTAGGAAAGCATCTCCGAAGAGATTTTGAATAAGCCAATTGATCTCATCCTGCCAAGTCTCAAACAAGTTAAGGTCAAAGATTTTAGGGCTTCTGAGAATGTGACGCTTTTACTGACACTTCTAATATTGCATGGAGAAGTTCTGGAAAAGATCGTTTTGGTTCCTCCAGTTCTGGGGGAGACCATTGTTTGCCCCACTGTTCTACAAAGGCGGCTCAAGAAGATGAAGTTTTCCTTGGGTCAAGTGCCAAAACTCAAGTTTAAGGATGAGGGTGGTGCGATCGGCATCTTTATGGAAGAATAAATCTACTGAAGAAAAATGTTTAGCTATATGTTCTACTTTATATATGCATATTATGATTTTTGACTATAAGAATGAATATATATGCCCCTGGTTTTAGTTTTACGCTAATAATTATGATTCTGAAACTATGGTACCAGTTTTAATTCTGGTAGATCATCGATTATGGTATATTGTTTTGTATAATTTTTTAAGATTATAAATAATAAATTACGAAATTATCCCTAACATTTCCTCTCAAGAATGTTTAACTCTCTTTCATGATTGCTCAAAGATTGATTTTTGATCTATGGGTTTTCTTATTTTTATTTAAGATTAAAATGCCTTGTTTTCTAATTGAGATATGGAACATCATTGTATTGGGTTCAGATTACCTGTTTATATTATTTTGGTCATGTTCTATTTTATGAGCATTTATCTATCTAAATTTTGTGAGTCCTATTTATTAAATAAATAGATGAATGCAGGATACGAATAGAGTAATAAGAACAGGGATATAGTAATCACAATCAGAGGGCCTTTGGCACACGTTTTTTCTTCAGTTGAAAAGTTCATAAACCTAATCTTATCGTGGCTTGTCTTTAAGTTTGAGAATGTTAAGATCGTCTAATAACAAGTTTCCATTTGAAGTTTCAAGGTTGTTGCATTCCTTCTATCTTAGGGGATCACATACCTGGTTTAATGGCATTTTAATGATGATATAACATCATGTCAATGGCCATAAACACCACCTCGTTTGTGATGCTATATCGGTAACTTCTATCTTAGGGGATCACAGTAACGATACTTAAAGAGGAAGGTTTAAGTCAAATATACTCTTTCGTTGTAATCAAATATACTTGTTATTTCATATTTTAAACAGTCCTATCATTATAACAACCAACATGGACTTCAGGAATAAAACCATTTTGTCCTTGTCTTTTTTTCACCCTCTCTTCTTCATTCTATCTTGCGTTCTCCGTACCAACTACAGGCACCCACCATAATTACCTTACACATAACAAGGTAACAAGTGAGTTCAGTAGTCACAATCCATTGTTTTTCTTCTTTTTTTTTTTTTCATGTTTTGGATCCAGAGGGAGCCGTTTCGGCCCAGTTTTGTACACTTCCTACTTAAACTCGCAGGGTGTCCCAAATCAAGATTTGAAACCCGACCACCTCTCCCATTGAGTGGAAGACTCATTGATGCCGAGAAATGTACCACAAGCGTTTCACGAAACGAACATTCAAACGTGAACGAAGACCAGACCACTGTCTATGCCCGACTAATGCCAGAAAGTTTGACCCAACATGACGAATTCCAATTACAGCACTTTCATAAACGAAACAGAGGATGATTATAAAGATAAAGAAAAGGTTCGTTGGCTTCCTAGGTTGTGCGGTTTTATCTCCCATGAGTTAACCTGCTGTGCTTCCTCAGAGAGGATGAAAGGCAAAGAGATCTCACGGATCATCAATTCACCACAAAATGGGCATTCACTAGCTATTGCATCATCCAACTGTGAACGGAGCTGTGAAGTCAAAATAATAAATCAACTAGAAGCCATTAAGTAGCAATTTCTGAAAAAATATCTTATAACGATGAAATTAACTAGACAAATCTCTTGCAAAACTACCGATACTTTCCAAGAGTATTTGGATGTTCACATATGAAGAATCTCTTTGGTCAAATGGATCCACTCTTAAAGATGATTTGGGTCATTAATCCAAAAATAGACAGTTTATGGGTATAAAAGAAGCTTCTCAAGTTAAGGTCAACAATAAAAAATACAAACTTTCATAAAATAAATGGCAACAAGACTTCTTTATGGAATGATTGGTACTATCCCCTATGATCACTAATAAATCATCACCTATATCTAGAATTGGAAATTATCAATCATTAACGCAAAAAGTCAGCTCTATAATCAGTAATCAAGACTGGAATTAGCCTCCTAAAAATTCAAGAACCTTGACACACATTAGCAATTAAATACCTACAGCAACAATGGACACGAAAAAAACATTTGGACTCAGCATTTCCATAAAAGGTTAGATCATTCTACCTTTGATACTCCTGAATTCCTCTAAGGCACTCAGCAACAATCAGCTTGGAATCACTTTAAAACAAAAGTATCAAAGGTACAATGGTCTAACCTTTTATGGTTTGAACATTAAATTCCCAAAGTTAAGTTCCACTCTATGGATGAATGTTCTCATCAAATTTAGAATCAAGCACACGTCATATATCAATGACAGATACTACCCTTTATGCAACCATGAGGAAGAAAACAACGGGCATCTCTTTTCCAAAATTTCATTCACCAAAGGAATGTAGCAAACAATCCTATACAGATTATGTCCAAATGATTCCAACTAGGATTGGAAACATATCATCCTATGGATTTGTGAAATTACATCCAATCCAATGTATTGAATTTGAACGGAACCAGTCACACAACGATACCAAATTTCTTTTTACTGCATCGGATTGAACCAGAATTTCGGGTTACACCCATTGTACCAACCAATATTGGCCGATATACTAAAATACCGAACAACACCTCGTTAAATTTGTGAATTTTGAAATTTTATATTTATATTTAATTTTTAAATTTTTTCTAAAAATAGTTCAAAATTATTTT
>JANZLF010000222.1:24680471-24709971 GCA_026546835.1 Erythroxylum foetidum
TTAATAATAATATAGAACTAAATTTTAATAGGGAACTATATTTTTACATAACTAATCCTTTTTTAGGTATATTAGCCACTTTCATCCTTCAAACATTGTTTTTATATATTTTTTCAATTTCTTGTGAACGTTTCTTTAAATAATTATTTTATTTTCTAACATAAGCATGTAGGTTTAACTTTGTTTTATAACATGAAATCATTTTAGTTTTTTATTTTAAATTTTCATAATCTAATTTTATTATTAAAGAAATTAAAATGATTTAATATTAACTACTAATAAAAATAAAATTAATATAATAATTATAATAAGGGACAAAATTTTAATTATATAAAATTACGAAACTATTTTATAATTTTAAAAATTATTTAAAATTATATCTGATATTGACTTATACAGGCATTGTATTATACCAATGCCAAAACCTATACCAACTCTAGTAACATATTCGCAACAGTGATCAAACTACTCTCTTGAAAAAATTCTAATAAAACCATCATTCGAATGCTTGGTTTATACTATTGAATGGACAAGGAACTCGAGGATCTTAATGACACTAAAAAAATCTGCCCAATCGTTAACAGCTGCTTTGCTAAAAATGATAAGAGTTCATAGCATAGGAAGGACCACAGTTCACCGAGAGCATAAAATAAATATAGACATCTCTCTAGGAAGAAAATGTAAACATGAGGTTATCGAGATGAAGCCATTTTCATGTCCAAAAGTACACAGCAAGCATCTGTAACTCACACTCTATAGCTCCTTGCGAGCAAATCCAAATCTAGCTTTTTGTTTTGTTGCTTTTCTGAGTTGAACTTGTAACCTTGCTTTCTTATATGTTTTGATGTTTTCATCTTACTGAAAAAAACTAGTGCTAATATCACTTGCCAGATTATGTTCAAAGGCCAAATGAAAAGAAAACTAATGGAAAACCTATGAAAGGTGATACAAACTTTTGTTTCAATTAGTACAAACAATCCATTCACATCTAAGAAAGAAAACCATGCTAATGATAACATTGAGAATACCTTATCTGCGGGGGTAATGCTAGCAATGGAGTCCTCAGTTAAACCACCATTCAAGTCTGTCCTCACTCCATCACCTAATAAACTAAGCTGTTTTTGAAGATCCAGTATATACTCAGCCTGCAACGTTTATTTCAAATACGAGGAAAATTTAAAAACTTGAAGTTGGTGAATTATCCTATCAACAGCATCTGAAGGAAATAGTTTCAATTCTTTTCAGTATATAAAAGCGGAGCTTCAATATATCCCCAGAAAAGCTGTGGGTTCCAACATATTAGACATCTAGTTAGTAAAACTTGATGCAGCTACAAGGGCAGCCTCTCCTTTCCATCATAAATTGTAAAAATTTTGATTTCTCTAATTGCAACATGACATCGACTCTTCGATTTTAACAAAGCAAGGCTCATCACTGGTCATTATTTGGTTGATCAGTAGGATTCATAAATGTACCCCCAAATAATCCTATTATATTCTCTGCCCCAGAAGGTAAACATAAAGCTTTTTGTAGGTCTCCAGTTTCTTTTCTCGGTTAAACTCTGATAATAGAAATTTGCTGATATAATTACATGGTTGGAGCAAAAATTGCTATGGAAGTAACATGAATAACAGTCAGATTTCACAATGACATTTTCTTCAACTGAATTAACTGTTCATGGCATTTTGGTAAATATCTCTTAATGGTTTAGCCGAAAAAATCATGACCATAATATGGACAATTTCAAGATGTCAGAGTTACTATCAATATGATGCTTCTTATATTGGAATATGACTGAGCTTGTATTTTCCAACTACAAATTGATGCTGAAACCTAACTAGAGTTATTGTTCATGCTTTAATCTCAGGCTGGAATTATTCAACATCATTACAACAAAAAGGTTGATACAAAGCCAAAAGTAATATAATAGCATGAGATGAAGCTAAC
This sequence comes from Erythroxylum foetidum, assembly GCA_026546835.1. Taxonomy (NCBI): domain Eukaryota; kingdom Viridiplantae; phylum Streptophyta; class Magnoliopsida; order Malpighiales; family Erythroxylaceae; genus Erythroxylum; species Erythroxylum foetidum. The sequence goes on from JANZLF010000222.1 coordinate 24,682,419, forward strand.
ACCTGGCAGAATAAAAATCAATGTGAAAAGAAACAGAACAAACACTTACTTGAATTTCAGTGGTACAACGAGTTACGTGGGCAATCAGGCAGTGTGAGTGAAAGGAATGACCACAAGGAAATACATAGAATGGAGCCATCGCTCCCACAGATGTATAGCCTCGAGACATGCGATAATCCACACCCACAACCAAAATTTTGCGCTTACAAACCTAAAGAACAGAAAGAAGACTTCTTTTCAGATTTCCATCATGAAAGCATGACAATTAAATGTTATACTAAGCCAAAATTGGCTGTGTAAGAAAATAGGCACATTGTAGCAGTCAAGACCTAACTCTTAAATTCAAGAGTTCTAGGAAAGTAAAGGAGCATTTTAAGAGACAAGAAGTAGAGAATGGAATTCATTTTCTTCCACGCAGCATAGATAAAAGATATTGCACGTTAACAAATAATCATCTAAAAAGAATTTGATTTTTCCTTCATCAACTAAACATTTGGAGGATCAATACCCCGCATTCTTCATCACGGTCAATGACAGCGTATCTTTGAGCCAGTGCATTAATATCTTTTCTGATGTTATCTGCACCATGTGTTGCATCATTCATCTCTTGTTTCAGTTCTTCAATTTGCTTGTTGTAATCTTCCAATGATGAGCATATTGCTTCCTGCAAGAGAAGGAAAAAAAATCAAACCAGTAAATAAGTTAGACCAATTACTCTACATTGCAACTTATAGTTCACCTTTCATTCTAGAAGGCTGGAAAGAAGAAACAGAATTAGAAGAGACTTGGCACTACTAGAATACTAAATTTCAAAGAATTGCTCCCAAATTAATCCACTTGCTTAAGATAACTACATCTAGAACCATTATACCAGGAGAATGTTAAATTATCAAATAGCAACATCAGGCAAACCTAAACAGAGTAATTCTTTACAGAGTGTTGTGTAAGAGTTACACCGTAATCAATTATATCCCTTAAAACGATACAAAGAATAGAGTAACGAGTCTTACCTTGAAGTCATCAATCAAAGCAAAGTCTGGAAAGAAAGGCAATATATCCTCAATCTTCAAAAGACCATCAGTTTCCTTTAGAAAAGCTAAAGCCTTGCGTATATTCTCCCTTTTCGTTCCCTTTTCCTGTTCAATTACATGCTTAGCCACCATAAGCCAGAGCTTCTTTCTCAAGTCTTCATCATCTTCAACTTTGTCAGCTTCAGCCATAGCAAGTTCAGGGTCGACCTATAGCAGCAACAGACTGTACTTCAGAACAATTCAAGAAATCATAATATCCTTGTTATCAATCCATAGATATAATGCCCTTGAGTTTCAAAATTGTAAACTTCTATCAACTGTTTAGGATGACACAAAGTGGAGGAATGTCGAGACATCACCATCCCCCATGCAGACAACCATTACTTTCCCTACAACGCTCACACATACTAGTTTTCCTACAGCTCTCACACACACATTGTTGTGGTTAATCTTTGGAAGAAATGTTAAATAAATGTCCAAATGAAAATAGCAATTAATTGATATGTGCTGAAAGTCCTCCATATTTTATCCGTGCATTCATGGGAAAAGATTATATGATATGAGAATACAGTATCACTAAATGATATCTAAACTATTATATTATGGAACACTACATAATAATATTCCTACCTTTATTCTGTTGATACATGAATGTTTTGCATGTCTATCCAATATGAATTATGAACTGCAAATAGATATTTATTATTGAAAATAATAAATATATAACATATTTTTTTTTCTTTTTCTTGTTATTTTTCTTTTGATTTTGTTTTTTTTTTCCTGGCTGTTTTTCTTAAACCTAAAATAATATACACAAAAACATGAACTTGATGGTAAGGACACAGACTGTTCTAGAGGGGGACACCTGCCAAGGGTGAGCAAGGATGACGATGTGATTGAAACAAAGACAGTATAAATATGATCATTGGAAAAGAAGAAAGGAGGAAAATATGATAGAAACTAAAGAAAAAGAAAAGAATATCTCAACGGGTTTCCAAAAGGAATGACATGATATAAGTAATCGACCTTTCAATTGGCTGTCAGAACAAAAACCAGAATAAAGGTAACATCATTTTCAATGCACTGACTGAAGGAAAGACACAGGGATAACAGCACTGTCAATGGGCTGTCGGAAGAAAGGATGAAGAGTAATAATACTCATGAAGAACAACCAGAAGAATGGATAAAAAATGGACAACAACACCCTCAATGAGCTATCAAAAGGAAAGATAGAAGAAATATTTCATATGGAAGAGAGAATATAGCAATAGCATATGAAGAAATGGAGGATCTAAAAAGGAAGAAACAAAGATTGGGGATTCAAGTTTCAAGGGTTAGAGAGAGAGGCTCGTCCATCTCTTCAGGTGCACTCTCAACCACTACACTCCTTGGCTCATCCTACCCCTCTTTCTCTCTCCTCCAATACTTACTTTCTTCTTACCCTGTCTCTGGATTATCCAGGGGCCCTCTGATCATTTCTTTCCACAATATTTCTTTCCCACCACAACTACTTACCGTTTCTTTCAACTGTTCCTTACAGTGACTCACCCTGCAAATCTGTTGTCTTCCTTTTCCAGCAATATGACCACTCCTCATCCTACTGATTTTCCACCCCTACGCCTCACCTCTGATCCCTCCCCAGCACATGACTCCTCACCATCTCTTACTGCACCTCCAACACAGAAAATATCAAAGCAATTCGTCGGAGACAAACTTACATCTTCCCTTACCTTCAGCCCACCCCAGGAGATTGTCGGTAAGCTGGTGGTTTGTCCGGATCTTGAAACACTTCAAGAAGGCCCTAGGAGTTGGAAAACAACTATTGTGGGGTTCTTTGATCATTGGCCAACTTTTCCTCTCATCCAACATTCTCCCAACAAACTATAGAAACAAAGAGGACTCAACTTGCTCTCAGAGGATAACCTCATTCTTTTAATTTTCTCCACTACCTCTGAAGCGAACAAAGTTTTGGAAGATAGCCCTTGGCATTTTGGCAACCAGCCTATATTCTTGCAAATATGGCAACCTAGTTTACGGTTCGACTCAATCAAGGTCCAAAATGTACCCCTCTGGATCAACTTCCGTAGTATCCCGCTTGAGTATTGGACTACTTAGGGGTTAAGCTTGTTAGCTAGCTACATCGAAAAACCCTTATGCCTGGATGAACATAGCACTAGGAAGAAGCGCATAGGTAAACCTCAAAACGAATGATTGTGACTCTCTATTGGGAAGGGATGAAGGCTGATATAAAGAAACGTGTGGACAATTGTGCAATTTTCCAACAAAACAAAACATTGTCACTTTCTCCAGCAGGATTATTGTAGCCTCTTCCTATTCTAGAACAAGTGTGGGATGATATTTCCATGGATTTTATAGGACTACCTAAATCAGTAAGGTTGAGTGCAATTATGGTGGTAGTAGACAGACTCAGTAAATATGCTCATTTTGTCGCTCTCAAACATCCCTACACTACATCCACCGTGGCTGAATAATTTGTCCAACACATGGTCAAACTTCATGAATTTCCAAGATCTATTGTGTCCGACAAAGATAAGGTTTTTATACGTCATTTTTGGAGGGAACTATTTTGCCTACAACAGACTCAACTACAACATAGCACTGCATACCATCCCCAAACTAATGGCCAAAACGATGTGCACGCAAATAAGGATACTTATCCCAACGAGTCTTCTCATCATGTCCAACTTTATCACAATGTGTGCAATGAAGCCGTGAGCCACTACATGTCCTCATCTACCTGCACGACCACCACATCTCCATCAGTTACTAGCTTGCAAACCAGACTTTGGCACAAGTGTTGACCTATCAGTGCTGTTCTCGGGTGGACTCTCCTTAGCCACAGATCGAGAGAGTCTAAAATATACTTCAACAAAGGAAGGTCTACTCCCAAGATATGTGCTCGTACAACCTCAAAATCAAATTTCAATCCAGTTAGAAACATCATAGTCACCAAGTGCTCCCTTTAGATTTGCATCTTCTTAAAATCAGCTGTAATGGGCAGTAGAAAATTCACTCAAATGCACATTTTACTTTCCAAAAATATTCAATCAAATTTCTTTCCTGTCTGGATTGAAATAACTCGACAAAGATATCATACATGTGAAGCATATTATTGGAATAAAGAAGCTGCTAGTCCCAAGCTTGCTTGCAAGTACTAATATGAGAGAATAGGATTGGTATTTCAAGTTCCATATAATCAAAAAGCATATGTAGTAATTGTGCACCATCAGCTTGCCGATTTTCCAATATTTTCTTACCAGTTAAGGGATCAGATGTGAGATGGGACAACTTTCTCTAACCTCTGAAGAATAATTCTACATTCTTGGACTAGAAAGAATAGATGTTATCGTTTAAACATTTTTTGGTGATTCGGGAAGAACATATTGTTGAGCCAGCTGCTGAGATACTCGTCAATAACTTATTGCTGGATTTTGACATACTCCTGGTATATTTGACAAATTTGTTGACTGACAAATGTTGGTAACACTGCAGACAATTCTCTAGAAAATATGAAAGATCATACTAATGACAAGATACCTAATTTCTGGTCTGATCTGACATAAAACAAGACCACAACTTTGTTTACGATAAAAAGGCAAGCTAACCCATTAGACTATCATCACCAATGGTCGCTAAATGACGATGCGTGATACCCGTGTGCATGGACAATTTTCCAACAACACCGCCGATATTGTGATGGTTGTTGGCAACTTCTGGTAGATTTTGTGTGTTTCGTTTGTGGTTTTAGTGAGTGGAGATAAGAGTTTTGGACAAATTAGAAAGTTTTCTGATACTATGTCAAAGACAATATCAGAGAACGTCAATTGGGAGCTTGATACAATCTCAAGACCCTTGTAGCCTTTCTAAAATTGTAAAAACCAATTACATAAGGGAATTACCAATTACATAGGGAAAGTTGATGTTGGGAAGTATTCAGCTGAATATTTCCTAAGATATTATTGACTCCTAAAAGTCAATAAATCAGATCAGATAACATGTATCAGATCTGATATTGTGTACAAATATTAGGAGATTATATATAGTTATTAGAAGATTATGTACAGATTCTTGTTTCCTAAATTAGCTAGCTCTATTTCTATATATACATGTAACTATGTACTGATGATAAAAAGAAAAGAAATACAGCTGTTCAGTATTTCCGCAGTTGATCTTAGGAATAGATAGGAAATCATATAGATCTAACTTTTCCTAATATATATACGACTTTTCCAAATAAAGGGTTCTAATGTTTATTAGTTATTAAGTTTAAACCATCTATTTTTAAAAGTACTAATGTACAATATTTTTTCACACTAAATTATTCACAAACTATTATTCTATGAAATGTACAAAATATTCCTTTATGGGATATATAATAATATCTTTATATTAAATGCTAAATTTACATGATCTTCAACAAGGAGAAAATAGTAAAGCTTTTATCTTTCCCAAGTTATTTTAATTCAGATTCAACTTTAGGATCTTTTTATTCTTGATTTCAGGAAAAAAAATTACAACGCAGAAAATTCGATGAAGGTTACAAATTATGTGTTTTTTACTTCCAATGCCTAAGCTTGATGAGACAAAAAGTAAACTGCACTGAAAGTGATAGTTTCTCCTGATAATGGTGAACTTTATTAAATACTCTAATACATAACAGTAAGCATAGAATAAAAATGCTTCCATTATCTTCATCTAATCGAATATGAGAAAGCAAGAATTTATCAACAAAGCCAAAAAAAAAAGAAAACACCAAGTTTAGAAAGAGTGTACAATTGCAAGAAATAGCAATTGACAATTTGCAATGCATTCAAAAGGGTATCCCAAACGATCTTGGAGAAACCAACAAAGAAAAAATTGCAAACTAGTGAAAGATAGAAGGAACAACAAATGGAAGAATCGCGCCATGATCATAAAGTCTGAAGTCATCAAAATGATGTAAGAAACATTATTTCATAGCTTGACCAAACAATGAAACCTTTCTAATACAATAGAAGTTTTGAGTAGGAAGATGTTGAAAACTCAATTAGCTTCTTGAAATGTAGCTTAAGCAAGTATTTCTACAAGTTATTCAAAAGGTTTCTCTATCTCAAAATATGATATTGAAACAAAAGACTAACACGTGATTTTCAGTTAAATAATTCCCCCGCAACATAACTGACAAAAGAATAGGGAACTTTTGTGCTTTGCAGTTCAACAAAATAAAGCCGGGCAAACATATTTTATAATGGCTGACTTATGGAAATTGATGTTAGAATAAGTTAAATTCTTTCCTGTCTCTTTGCTACTCTAAGCAATTCATTAATGAGGAAATGTAATTAACATGAAACCTGCAATGCTATATCATGTTGTAAAATATTACACTAGATCTTTACCTGTAAAGCAAGAGCAACTGCTTCTTCATGCATTGACATCATGCTGTATATGTGAACGCAAGCACGCATACGCTTTTCCTTGAGGCAAAGACGCAAGGCATATTTGGGATCATAGAAGAAGTCAGGGCTATGTTCGTGTCCTTTTCCAAATTTGCATTGCAGGAACCGCAAAAGTGCACCATCATCTTCCTGGTTAAAAATAAGAACAAAATCTCTAATAAGAAATTGTCGGATGAAAACCATCGTCTCAAACCAAACTCAATATAAGATGGAAAACCATAGTGCTGGAAAGTAATAATGCTGCTGGGGCGGGAAATTAGACTATCTCAATAGAAACATTTCATTGATTTGACGATTTAAAAACTTGATAAAAGGATTTGGGGTAAATTGATTACATTTGTAGAAGATAATGAAAATTCAAGTAACATAGTGAATATCCCAATAAGAAAATTGAAAACTTCCACAACATTGTCATGTCATACAGTTCTATTATATAAAAGAAGATCCAACTTAAATTCATTTTGGAATTCTCATGACACATCCTACCTGTTTAGCATACAGTGAAAGAAGTAAATTGTGAATTCCAGGATCCTCATTATGCAAACGATGAACACAGAATTCCAAATACTTGATGACTTCATGGGTTTCATTCCTGCATATGGTAATAGATCCAAAATCCTAAGAGATGACAAACTAGTCCCAATATCCATACATCAAGAATTTAAAAAAAATCCAAAATTTGGTCAACTTCTAATCCCTGATAGGAAAAGGACATTGGTATCTCATGAATATGAAGTATGGTTATCTTCAGAGAGAACCAAATGTGTTAGAATATATGAACATCATACATATGAAAACTTGAACTAACTTTTGAATATGAAGCATTGGACTTTGATCAACCAAGTCCACTGACAACACATTTGTCCTACTTTTCAATATTATGCATATTGATGCAAAAAGAGCTTAAAGCCTATAAAAGAAATAAAGAGAAAAAGTTAATCACAAGCCTTAATTTGGTGGGATGGAGGATGGGAATCGAGTTGATAGCAAAGACAACAAGGGCTAAAATTTAGATTATGCTAGAATTCCTTATTAGATAGGAGGTAGTAATAAGTTAACTATGTTACTGTAATTTTAGATATGTTATCCTAATTGTTTAAAATTTGAACTTATGGAATTTTTATTAGAATAAGATTTAAATTTATTAAGACTTTTCTACTAGAATAAAGATTCTAAGAACTTCTCTATAAATATGTATATACTCAGCCCTTCAATAATGATGGATCCTAAATTTTTCTACAAATTTGAATTTTCAACTAGAAGGTATGATTCTTTCTTCTAAGACTGATTTTTAGACCCTAGAAACAATTCCTAGTTTCCTAAACTCCATTGTTTGTATTCCTCATTAAACTCTAGCAATTCTAACCTAAAGTTCCAGCAACCAAAACTTTAAAATCCTAGCCTAAAATTTCCAGCAAACGAACCCTAAAATCCAGCTATATCAAATCTAAAATTTCAGCATTCCCAAATGAAATCCAGCAGCTTAACATCAGCTTTTAGCTACTAGTTAATAATTCTTCTATTTTTCTTACATCAATTTGGTATTAGAGCTTTGGTTCACGATAGCAACAAGATGTGGAAGGGCGTATAGAAGAATATTTAATGACCAAGAGCAAGATGAAACGCTTTTGAGAATTACGCAAAATTTTGATATCAAAGATCCTCGATCACAAGGTGCTCCAAAATCCAACTTCCACGTAGCAACTCTTACAAGGAAGTATGTTCAACAAGTTTTGGAGAGACTAGACAGCATTGACATACATTCCCTAAAAGTCAAAAACTCCCACATGAAAAAATTATTCAAATCAACAACCTATATTTCATACTAAACATGGAGAAGGTGGTAATAAGCAAGATGAAGGGACAGATATTAATCAACAACATATAGTGCAAGGGAACATCTTTGCTGAAAAATCATATTCTGATTTTCATTAGTCAAATTTAACAGTCACTATCTCAGAGGAAGTGTTTATTATGGATGGTGATATTATTGATACCTCCTTGCAGTTGATCAATTAGAATCTTCAAGCCTACATGTAGATGGTGCTCAAATACTTGATGACATGGAGAGTTTGATAGTGGGAGATGATCAACGAGTTAAAGATAAACGAAAACAAAACGAAGTGGATTCTTTAACAAACCCTAAAGTTGCAAAAATTGAACAAGTTGAAATACTTATAATACAAGCTGAAAACCTAAACAAGAAGTTAAAACACCAACAAATTAAAACAATAGAGCAATAAGCTGAAAGAATGGGATAGCAAGGTAAAATAACACAATAGGGAGATGAAAAGATTAACCAGCAACTACTTGGGGTTTCAGAGCTTCCTAACTCTAAACTTGATGATATCATTGGTATTGTTGATGAAGATTATGTTGCAAGGGGTGATGAAGGAGAAGTATATTTGAATGAAGATGTGAAATTAACACAACATGGGAATAAAGGAGAGATATGAGAACAGTTGCAAAGTCAAAATTCAGCAATTATAAAATTAAAGGATTTGACTACAAGAAGCAACAATATGTATGTTCTTGATGCCTTTGTGGTAGAGATGCCACGAGGTTTTGTTATGAAACCATTTGCGAATATAATAGTCAAGAATTATGAACTTTCCACACTGTTAATCTTTTCTTTAAAGAGGTTGTATATCTTTATGGGTTACCTTTAACCATCATCTATGATCATGATATGAAGTGTATGAGTTATTTTTAGAGAACTCCATGAAAAACGTTAAACATTAAGCTTCAATTTTTAAGTTCTTTTCATCCCCAAACTGATGGACAAACGGAAGTGGTGAATAAAAGCTTAAGAGATTTGTTAAGATGTTTGATTGGAGACAATGTAAAAGTGAAAATTTGCATACAATAGTTCTATAAATAGATCAACTGGTAAGAGTACTGTTGAGATAGACTCAGGAGTTCAACCAAAGAAGCCTATTGACCTGGTTCCTTTACCACAAACAATAGGGGTTATTGTTGAAGTTGAAGGTTTTGCACACAATGAGGGACATCTTTGAAGAGGAGCGATGAAAGATAACAACCAAAAACTCGTCTTACAAAGAAAATACTGATCTACATTATTGATTGGTGGAATTGAAGGGGATATGGTGATGGTTAGGATTCGTCCAGAGTATTTTCCAAAAGGAAACTATAAGAAACTTCATCCACGAAATGCAAGACTTTATAAGATCATCAAGAAGATAAGTGTTAATGCTTATGTTTTGGAACTACCAAGTGAAGTGAGAATTAGTCTTATCTTTAACATTGTGAACTTAACTATTTATCGTGGATATTATAATACACAATCTCCCATTACAGCTGTGATAATTCCAACCATTCTCCATCCTAAAGAGGAGATAGAAGATGTTCTTGATGAACAAATTGTAGCTACAAGAGATGGAGGCGACAATTTCTTGTTTAAGCAAAAAAGAAGACCAATTTCTGACAGTACTTGGATTTTAAAATTTGAATTTCAGAAGTTGAATCGAGACTTATATGATCAGTATTTATCACATTCTATGTCGATGACCATTTCAAACAAGTCGGGGAAAATTGATACAAAAGAGCATATAGTCTATAAAAGAAATAAAAGAGGAAGAATTATTCAATCACAAGACTTAGTTTGGTGGGATTGATGATGGGAATGGAGTTGATAGCAAAAACAAGTGCTAAAATTTAGATTATGTTCAGATTCCTTATTAAATAGCAAGTACTAGTAAAATAACTAAGTTATTCTAGCTTTAGATATGATGTCCTACTTGTTTAGAACATACAGAATTTTATATGAATAGGATTTAAACTTGCTATAAACCCCTTACTCAAGGATTCTAAGAACTTCTCTATAAATATGTATATATTCAACCCTTCAATAAAATTTTCCACAAATTTGAATTTTCAACTAAAAGGTTTTATACTTTCTTCTAGGAGTGATTCTTAGTTTAACCTCTATTGTTTGTGTTCCTCACTAAATTCCAACAATTCTAACCTAAAATTCCAGCAATCAAAACCTTAAAATCCAAGCATAAAATTTCCAGCAAACAAACCCTAAAATCCACATATATAAAATTTAAATTTTCAACATACCTGGCTGAAATAAAACCTGAAACTTGATATTCTAACAGCCTAATATCAGTCATATTTCTTAATTTTGTATGTTATAACTACTTGTTAATAATTTTTCTATTTGTCCTATATCACATATTTAATGGTTTACTGTACTTAGTGGAAAAAGAATTTTCATGATTAGTAGGAGCATATAGGTTCAAATTCGTATTTGTCTTACTTTACATGAGGTTCACTTGAATATCGCATCATAGCAGGTATCAATTTCCGTGGATTAAGGTTCTTTGTTGACATCCATGACTCCACAGTTTCATACGCATCAAGGACAATAAGATCTGGAGCAAACTTATACTGCAAGGCAACAACTATTTTATTTATCACCTCTTAACAAAAAGCATCCACATGGAACCAGTAAATACCTGAAAACAAAAAACCTAGTCTACTTGTTTGATCAAATTGATACCTGGAGATCAATGGGAACAGCAGGTTTTTGAAGAACATCTAACGCTTTCTTGGCTTCCGCTTGCTAAATTTAGACACAAAAAGTGTCAGAGAGAGAGAGAGAGAGTTGGAATTTAAGTATCTTTCCCAAGTTGACAAAGTAAAATTGAATCTCAATAGAGATGGTATGGAAACTACAGCATTAACTAAATAATTGTTGACAGATACAAAGCGCTCATTACCATGTTAAAAATTATTAAAAGCCAATGTAGTTTACAGAATAAGGATATGTGGAAAGACTTTTCAAACAATCTCAAATACTGAAGCAAATAAAATGTGTAGAACAATATTTGTAGAATTTGAAAGGCTGAAAGCTTTTGAATAAATAGTTGTCATATATAACCTCAAGTTTTGGATAACTGAGGAGAAAAAAAACTTTATGTTATGTCTAAGATAACCTTATATTTGGCATATAAGAAGAGGAAAAACATTATGCAACAAAATGTTCAAAAGAAATGGGAGAAAAAAAAAACCTTCAACAACTGCATGGTTGAATTAATAAGTGAACAAACATGTAGAATTTCAAATTAAGAACGGATTACACTGATCAGGCACAAAGAAAAGAAAGCACCTGAATATAGTGATGGACTACAATTTCATACAGCTCCTTCAGGCTAGCAAAATAAACCAGTTCTTCAACCCTCCCATAGCTGCAAGATACATATATTACACACTTTTAAGCATATCATGAATAATTTGGAGAGGTTAGAATAGGTGACCAAAATTAAAGGACAATGTACTACAGTGACTGCATAGTTGTTGATTAGAATTTAGTGATCTTGATGGCTTTTTGTTGGTTAAACCCAAGGTTTGCTTGATATTGCAATTAAATTTTATGGTTGCACTTTGAAAATTTGTTGTTAAAAACTTGTTAATAGGCATAATCATAAGGTTTCATTAGGTAATGATAAAAAAAAGACGGTGAATTAAAATTAATGTATTTTGGTAGATTTATATTCAATATTTAAAAGTTGTAAACTTCTATATGCTAAATGAATTCATTTTTCAACCTCAAGTTGCCCACTGCTCTAAATAGCTATCATTGCCAAAGCCTGCACTTGGAACTGTTTTGAGTTTGAGTAACACATCTTTACAAATTTACAAAATGCTTGTGTTTTTGGCCCAAACGCAACCATAAAAACAAATATACCCTAAGTAAATGGACTTAATTCGTGTATTGTGTAAGCATATATGCAACTTATAGCAAGATACTAAACTACCTCAGAGAGACAAGCAACCAACATCTTGTTGTTTGAGATTAATTCTAAATACAATTGCATAAATTCACATAAATTTGCATAACTCTAGACAAAATATATTTGTTACAGTGGTAGAAAAATGATCCAAATCCCTAAGTTGGATTGATTAACCGCAAATTTGGTCGCTATTTCCTCATCTTAAAAAATAGTTTGACAGTTCTATATTACAAACTAATTCTTTCTTGAGCTTCTCAGAAGAATGGGCTCCACACTTGGGACTGTAGGATGTTGCAACACACAATCTCATGAATTAGAGTGGTCACTTAACACAAGACTAATCATCCATACTATGCAATGAAAGGTGGAATGACTAGAAACTTTTGAATCATTTAACAATATCATGTGATTGATATGCATGTATACTGTCTATGATTACCTTTGTGCATGCATGTGTATGCTTATCAAAATAAATATGTACGCTAAGCATTGACAACATTCATAACACGAGGGTTTTGGGGAGGGGGGATTACAAAAGTTGGAAAGACTTTGTCAATACCTAAGTTCATAGGTTATTAACCAAATAATTAATGCAGACACTACCAAAGTTTGTAGGTAGATTACCTCTCCAAAAGTCTCATTGTTGTTGCCTCATCCAATACATCTTTGCAGTCACTGAGAAAAGCACGAAACTCTTGTATGATTGATTGGTACTCAGAACTACGATACTCTGAAGCATTATCCTCCTCCAAAAGTAGACGATTTATCTACAAATTATAAGTCAATCTAATATTATTTTTATCAAATATAAATAATGGTTGTATAATTTGTTGCATTAATTTGCATTATGATATAATAAATCAGTCAACAACTTAACTTCTTTGTTTAACAAAACAAAATGCCAAATCATAGTAGTGCTGCAAAATAGAAGCAGCTACATGTGGCTTCTCCATTCTTGAAACGTGGATTCACACAAAAGGGAAAGTGTCCACGTGCAACTGATAAAAGGAAATTTACAGCTAACATGCAAAGTACTGCCCAAGAAAACGAAGAAAGGAAACCCATATCCAGTTTATTTTCAGCACTTATTTACTTCTTAATGATATAGACATATGAGATAGATGTCATAAATGATGACGAAAATGATTCCACAATGTAGCAATAATTTTGTTGCACGCCTCGTATGTTAAATTTTAGCATTTATTTTACTTCATAATGATATAGACACATAAGTTTGATGTCAATAAGGCTCCAAAATATGTACTCTATTGAAGCAAAGCACACCCTCTATACATTATTGAACCAATAATAGTTTCAACTTTAAAACATTAACTACCACAAAAAGAATGAGCAATCAAATTGATAATTGCGTACAAATCCAAGCCTTGTTTGCAAAAGGAATCATTACCTTGTCCAAGTACAACTCAGTTGCCCACGTAGAGATCATTGTTATTTGGCATTTATCATCTCTTGCAAGATTATCAAGCTTCCGCAAGAGGAAAGTTCTCAAAGCATCCTACAAAGAGCAAAGCAGTTTATGAATTGCTAGAAGCAAGAGTCAAGGCTCCAAATGGCGACAACTGAGAGATAAAATTTATTAACATGCTCAATCTCCTTTTATTTCTTGCCATATCCGAAGACAAACTAATGAATTATGAAAAGCATAATGTTTACTTGGAAAGCCACAAATGAATTGTAATATGAAAATTATAATGTTTACTTGGAAAGCCACATTCTACATTCTGTGCTCAAATTAAAGTTGTTTTTTGTGATGAAGGACAAATAAAAGAAGTATTCACTAGAAGCTAAAGATGACAAGATTAGGAAATTCGGCTGATATTAGACTGCTTGAATAGATTTTGGCTAGGAAAGCTAAAATTTCAGATTTAGTATAATTAATTTTTTAGGATTTGATTGCTGAAAATTTAGGCTTACAATTTCAGGGTTTAATATGGCTGAAATTTAGGTTTAAGATGGCTGGAATTTAATGAGGAACATAAACAATGGAGGGTGGAATACTAGGAATCACTCCTATGGTCTAAGAATCATTCTTAGAAGAAAGCATCACACCTTCTAGTCGAAAACTTAAGTTTGTAGAAAATTTCATATTGTTATTCTTGAGGGCTGAGTATATAAATATTCATAGAGAAGTTATTCGAACTATTCTTCTAGTAAGAAACTATTCCTAACAAATTTAAATCATATTTTAATAAAAATTATATAGATTTAAGTCCTAAACAACTAGGATAACATATCTGAAATAAAATAACATATTCAACTCAATACTATTTCTTATCTAATAAATAATCCTAATATAATCTAAATTTAAGCTCTTATCTTTATCAACTCAATTCTCAATATTTATCCCACCAAATTAAAGCTTGTGGTTGATCAACTTTTTTCTCTTTTATTCCTTTTATAGATTTTAAGCTTATCTGCATCAACTCTTCCCAACTTATCTAAATTCATCCTTGATATATAATGTGGCAAATATTGATCATAAAAATCTGGATTCAACGTCTAAAATTCAGATTTAAAAATTCAAGCACCATCAAAAAGTGTCTTCTTTTCCACTTAACAAAAAATTGTCGATATCCTCCATCTCTAATGGCTACAATTTGTTCATCAAGAACATCTTCTATCTCTTCTTTAAGATGGAGAATGATTAGAATTCTCAAAGTTGTAGTAGGAGATTGCATATTATAATATCCATGATAAATTGTTAAGTCCGCAAAATTAAAAATGATTAATTCCCATGTCATTTGGTAACTCCAAAACATAAGCATCAACACTTATCTTCTCGATGATCATGTAATGAGGTCCAGCACTTCGTGAATGAAGTTTCTTATATTTTCTTTTTAGAAAATGCTTTGGATGAATTTTAAACATCATCATATCCCCTTCAATGAATTCCACCAATTGATGATGCTGAATAGCATATTCTTTATAAGACAAATTGCTAGTTGGTATCTTTCTTCAAACCTCATCAAAGATGTCCCTCATATGTTGGGCAAAACCTTCAACTTTAACATTAACCCGTGTTGTTTGTGATAAAGGAACCAGTTCAATAGGCTTCTTTGGTTGAACTCCCTAGACTATCTCAAAAGAACACTAACCAGTTGACCTATTTGTAAAACTATTTTATGAAAATTTTGACATGTTTCACATCGTCTCCAATCAAACATCTTAACAAGCCTCCCAAACTTTCATTCACAACCTTCGTTTGTCCATCGGTTTGGAGATGGAAAGAACTTAAAAATTGAAGCTTAGTGTTTAATGTTTTATGTAGAGCTCTCCGAAAATAACTCATAAACTTCACATCATGATCAGAGATGGCTAAAAGTAATCCATAGGGATGTACTACCTCTTTGAAGAAAAGTTTAACAATATGGAAAACATCACAAGCCTTTGAACATTGAATAAAATGACTCATCTTGGAAACCTATCCACCACCACAAAAATAGAATTATAACCTCATATAGTTTTAGAGATTCCTAAGACAAAATCCATAGTTATGTTGTACCATGGTTCATGAGGCACGGCCAATGGTGTATATGATCCAAAATTTTTAGCTAATTGACATGTTTGACAATGTCATATGATCTTAGACACTTCTACTTTAAAGAGGGCCAATAAAAGTGATCTTTGACCATTGCAATAGTTTCATCTCTTCCAAAGTGTCCCGCTTCCCCTCCTCAATGTAATTATCAAATCAAATACTCCCTCATAGAAGTATTGGGTAGGCAAGATCAATTTCCTATGAAAAGACAGTCATCCACATAAAAGGAAAGTGATGATCTCTTTGCCTAATTGCAATTTCTGAATAGACTATTCCAAAATCTCAATCTAAAACATATTCTCTTTTTTATTTTTCAAATCCCACAACGTTTAAGTGTTAAGCAATTGACTCTTTCTACTCAACCCATGTGCTTCTTTATTCTCAACTCTTGTCCGAAGTTTAATAACAAAGTTAAATTACTCCAAAAATTCACTCCATAAGGAGTGCCTTTTGTTCAAGTTCTTCTGGGATTTCAAGTGTTTAAGATGGAGAGCACGTACTATCTCATAAACTCCTTGTATGAGAGATAGTGGCACAAATTATAAAGAGCACGTACTACTGCATAAAATTCCTTGTCATTGGTCAAGTATCATAGTTTATCTTCACTTAACTTCTCACTGAAGTAAGCAATGGGGTATTCCTTCTTGCCTGATTATGGCTCCAATTCCCACATGAGATGCATCACAAACAACTTCAAATACCTTAGAAAAATCTGGAAGTTGTAAAATAGGAAATTCAGTCACATTCTTAATTTCTTCAAATGCTTTAATTGTTGCCTTGGTCTAAGTAAATTGTCCCTTCTTCATCCAATCAATAATATGTGTTATTATGAAGCTAAAATTACAAATAAATCGCCTCTAGAATGTCACTAAGTCATGGAAACTTCGTGACTCATACAAATCCTTTAGAATAGGCAAATCAAGGATGACCTTAATCTTCTCAGGATCCATCTCCACTCCAAGGCAAGATACACTGAAACTCAAAAATACAATACTTAGATTGCATGAAAGAACACTTCTTTAAGTTGATATAAAGTTACTCTTGCTACAAAACTCGCAAGACTTGTAGATATAACAAGTGGTCTTCTTTAATCTTGTTGTATATTAATATATCGTCAAAATATACCACCAAAAATTTGCTCATAAATGGTCAATACACTTGATTCATCACTCTAGAAGTGCTAGGTGCATTAAAAAGTCCAAATGGCATCACCAACTATTCAGAGTCCTTTAGCCTTGGAAGTCGTTTTCCATTCATCTCCAAGTTTGATTCTAATTTGATAGTACCCACTTTGTAAGTGTACCTAGGAAAAAATACTAGTTCCAGTCAACAATGTCTAACATGACATCAAGGTGAGGTATTGAAAATAAATACCTCATTGTGATCTTATTTATCTCCCGACAATCAATGCACATTTGCCAACTTCCATCATTTTGAGGAGAATAGTACTAGAACTGCACACAGACTAAGACTTCCTGAATAAACCCTTTTATCAACAACTCCTCTACTTGTCTCTTTAGCTCTTCATTCTTAATAAGATCAAAGCAATAGGCTAGAAGATTTGGTAGAGTACATCTAGGTACCAAGTTAATAGCACGTTGAATATCTCGTAAAGGATGTAGTTCATCTCGAAATCATTCAATGTAAGGTCTCAAAAATCAACTAGCAACCACTTCATTTAGTAAGGTGAGGGGTGTTGCACTACCATTACAAACACAATTCCCTTCTCCTTACTAACAGCTTCAAATTCTATCTCCTTAAGGATATTAAGAGACTTTTTTTGGACATTCGGCTATCTTGTTACTTCCTTTTTTTCCCCCTTACCTTATCTACCTTCATAGACTTCAAAATTATCTTCTTTCCATAAAATATAAAATTATAAGTGTTAGCTTTTCTAAAGTGTTGTATATCTTGATCCTAAAGCCACGGCTCCAACTAAAATGTGAAATACTTTCATAAGAATGACATCACACCAAATAGAGTCCTCATATATTCCTAATTTGAAAGACAGCACGGACTTTCAAACAAATATTATAGTACTATCATCTACCCCTAAGCAACTTTATAGGGATGTGGATGTTCTCCATAAGTAAATTCAATTGCTTCACTATGTTCTACAATACCACATTCATACTACTTCCTCCATCAATGATACGCTTGCATATTTTATCTCAAAATCTAACTTGCGTAAAGAAAATAGCAATATGAAGTCACTCTTCTTGTTCTTCCACCTTAGAGATTGTATGTATGGGCCTCACTACATTTTATTTGTAAGACTAGCTAGTTCATCACTGAAGTCTCCTTCTAACTCCTTTCCAACTTCGTGTTCACACAAATATTCATCAGATTCTTCCTCATCTTCTTACATTATGTGCAAACCTCTATTTGTACATTAATAAGCAAAGTGGCCCCTCCAATTACATCAGAAGTATTTCTTGTCAGTGTAATCTCCTTTCATCCCAATCTCAGTTATGGCCTTGCCTTTAGGATCAGCTCCTTGAGAAGTTTTGAACTTGTTCTGTGATACAGATTTTGATTCATTAGGTGTTGGTCTAAAGTTTTGCACCATCATAACTCTCTTCACTTCAAACTCCCCGGCTTGACTTTGAAACTTTTTAGTTAATTGTCCTAAATATTGTTCCGCTCTTGAAATTAAAGTTATGTTTAATTGGGGGTTTATTAATGAAATAGAATGTAAAATAATATTATTTCATCGTTTGGAAGGAAGGTTTACAATGGAATGGAATGAGATAGGATGGGATGGGATGGAATGGAAGATAAGGGTTTCATATTATATTTCATTTTATCCTAAATAATAAAAATAAGAAACCTCCAATTTGAGAAGTTTAAGATGGAATGTAAAATAATAAATAACTTTTCACTATATTACATTATAAATCCTTCTTTCAAACAACATTTCACTATATTACATTATGAACTCTTTTGTCCCTCCTAAACAACAATTTTCTAATATTACATCCATTTACATTCCATTCCATTATAAATCATTTCATTCCATTAAAAACTTTATGTCCAACCAAATATACCCTAAGTCTTTTTAGTTACTTATTGTCCTAAATATTGTTCCGCTCTTGAAGTTAAGTGATATGCACCTTCAAGGTTGTAAATCTTTTGCATTATTAGCTCCTTGTGAATTTATACCCTTATGTCATTGTTGTAGTGAGATATTAGTCGTTCCAACTCCATACCTTCACATCGGATAGAAAGTTCATCTAATATTTTTATATACTTAGTTACGAACATAATCCCCTGTCTAAGGGTTATGAGCTGATTTCGAAGATCTTCATAGTTAAACGGTAAATATTTTTCCAATAATTTTGGATTCATCTCTTCCTAATCAACAATTGGTGACTGTCATGTTTTCAAAGTCTATCCTTTACCTACAACATATTTTAGTGTTTCCAACTAGCTTCGCTTTTTCGAATCGAACTTTTTGATCTTCTGACATGTCGTACCAATCAAAGAAATCTTCCAGTATTACTATCCAATTTAAGAGCAAGTTTGAATCCATCTTTCATGCAAAATCAAGGGCTTCAACACAAGCTTTAGTAATACCGTTAAGTTCATTATGTGTTTCAACTCTTAAGTTTTCTCCATTTCTTATAAAGCCAGGAGAACTGAAAAATTCCTATTCAATTGATCCAATTCCATTGTCGTTGCCTTTTCTTTCTACAATGAGCTCATGGCCTCTAAAGGCTCGCATGCGCTCTTCATGTGTTGCTAGTACGTTTCGTTGTCTTGAATCTATCGATAGGCATTGATCTCCTAACCCTACTCGTTATTGATTAGTTTCAACCTCTTTATCTTGGATTCACTTTCTCCACCCTCCACATTCATTGTAGTTTATTGTTCGATGTTGTTTTTTGGACTAGTTCTTGGAGCACCGTGTGATCAAGGGTCATTAATGTCCAATCTTTTCATAACTAGCTCTAGCTCGTTGAATTCTTCTATACGCCCTTCCACTATGTTTCTTCATTGTGAACTAGGACTCTAATACCAAAATGATGTAGCACAAATCGAAGAAGTATTAACTAGCAGCTAAAAATCACAAAATTAGGAAATCTAACTGATATTAAGCTGCTAGAATATCAAGTTTTAGGTCTAGATTTCGACCAAAAATGTTGAAATTTCAAATTTGTTATAGTCAAGTTTTTAGGGTTTGATTGCTGAAAATTTAGTCTCAGAATTTCAAGATTTAAAATGACTAGAATTTATTGAGAAACACAAACAATGAAAGGTAAGAAACTAAGAATCATTGTCAAAAAAAAGGCATCACACCATGTATTTGAAAACTCAAGTTTGTAGAAAAATTTCATATTGTTATTGTTGAAGGCTGAGTATACACATTTATAGATAAGTTATTAAAACCTTTATTCTAGTAAGAAAGGTTCCTAACAAATTTAAATCCTATTCTAGTAAAAATTCTATAGATTTAAGTCCTAAACAACTAAGATAATACATCTAAAATAAAATAACATATTTCACTCACTACTACTATTTATCTAACAAGGAATCCTAACATAATCTAAATTTCAGTCCTTATCTTTGTTGTCAACACAATTCTTAGTCCTCATCCCACCAAATTAAGGCTTGTGGTTGACTAATTTCTCCTTTTTTATTTCTTCTAGACTTTAATTTCTTTTACATCATAAAGTTTCAAAGAGCACATCAAAAGCCCTTTGAGGGATTTTATTGGACCCAAAAGAAGACCACCAAGCACTAGTTAACATGATCCAAACTAAGCCTGAAGACATTTGAGCATATAAACCAATGGCACCAGTCTAATTTTGTGGATCATTACTTATTTAGGGTTTTATTCTCTTTTTAATTGTAAGTGGGCTATACTTTATTTAAACATAAATCACAAGACATTTCTTATTATTTTTGCAGTTGTTCTCAATTCCTCATTTTGGATTAAGACTTGTTATAGGGCTAATTTCAATCTAATTAGTAAAAGTCCTAAGGTGGTAATTTCCTTATCACCTTCAGAATCTAAATTGAAATAGGATTCCTGGGATCATAATTAAAGTATTCTATTAGAGTCTTAGTTAAAGTAGAACAAGTTATTAATTTCCCAATCAAATAGGAACTATTTAAGTTTCAATTCAAAAAGTATTAGTTGTTAGTGCTTTAATTTAAGTATAAATCTTTGTTAGACTTGCAATTAGGAAGTTCATCATGTTTTCATGTTTGGTGATCAATAAAGACAAATTTGAGTTACAAATTATTAACAGTTGTGAATGCTTTATGTCTAGCTTTTCATCAAACTTCACAACTTATAAAAGAATTGCTTCTTTGTGGCATTCAACACACTTTATGAACTTGGTTCTTCATGACTTAGCTTTTTGAGTAATACTTCAATCTTATTCGTGGGTTCTCTAGGTTTTATTTTTAAGTGTGTTTACATCAATTTTGAATAGCATGGCTTTAAATACAACAAAATTTAGAAACGTAAAGTCATATATGAAATCAAGGACATAAAAGATGGGAGAAGATTGATATGATCTCATATTTCAATAATTGCATCAATCATACTGCTACTAAAAAAAATTAACATTTTATAAATTTACCTGTTCATTTACAGCAATAAACTTCAAAGTGACTTCCTCAAAGGATAACAAATAACTAATCTACAAGACAAAACAAATTATCAGTCCAAGGTCATCTTGAAAAAGAAAACCATAAGTTGAAATTTCAAAACATACAGTTTCACCAATGCATTAAATATATACTATTTGCGTACACAAAACAGTGTGAAGATGTCAGTCTTCCAATTTTTAGATGTGTTTTCTTAAATTTAGAGACCTCATCCATGCAAATAATGAATTAACCTAAATATTCTTAAATCATAATCCTTTTACTTCCACTGTTCTCTTACATACATTACATACATTCTCATTAAAAAGAATAAATCAATGTGGAAAACCAAGACATGAGCTTTATCTACAAAATGCATTGGGCATCAAAATAGGAAAGTAAATCACTTAATATATTTGTCAATTGTCCTCATGATCAATAAACACATTGTTGTGCTTGCAAAATCAAACTTGAAGATATAACACAAGTGACAGATATGGCAAGATTCAGTAGAGTAGTGAAGATTAGTAGTCCACATGTTAACATCATGCCCACAAGGATTATGATGAGTAAGAGAGTCCAACAATTAATTTATTCATATTCTTTCCATCCTATGTTTGATATTATTTTCTAGGTTAAACAGTATGAATGGAACAAAAGTTATATTCAAAACAATTTCGAAAAGGGAGAACTAGAGGATAAGTTTCAATAGCAGTTGATGCTGGACACACTTCTTTTAAGCAAGAATAGGGGTAAACTTATGTCTAGAATTCATCTCTCTTCAATAGATTGTTATGATGTGATGTAAAGCAAGGTTTAAGATCACAAGTTTCAACAAATTATGGTTAGAATTAGATGATTGTGACTAGGAATATAAAAAGAAGATTAGAGTTCAGAAAACATCTTCAATGGTTAGAAAACATTTTCAACAAAATTAAAAAATAACAAATCTTTTGTAATGAGCTGCATGATTCTGAATTTATACCAATAGTAGCAGCCCTCCAATTTGTAATAGCAAAAACAAATCACAATTGGAACAACGTTACTTATTGGAAAGGAAACCTACCCACAAGAAAAATATTATGAAGACTAATTAAATAAGAAAACATATAAATACTAATTATGAATATGCTCTTACGCCACTATTTCATGTCAATTCATAAATAAAAGAGGATTATTTGTCAAACCATCATAGATGAAATAATCTATGGCCTTTACTAGTTTCCACAAATTTTCATCAACAAAGAATTTGGGAAAAAATAAAGTTGGAAGAGTTACATTTTGACTTAAAAGCCACAAGAAGTTTTATGACCAATGGCGCTGATTTGTAAAGAATAAGGCATTCTTTACAAAGAGATCTCAACGTAATAAGATGAAGAGAAATATGCAAGAAAATTGGTATCAAGTTGGAAAAGGGATGTTGTAGATAACAAAAATTTTATTGTGTAGCATGAGAAGAGAATATTTCATGATTACAAGGATAATTTCCAATGTAAAGGCCATGCCAGCAACAATGAGAGAGAAATTCTCCTTTTGTTTTTTGAACACAATTTAAGGAAGTTTTGAAGATCAATAATCTCCAAACAAGAGAGAACATCAAGAAATACATATCCCAAAACAGCTGCCAAGTCTCCTATCTTCCTTGGCATTATGGCTGCAGAAATTTTGTTCAACCAGCAGTATGCATTTAGTAGATACATGTACAATTTCTGGAATAGGATAGAAGTTTGATGCATCTTTCATTGATTGCATTTTTCTTCACCTTTCCTGCTTCAAAGAAGAGGAGTTCTATTTATTGTTGTGGCAAAGGTTGGTATCTTCCTTGTTAGGCAAAGATGATGTCATAACATAATAAAAGAGTAAAGTGGATAATTTCAAGACTGATTGGCTCTTGCAAATCTTTAGGATGTATAGCACATCAAAGCATCTCTTGAGGATATTTCATTTTTGTGATCAACAGTACTAACATGAAAAAGATATTGCTCACAAGATGTAAGAAATGTGTTGCATAAAAAATGAAGCGAGAAAATAAATTTACTTTGGCATAGAAAGATGCTGCCCTTTGAAAATCTCTGCAGGTAAATGCTGCATCAGCCTGCATGTAAAACGACTACATTAACAAAATATCACTGTAGATGCTCTCAGTTTTCAAGTGACATGATTCTAAATATTATAGTTTAGAACCTACAAATACATCAATATTTGACGCAGCTATCACCCGTACCTGCACTAAATATACTTGATCCCTCTGGAGTGGATCACGACAATTTGCAAGAGCTGCAGCAAATTCTTTTAAGTCCAGATACACCTTCCACATATCTCTCCCTTCATCAGTAACAGTTACCTATATTATTTCCATCCCACGAGTCAAATGAACAAATTTCCACCCAGGTGGACATAGAAATGGAAGACTAAGTTGTAATTAGAAATGGACCTGAAATATAGAATTTTGGTCATAAGCATAGAACAGGCCAGCAGTAGCATCACTACATAGTCCTATAATACCCCTTGAAAGTGAGTCTGATGTTTGATCAAATTGAAGCTCCTCTACGATTTGCTCACTAATTCTGTTGACAACCTAAAAAAGTTTTCAATAAAATAGCAATGCAGGTCAAATAGCAAGATATATGAAATAACTCACTCGAGCAAATCTCAGAAGAATATTAGCAGAAACCAGCCTAAATGTTCAAAAAAAATTCGCAGCTACTAAAGATCGTGAGCATCTACATATACAAGGAAGGCCAGCACAATGATAGGTCTCGTTACTAGTCCAAGATTGTTCTCAAAAACAAAATTCATAAATGGAACTGTTTTCACTGGAATTAACCATATAAATAAGAAAAAGTGGTTGTAAAGAGAAGAGATGACAGAATTAAGCAGTGGGAAATAGAGAGGCCATGAGTATTATTAGCACACACCTTGACTTTGTTCCCTATGAGAAGCAAGAAATGAAATTCTGAAAGCGCCATGGAATTGGGTTTAATTGCATCTGAGCCTTCACTTAATTTACAATAGTCCAGAAGGGCTTTATTCTCCACAAAATTCTCATCACCATTTGGGTAACTAGAAAGTTTCCAAGAAATAAATACATGAATGACTTCATAAATGGACATTGAGAAAATTTAATAACACGAACCCTAATATATCAAAGGCATTGCACATATCTCAGACGATGCTCAAGAGATGCAAAAGCAACATAAACTTTCACCATTTAAAATAGGTGCAAAAATGTGGAAAAATCTATTAATATACAGGAACAAATGAGCCAAGAGTGTGCTACCTGTGCTGTGCCCCAAAATTCAGGCCACCATGATAGATACCTGCTCCCGAAAGCCAAGCAAAATGCACAGCCCTTCTTTGCTTAATAAAGAAATGCAGTTCACTGATAAAATGATCAAATGAAGAGGAAGCTTTATTCAGAAACTTCAAAAATGATTAGCAAAATTGCGTAGCATCGAGCCTATATAAGAATATAACTTTTTTGGTGCACAAGAAAAAGGGTACAATTTGTCAAAATCTTATTAGATTTAACGTTAAATTTCCTAACCTTTTTCACAATAAATAGCTAAAAACAATTTCTGCATGAAGAAAGCACTTACCTGTTTGGTATTTCCCCTGGCAGTTCCATAAAATGCACTGCACGATCTAGATAACTAGCAAAAACTGTCTGAGAACAAGGAGCAACTAATTAACTTCCTCAAGAAGTCCAATAAATGGTAACCATAAAAAAATTAGCATATACCAATGGGGAACATTTTCAATCAATTAGGTGACATTCAGTTTCAGGCACAAATTCCGCACAGACACATAAATAGAAGAAAACAGATAAGAAGACTGTATCAGTTGCAATCATATCTGAAATTTCTAAAATTTGTATCATACCAAATTATAACTCAAACTAAGTTTCACCAAGCAGATAGAAACTATATGAAACAGGAAAGTACATAAGGGAATAAGTCAAGTGAACAGAGTTAGAACTAAGAAGAAAAGCTACTATTTTCCATAAGAAATAATTAGCATTTCATTAAACAAAAGATCTTGATTGATATTTCACTCAGCAGTTACACAAAATGAACTGCAAGATCTAGATTACTAGCAAAAACTGCGGAACAAGAAGACAAATAATTTACTTCCAAGTGAAATCTAAAGAAGGATAACTGCAAAAAAAATTGGATTACACCAATAGCAAAGATTTTCAATTACCAAGAATTACATTCAAATTGCATGCATGAATTTAGCATAGCCACATATATTAATGATTAATACTCGTAAGTACACTTTGTGAGCATCCATTGTAATTGTAACTAAGATGGCTAAAATGCACATCAGACAAAATTGAAAATTTCAAAAGAGTGCCCCCAATGAAATAAAATCATAGTAAAACTCTCTTGGAACAAGAAAGAAGGAAGAAAAGGAAATCTAAGCACAAAGTTCAAGTCTTTACTAAGAATGAAGACATATAATTTTTTTACTACAAGTGTAATCCAAATATGTAGTCAAAAGTTATGCAATAGATGAGAGTTAACTCCACGATGAACTAAGTTACCTCTAATGATCTGATTCCTGTAAACGAATACAGACGTGTAGGAGTAACAGCCATCACATAATATCTGGTGCCATTGCTTAAGTTAGCGGTTTCCATCTGCATGCATCGAGAGGATGAAAGTAAAAAATCAATAAATTAAATGGGGAATAAAAACCTGAAAATTCAATGTAAGTTCTAATAGTTATTAAACCGAATCAAATATTTTTTTCAAAAAAAAAAAAGTAAATGCTTTGAGTGGTTCACTACACATTAAGAAAGTACCTGCAAACCCATGAAAGCTTCGGGAAGTTCTTTCAAATCATACAGAAACTTTATATACTTCTCCTTCTTGTCCTTTTCATCCACAGCCATCTCATGAAGTTGGCCATTCTCAGTTCCAAGAATAACTTCTTTTGTAGAAGCTGCAACGTGAACACTCAAATCAGAATCAAAACGTTCCCTTCTATTTAAATGCCACCGAATACTGTGCACAACAACGAAAACTACCTTCAGTAATCTGTTGTCTATTCCAAGCAACAGCATTGACAATAAGACCTCTCAGTCTGCCAAGAACGCGAGGCTTATTCCACTTGGCATGAGTGTAGTATGTGTCAGCTCCTCCGCCGCCGACAACGGTGGCGATACAGTGGCTTCCACCAGGATCAACAAACACTCTGTGTATCGATAGCTCTCCAGTTCGACCAGCAGATAGATCAATATCTACAATAATGAAGGGTTCAAAAAAAGATGAACCGAAAAGAAAGAAAAACAAACAGTAGAGAAAAAAAAAAGCGCCTATAAAATATGGAAAAGTACCGTAAGAATCGCCGACCCCGAAATCGTGTCTGATGACCCAACCTTTGGAGGTTCCCAACAAAATTACATCATTTCCTGCAGTCATACAGGTGATTGAACCTCTTCCTTTTGCAGCGTATCTTTCTAGAAGATCTACAGTGAACACCTGCCTCGCTTGCTCCATAGGTATCATTATAATAATAATTTATTATTAAATCCTCCAATTCAACGAGAACCGTTCACTAAATGATCGTTGTCTTGGAGGAAGATGATACGGGGAATCGCCTGAGGGGCCGGTGATCGGATATCACACTAACAGAAGAACGAAACCAAAGAAAAAAAGCAAACAAGTGGGGTGTTTTATTAATTAGATATTTAACCAAATGGGTCGCCACTTTTAAGAACTTCAGCATTCAACCGCACGGCACAGCATCGACGGTTCTCATATCGGTGGAAGAATGGACAAAGCTTTTTGAAATAAAAGAAATTAATATTAAGGATGACGGAAAAAAAATCGATAATATATCATAATTAAATTAACAGTATTTTTATTGCTTCTTTTGAGAGTAATATTTTACACTCTAATAATATACTACTAGTCTACTAGCAGGATAATTCTGCGCAAATGTGCAGTAAAAGTGTCCACTAAATTTATACGTCGGAGAAATTTTAAGGTTATAGTTAAATAAAAAATAACATGCAAATGTAATGAAATAATCATCTGTTGGGAGAAAAATAAGATGAAATGACTTTCTTTGAGATTAAAATAGCAGTATAAAAATACCTTAATCTATAAGTTTTTTAATTTGTGCTTAATAAAATTTCCTAGT
>JANZLF010000222.1:24764777-24778658 GCA_026546835.1 Erythroxylum foetidum
ATGACCAGATATATAATGCTCATACAGATAAAACCAAACTCTTTTGTTTTATTAATAATAAATATTTTCATTACAAAGCTGTAACTGAAGAAGATAAAGTTATATGTAAATACACTTGCTTTTTAGGGCACTATATTTACTTAACTCTACCAACATGCAATTCCCTTCTTCATTGTTTGTCATTCATGTCAAGTGATCTCATGGCTATAAGGGTGATCATTTTTCTCCAAAAATCCTAGTTGTCAAACCATCCTCTTTATAATAATAATTAGGTTAAAAGAAATGGAACAACCATGAGACAATATTCACTCTCCATTTGTATACTTTATCTTGTCTTCTCTTCTTGTAATCTTCTTCTTGCTTCATGCTCCATGAATCAATAAGAGTGGAAATTGAGAAGACGACTTCAATGAACATGCTTTCTAGTCATTTTAGCTTCTTTACTTCCAAAATGTACCTATAATCAAATATGAGCTAACTTGTGTATCCTAGGCATTCCTAAGGCATTAAACACTAAGTGTAGCATATCAAATGAATCAAAATTTAAACATATATCATGTTACTCCAAACTTATCTTTTGATCTTACTAAGGAAAATCATCAAAATAAAAAACATAAACTAAAACTTTTACTCATTTTCTATAGTTCCTAAGAAGAGATAACCGTAAGTAAAGATGAATCTTTTTCAAAATCTAAAGAAATAATTCAACATTCAAAGCTTGTGCTCATGATCAATCAACATTTATCACCCTTAGAAATTGAGTGATCTAAAGGAAGACTTGGACAAAAGGTGTTTAAACAAGATATTTCCACGTGTACACTCAAAAACCATTTATAATCAAAATAGTCCATAACTTTACATATCATTTCATTTCTCCACCACTAAAAGTCACATGCATAATCATGAGTTAAAGGACATTTCTAGGGTTGCAATGTAGGTAAGGGTAAGTTGGGATGTATTTTGGGTAATGTAGCACAAAAGCCATCAAGCTAGTGAAGCAAAAGTAAAACTTAATAAGTTACCAGTCGTACAAGTTAACATTCATTCAAAATTGGATACTGATATTTTTGCATTAGTATGTGTTTTTGTAAGTATTTAGTATGTGTTTCTTGCATGGTAGGTTAGTATTATTGTGTTTTATGACTTGTTTTGTGTGTTTTTATTTAGTTTGATCTTCACGGTTGTTCTTTTGTGTTTGATATTGGTTTAGGGTAGGAATTGATCAATTTGGTGTAGGAATAAAGGGTGGACACATTTGTGATTGAGCTAGGGACCAAGAGAAGAGAAGAGAAGTGGAGCTGCTAAAAGACAAGAACCCATAATCATGGAAAAAGGCATGTTTTCCACGACCGTGGGAAGCATAAGTATGATTCTCACGATCATAGGAACTGAAAGTCGATGAGACATGTGAGTTTCATGTATTTTTTTAGGTTTTCATGACTTTATAAGACATAGAATTTTGAGAGTCGCCAGAGGGTCGTGGAACTTGCTTTCGGGAGACAAAAGACAAAATGAGAGCCTAGAGATAGGGGAGATTAAAGGTTTCATTCCCAATTAGGCAAAGAGCACCCTGTTATCTAGATTGGGCAAAGAAGAGGAGAAGTTGCCCCATCCAGTCTTATTTCAATTTCTTTCTCTTCCAGCATATTTATCATGGATTATTTGATTGTTGGAAATGTTATGGATATTATGATTGGGAAAAACATTTTTTAGGGTTTGTCATTGAACTATTTGTGAACCTTTGGTTATTGACTTAATGATAAAGATGTTCATGTTATTTATTATTCCTAAACCTTGCAATAAGTTGAGAGAGTGAGCTTGGTAATCTGTGTTAATTGCACAACAAGAATTGTCGATTAATAGACCAATAAATAATAAGTTATTGATTTATTAGGAAGAGATTTCAATAGATCAATATGCTCCTAATAAGATAGCTTCATATCTAGTTGAATGTTTAGGAAAGGCTTTGCACATCGAGAGATCCCAAAGTTAGTTCTAATTTATTTAACTATTGACATTTAGTTACATCTTGAAAGAGGGTAGCTAGAATTTTTGGAAATCTTGGGCTAATCATAAATTGAAACAATTAATTAGAGGGGAGCAAATACGGATAATGACAAGTCCTAATGTTTAATCTTGATTTTTTCCAAGTCTAGTTTACAATTTTGGTTTGGGTTGTGTTGTTTCCTGTTACTTTTAGTTTGTCTTTATTTTACTTATCTTTTAAAATTCGATTGAAATGATTTTTAAACAAACAACAACTTGAATTAAATAGTGCCTGAGCACATTCCTTGGGGGTATTGATATCCACTTTCAATTACAAGTATAACCCATATACTTGCGATTTTGAGCATAAGACTAGCAGTGTGTTTTACATTCAACAAGTTCTTAGTGCCATTGCCAAAGTTTGATTTTTTGACATCTTGTTTAGTTTGGGTTACTTTGATTTAAAAGTTTTTAATACTTTTCCTTGTGTTTTTATAGATGCATGAACATAAAGAACACACAAAGGAATACTGAATTTTGTTATGAAGAGTTAGTAGATATCACAAGGCACCAATGACTGTTGAGAAGAGCGAAGCGTCAAGACATTAACACCCAAATATGGCAGAAGAAGGGGCTGAAAGGACGTTGATGGACTTTATGAGGCTAGGATTCATCTGTCAAGGAGTTGTGAGGCTAGCAGTTCAAGCTAACAATTTCGAGATAAAGTTGGCACTCCTCAACATTCTTTAGAGTAGTGTGCAATTTTATGGGTTGTCCAATGAAGATCCCAATGCCCATCTTGCTAATTTTTTAGAGATATGTGACACTTTCCAGTTAATGGGATGTCTGATGATGCTGTGAGGATGCGAATACTTTCTTTCACTTTGAGAGATCGGTCAAAGGCGTGGTACAATTCACTTAGATAAGGGTAGATGAATACTTCGGAATAACTAGCCCAGGTATTTCTTGCTAAATACTTCCCATTGACCAAGATAACAAGGATCATTAAGGAAATCAAAAATTTTCAACAAAGTGTTGGGGAGTCTTTATATGAAGCTTGAGAAAGGTTTAAGGAAATATAGAGAAGTTGTCCCTACCATAACCTTTCGAGGGAATTACTTAAGCAAACATTCTACATTGGTGTAAATTGAGCACAACAGGGACCATAGATGCAACTGTGGGAGGATCTTTGATAAGGAAAACAATTAATGCAGCGCATGACCTTTTGGAAGAATTGGTGAGCAACAATTTTATGTGGTCAAGCGAGAGGAATATATAGAGGCAGATTGAGCAAAAAGGTATGATCCCAATTGACTCTGTTGTGGCTTTGTAGGCTCAAATCACAGCCCTCACCAAGTAGTTGAGTAACACGCAAGGAACATCTTCATCTACAGCCAAAGCTATGCAATCATAGTGTAAGTTATATAGGTAGGGCAAACATTGCACAGTAGACTGCTTTTTGTTGGGAACTAATACCACAGTGAGGTAATAATCCGTACTCGAATACTTATAATTTGGGGCGAAACAACCACCCAAAATTTTCTTGGAGTACTAATAATATAGGTGGTCAAGCAAGACTGCAAGGACCTTTAGGATTTTAGAAAAATAGACTTGGATCTTTAGAGAACAAAATGGACAAGTTGATGGATGTTTTGGGGTCCAAACTGGCAAATCAAGAAGAGAACCAAAAGAGTATGTTTTCAAGCTAAGAGGAAAGTCAAAAGAGGATAGAGGCAAATTTTGATTAGATTGTGCCTCATCCATCCACAACTTGGATGTATAGGTAGGTTAACTTACTAATCCTATGTCTTCTAGAAGTGCCTAGCTTACCAAGCAATATTAAGGCTAACCTAAGGGAATAATTAAAGAATATCACACTTCAAAGTGGCAAGCAAATGGAGGAACCAAGTCTGAAAAAGGATTGCTAAGAAAAAGGAAAAGGTTAGGAGATTCGAGAAGAGAAAGAAGAAGAGAGGCCTTATATACCTCCACGACCTTACAGGGCTAAACTTCTATATCCATAAAAGGTGAGACAACATCAGGTGGACACTCAGTTTTCCAAGTTTTGGGAGAAACTTAAGAAGCTTTAGATTAACTTGTCAATGGTGGAAGCTTTGGAGTGCAAGCCCAAGTATGCGAAGTTTCTAAAGGACATACTCACAAACATACTTGGGAGGACAATCAGATAGTCACTTTGATGGAGAATTATAGTTTGATTATCTCAAGCATGATGCCTTCATAACTACAAGATCAAGGGAGTTTTATGATTGCATGTTTTATTGGTGACTTTGAATTTTCTAAATGCTTATGTGATTTAGGCGCAAGCATTAACTTTTTGCCTTTATCTGTTTTTAGGAAATTGGGACTAGGAGAGGTCAAACCAACATCCACACTGATTAAACTTGCGGATCAATCCTTCAAAAGACCATATGGATTTATAGAAGATGTGTTAGTAAAAGTAGAAAAATTTATTATTCTTGTTGGTTTTGTGGTACTGCATTTTGAACCTGATAAAAATTGTCCATTGATTTTGGGAAGGCCCTTTTTGAATACTAGTAGGGCATTAATTGATGTGCAGGTTGAGTTTGTCTAAATATTTGAAGAAACCGATGGATGGTAATGTATGTATGAAGATTGATGTTGTAGATGAATGGATGGAGGAGGTTGAAAAGGAAGTTAATGAAGTTACTAAAGTACAGAAGGATGAGAGTCTGAGATAAGATGATTTATGTGAGGAAGTTGAGTTAGAGAAGTTAGAGAGAACGGATAAACGTATACCACCTTCCTTTGTTAGTCCTCCCACTTTAGAACCCTTACCTTCTCATTTGAGATACACCTTTTAAGGTAAAAACCATACCTTACCCGTCTTTATCTCGAACCAATTAGATATTGAGCAAGAAGAGAAACTGGTGGAGAACATTATGAAAAGAATGACACCTATAGGGTGACAAATTTTTGATATTAGGTAGATTATCCCCAACGTGGTGATGCATAGGATTATCCTAGAAGAAGGGTGTAAAGCTGTGAGAGAGCAAAAGAGAAGGTTAAATCCAAACATGCAAGAGGTTGTGAAGAAGGAGGTCATAAAGTTGTTGGATGCAAGGATTATTTATCCTTTTTCAGATAGTGAGTCGGTGAGTCTAGTACAGTGTGTGCCTACGAAGGGAGGCATGATAGTGATGGAAAATGAAAAAGGTGAAAAGATTTCTACTAGGACTATCACAGGTTGGAGAGTATGTATTGATTACTGGAAGCTCAATTTGGCCACCAAGAAAGATCACTTTCCTCTACCTTTTGTGGAACAAATGATTCAGAGGGTGGATGGGCACGCATTTTACTATTTTCTTGATGGATACTCAGGGTATAATCAGGTGGTTATAAACCCACAGGATTAGGAGAAGACCATTTTCACTTGCTTTTATAGGACTTTTGCTTATCGAAGGATGTCATTCGATTTTTGTAAAGCACCTACCATATTCCAAAGGTGCATGATGGCCATATTCATGGTCATGAATGAGAATTTCATAGAGGTATTTATGGATGATTTCTCTGTCTTTCGAAATTCTTTTGATCATTTCTTGTTGAATTCAAACAGAGCGTTTCAAAGTTGTGAGGAGTCTCATCTAGTTTTGAATTAGGAAAAGTGTAACTTCATAGTCCAAGAAGGATTATATTGGGTCATAAGATCTCGTGCAATAGAATTTAAGTGGATCAAGCTAAGAACTAAGTAATTGAAAGGCTACTATTTTCCACCAACATTAAGGGCATCCGTGTAGCACCCTGCTCCCGTAAGACCCGAACCTGACATCGATGGTGATATTTGAGTCCGTGCCCCACTAGGGTGGAGTGCTAAAGCACTCAACCATTCGAAAATCGATACATTTTTTTTCAAAGCCATGAACATATTTGCAAAAATAGAAACTCACATTGGCCCTACATTCATGCATAACCAATTTCAATAGCCATTCGGGCCCTTTCACAAATACAAAACACTCGAGTCATTTGAAATACAAATTTATACAAAAGTTTATGGAATATACAATGCAAAACAAAAATAGAGAAATGCAATGCAGACGCAAACTGATCTTCGACCTCTATCCTTCACTTGAATGCTACATATATACTCCCGTTGGCCTAACGAGGTATTCTTCAGAGTCCTGAAAAAAATATTTGCAAATTTTGGATGAATTTTGTGAACTCATTGAGTGACCATTATCGATGGCTCACCCAGTCACATAACACATAATTCACATTTCACATTTCATATTTCACATTTTTTACATTTAATGATTTATTTTATGCATATGCAATGCACATGAGACTCACTTTTCATTTGTTACTTTGTTGTGATCGAGTGCCTAAACTGTCCTTTAGAGGGCTCAATGATAACTGTCCCTTATAGGGCTCATTAATAACTATCCCATATAGGGTTCATTAAACGTTGAGCCTGAGGCTCTGAATCACCTTTGAGCTCGAGGCTCTTTTTCACTCGTTGAGCTTTAAGCTATAATCGTTGGTTACTTTGGTCACAACTGCTATTATGTTTCATGCAATCATGCAATGGCATTCATCAATCACATTTTCATGCTCTTATTCAATCATATTCACTTTTCATTGGACCGAAGTCCGGCATTCAACATTTAGTTAAGAATTTACATTTTCACTTGCATGCGATTAAACTTTTCAAAAACACTTAGCAATTACTTCAATGCACTTAATTCATCCAATTCACATTCAAGTAGCACTTCAATATCCAAGTCAACCATCACAATCATCGGACCTCCCATATGGAAACCACATAACAATCTCATTTACAAAATTATTCAGTAGTTAAATAATAAAAAATTCAAATAACAACAATAAAGTGAGACCATCTCGATCTTCTCACAGTACGCTCCAGATTAGCATTTGCTTTCAAATTCTGGGAACAGTTGAATGCGGACACTTGACCTGCATAACCCATTTATGCAAGACACATATTGCATACTCGTCAATAATTGCACATATAAAAACATTCATTTATGCACAATTGTAATAATGGACCATGTATAATGCATGCTCAATGACTCCCAAGTATATGTTTTAGAACACATATTATGCTCATTCCCATTTCATAATTCATATGTGTCTAGCTTATTCGTAAGCTTACACCTCAAGAATACTTAGTTACTTTATATCATAACCTAATTTCTCATCATATCTTTTCTAACCTCATATGATCTTAAAATATCCAGATTATCATCCAATAAGAATCCAATTGAAAGCCCCAAAATGCAAAAATCACTAAAATTAATTCTAGAATACTTAACCCAAACAATTTCTAAACTCCATAAACTAGAATCCTTCCAAAAATCCAAAAGATTCACAATATTCTTACCTTGAGTCTTCACTAGATGAAGGGGTCCTTAGTTCAAAGAAAAGCTCTTCTCTTCCTCTATTTGTTTACTTTCTTGATCAACTCCAAAATCTCTCTTGTAGGCCAGGAAAATTGGAACCCTAACTTGTTATCTCTTCTTTCTCTCTTTCTCTTCTTCTCTTTGTATTTCTCTCTCTTTTTCATGACAATCTCTCTCTTTTCTCTAGAATTTTCATTCTTCTCTTCTACTTCCTTCCATTTACGTGTTTCTACTCCATTTATATGCAAGAAAACACTTCTTATTCCCATTGTGCCCTTAATGATTGAGAATTGTCTCATTTGTCCTTCAAATTATGCCTTATGTCTTTCACACGTAAGTATCTTGCCAAAAGCACCCTTGCACATTCTAACATAAAAATTTCTTCTAGAAGACTCTTCTCTATTGTCTTACGTTTCCAATGACACAAAAAGTGTTCAATTTGGTTCAATAGTGTGAAAGTTATACTCCAATATCTCTGGACTATTTTTTTCCGAGACAATACCCTATACTCAAATTCCATCCCAAAATTGAAACTCTTATAGTCTGATTCAGAATTTGATTTCTTCACAAGATTTGTGGCTCTATGTCTCGATTTTACTTCAAATAAAAAATCATCTCATTCAGAACTCTACACATCAAAATATCCTCAAAATACTGAAGTATGTTCAATAGAATAACACCAGTTTATACTCTCTAAGGGTACATTCACCGTACCCATTCTACTTTTTCACTCAATCTTTCTCATTTTGATTCAGAGGGCTATGTTTTTTTTTGTAGAGACATAGTTCAAAGTCTTATGAGTCCAATGGTTTAAGAATCAAGTCATTTGGATGTCTAGAGAAGAAGTTATGGCCAAAAGAAATAATTATGTTCATGACCTCAATCGTCTTACTTTGCTTCGTCTTACTCTGTACAGTAACTTCATCTTAGTTTCCATCGTCTTACTTCTTGCATATTATTTCTTGAGTCTTACTTTTATGTCTTACTTCTTGCATCTTACTTTTGCGTCTTACTTCTTGCGTCTTACTTCTTGCGTCTTACTTTTGCGTCTTACTTCTTGTGTCTTATTTCTGCATCTTATTTATTGCTTCTTAATTTTGCTTCTCCAGAACGTCTCCACTTATAAGGATCATAACCTTTGACTTTGATATCCAAAATTTTCATACTATATACCGTTGAAAAGATAAAATAAATATATACAACTTTCCAGAAGGTACCTTTGGAAAAATTTATTTATATCAATTCCAAATTTGCCACTAAAGTCCGAAAACGAAATTTCCATTCCTACACCAACGTACTACACCAAATTCTTAACTTTATGAAAATTTTTAGACTTTTAGAGAAGGAACTGAAATTTTATGTTTTCATACCATATATCCATGTATCTCTAGATTAATTCAAATTAAGAATCATCTTGTTTGGACAACTATAGAAAATGTTATGGTTAAAAGACTGAAGCATATTCATTGAACATTTTCCAGATCACTACCAATTTTATTTCCAAATCTTTCCTTATCTAAACTCATACCTAGATAACTCTTTCCACTTCCTCTACTTCTCACTTTCAATAACATCACATTAAAAAACAATCTTACTTGTAAGTTGTCAATGAATGCATGTACACTTATTTTTGTGCAAAGATTCAAAATTCATGTGCATATATGCTCACATTATGTACGAGAAAGAAAATGCATTTCCTTAATCTTTCTTTAAGCTTACATGCATTGAAATTCTAGGTCCCAACTCTTAATATGGGGACGGGATGTTACAATCCAAGCCTTCTTTGGTCATGTAGGTTTCCACAGACAGCTCATTAAGGATTTTTCTCTTATTGCTAGACCCTGAACTCATTTATTAGTTAAAGATGTGCCTTTTTTTATGATGTTTGATTGGATGTTTTTAATATGTTAAAGGAGGAACTTATATCAACACCCATTCTGACGTCACCAGATTGGTCTCTTCCTTTCGAAATTATGTATGATGTAAGCAATCATGCCATTGGTTGTGTCCTTAGTTAGAGAAAGGAAAAGAGGTTGCACGCCATCTATTATGCAAGCAAGATGTTGACGAAAGCACAACTAAATTACACAACTATGGAAAAGGATTTGCTTACTTTGTTATTTACATGTGAGAAATTTTGTTCTTATCTTTTAGTCTCTTATGTCATTATTTTTACAAAAAATGTAGCATTGTAATATCTTTTTACAAAGAAAGATGTCAAGGCTAGGCTTATCTGGGGGGTATTTCTGCTCCAAGAATTAGAGTTGAGATTAAAGACAAGAAGGGAGCAGAAAATAATGTAGTGGACCACCTCTCAAGACTCAAAGGAGGTCATCATAAAAAAGAAGAGGAAATTGAGTAGAGCTTTGTTGATGAGGCTCTAATGATGGTAGATAATCCTTTTTGCCCTTGGCTTATAGATATTGCAAACTATCAGGTAGTATTCTTCCTTTCGATCTTTCTTATCAATAAAGGAAATGGTTGTATTTCAATATTCTCGTTATATTTGGGATGAACCTGTAATTTATAAGATATGCATTGACAGTGTGATTTACAGGTGTATTCTCGAAGATGAAATGCCTAAAATTTGATATAATGTCATAGTTCACTTTATGCAAGGCATTATAGAGCTAACAAGACTACAGATTGGATCTTAGAGTGTGGATTCTATTATCCAAACTTATTCAAAGATGCTTGAGATTTTGGGCTAATGTGTGATAGGTGTCAAAGAGTGGGTAACATATCGAAGAAGGATGAGATGTCACTTTCAAACATTATAGAGGTAGAGATATTCGATGTGTGGGGATTGGACACCATGAGACCATTCCCATCCTCTTCAGGTAGCACTTACATATTAGTTGGAGTTGATTGTGTTTCCAGGTGGGTTTAGGCTATAGCTACTCCAACTAATGATGACAAGGTGGTTCAAAAGTTCATCAAGAAGATCTTTATGATATTTGTGGTACCCAGAGCGATAATAAGTGATGGAGGGAGCCATTTTTGCAACAAATCGTTTGAGGCTCTTCTGAAAAGTTACAATGTTCATCATAGAGTGATGACTCCTTACCACACCCAAACTGGTGATCAAGTGGAGGTAGTGAATAAAGAGCTGAAGAAGATTTTGGAGAAGGTAGTGAGCACCTCAAGAAAGGATTGGGCAATGAAGCTAGATAACACCATATGGGCTTACATGACAACTTTCAAGACACCCATAGGAACTACTCCATATAGGCTTGTGTATGGCAAGATATGTCATTTACCTTTGGAGTTGGAGCATTGGGCCTATTGGGCCGTTGGAGAGTTGAACATGGATTGGAAGCTTACAGGTGAGAAAAGATTGTTACAGCTTAACGAATTAGAAGAATTGAGTTTTGAAACTTATGAAAATGCCAAGTCGAATAAGGAAATGACAAAGAAGTGGCATGATGCTCACATCAAGAAGGAGGAGTTCAAGAGTGGGGACTTGGTGCTTTTGTTCAATTCACAACTTCGATTATTTCCTAGAAAGCTCAAGTCAAGATGGAGTGGACCCTTTAAGGTTATTCAAGTGTTCCCCTATAGAAGTTGGAAAATGACAAGGGTGAAGCATTTAAGGTCAATGGGCATAGATGCAAGTTATACTATGGAGGGATATACTCACTAGAAAGCGAAGTCATCTCTTTCCTTTCTTCTACTCCTTCATGAATACATATGAAATGGTCAAACTAATGACCTTAACTTAGCATGTTTACGTTTCTTTAGCTTGCTTTAGCTTACTTGTGTTTTTGATTTGTTTGGTTTTGATTGTAACACCCCATCACCGATAGGAAGGTTATAGTCGTAATTGAGATGGGCTAGTAGGTCACATTGCATAGTTTGACTTGTTCATTCATTTGGCCTCTCGATATAGAGAGGAATGAGACATTTTGCACATGCACATATAAGTACATACATTCATGAAATTTTTCGGCATTTCTGTATGAATATGATTGTTTTGTGAATTCTAAGATAATTATGTTTAAAAACGTGAATTAGAATGTTTTAGGAGTGATTTTCAGTTGGTAGTGACCATTAGACATTTTATGGAAAATTGGGAGAAAATGTCCGGACCGGAGTATTTTCTAAGTGACGGACTAATTGACTTTATTACACTAGAATAACTGCCTAATGGTAATGGGAAAATTAGACACCTGATTTTAGGATTTATAATACCGAGCTATTGGAATTTAAGGACAACTTGGACCAGAAATTAGGTTGGAAAGTGGGAGAGCTTTAAGAGTGTTTGTGGAAAAATTGAGTAATATGCCATAAGCTCTAGGTTTTCAATTGTTAAAGAGAGAAACCCTTTAAATGCCTTAGGTTTTAAATTTGGAAGAAAAAGTTATCTCCTCCACCTAGGGCATGTTTCTTCCTCCTCCGATTGTTTCTGCTTTCTTCCTCCTTGTGTGATTCCTTCGTTGTTCTCCTCCTTGCTTCTTCTTTGTGTTTAAGACCAACCCTAATCCTTGAAAAGTTGAAGACTTGAGAGGTTTTGAGTAGGAGCTGTAAGGGTTGAAGAATTGGGGAAGATTTCGGAAGTTTTAGAGGAGAGGAAGCTTTAGTTGGTAAGTGATCTCTCTTATGTTGTTTATTTGCCAGTTAAATGCATTTATGGCGTTCATTTGAAAGATGTGGTAGTTGAGTTTGAGTTATGACTAGTTTTAGAGTGAGAAAATGTGAGAAAATGATCAGAGAAGACGAACAGGAACCCGCACGTCGCGATGAGCGGTTAATTACTCGTTGCTACGAGCGATATATCACGATGAGTGGGATGTCGCGACGAGCATGGTGATTCTTGATTCTGATTTTCTGAACAGATGTGATTTAATTGTTGGGTCATAACTAGTGATGTAGACCTCCTGATGAAGTGATTCTTGATTCGTTATAAACTAGAGAAAGAAGTCTTCAATTGAGGTGAAGAAAGAAAGTTTGAATTCAAATTAGTAAGATCTCAATTATTGAATGAAAGTTAAGGATAGGTTCTTATTTCAACCTAAGTGTTGTTGTATGATGATGGGAGTATAATTTGAAGACTTTCGAATTAAATGAAATGCTTTTGGGGTTTTAGAAACTTAGCATAATGAGTGATTTTGAACAAGTGAATAGTCATATTGACTTTGAGGTCTTCCTTAAGAATAAGGGTATTGTCTAAATGCAATAGTGTATATAGTATGAAAGTTTGGTTTCGAGACAAAAGAAAGGAAAATTGGGATTTAACTCCGGAATGTCATGACCATGCATCGTACATCTTTTAATTTCGACATGTGCATCATTGAATTATTCTGATTGTGCATTTAGTAATGGGTAACTATTTGACTGTTATAGAGGCACCGTTGGATCGACGTTCCACGGATATTGCTGGGACTTCCAAGCAGTAGCTCGGAAGTTACAGGTGAGTAACCTAGTTGGTTCCTCAATCTTTGATTGATAAATGTTCTGTACTTAGAATTTGGTGGAGAATAATTATGAGTATGTAAGATTGCTATGTGTGAAATCCTGGACTGAAGGTACGAGGGATTGGAAATTTTGACATTTATGTGTAAACTGGTAGTGAATGTGTGAAATTGTGTAATTGAAAATGATATGATTGATTTCGATAAATTAGATCTGATTGCTATGTGACACTGTAGAAGTGTGATAAATGAAACTCATGAATAATTAATTAATAACGGTTGTGACTGGAGCTGCCACCGAAAGCTACAAGCTCTATTACTGAAAAAGAGCCTCGTGCTCGAAATGGAATAGTGTATACCCAGAGGGCTCTCCTATCCCTAAGATGTGTGGAAAGTAGTGCATACCCAGAGGACTCTCCTACCCCTGAAACGTGTTTACTGTTTAATGCGCCCGAAAAAGGGACAGTTCAGAGCTATATGCTCAACGTTTATTGCGCCCGAAAAGGGACAGTTCAGAGCTATATGCTCAACGTTTAATGCGCCCAAAAAGGGACAGTTAAGAGCTTTATGCTCAACGCTTAATGAGCCCAAAAAGGGACAGATCAGAGCTACAAGCTCAATGTTTAATGCGCCCATTCTGGGACAGATTACTGATTAATGTGCCCAGTGTTGGGCTCCAAAATTTTTCTTAATTGATGTTATTAAGCATGAATTGTCCTAATTGTGTGTTTATGCCTTAGTTTGATTAAATTGAGGAGTATGAGTGGATAATTGAGGTTTATTTGAGTTTAATGTGGTTTAAATAGGAATTAAAGGGGTAAAAGTTTATGAGGGTATTTTGGAAAGATTGCTTGAGTTGGAGAGGTTAAGGCTTTGCATAGGAGGGTATTTTGGTCATTGTCCATTCCTTTAGGTTTAAAAGAAAGAATTAGAAAGAAAGAAGGAAAAGTAAGAAGAGAAAAGAAGAAGGAAGAGTTATCGTGGGTGAGGAAGAGGAGAAGAGAAAATAGGGTTTTCGTTCCTAAGGGATTTCGACAAGAATCGAAGCAATTCCTGGTAAGTGTAGCTTGTTTTAATCTTGTTATGGT
>JANZLF010000222.1:24791366-24811338 GCA_026546835.1 Erythroxylum foetidum
AGTTGGAGACTTAGGCTATAAATACTAGTCCTAGTCGAAGACTGAATAGTTTTAAGTTTTACATACTTAGAAAAATTTGGTATTCAAAGTACAATACAAGAGAGCAAACGCTACTGTAACAAAAAGCTCACAATATCTTTCTAAGCAAGAGAAAGAAAAGGCTAAGAGCCTGGAGAGGCTAAGATAGCAGAAAGAATACTTTTTGTAAGAGACCTGAAGAGGCTCTGGTAAGGAAGAAAGAATACTTGTAAAGTTGAAGAGTATAGTGAAATCTCAGACGAACTCTGAAGACTGGACGTAGCCCAAAGTTTGGGGTGAACCAATATAAAATCACGGCATCTATTCTCTAACCTTACGCTTTAATTTTCTTATTATTAGACGAGCAGGTGAAATTTATTTGCGATTCAAATACATAGCTACTTTAGTATAATATCTTTGGTATTCATTTGATAGTTGAAAAAGTTTTTCAAAAATATCAAAAAATTTTGTATTCAAAAAAGATTACACAATTCAATGCCCCTTTCTTGTGTATTTCTTATACTTTACGTGAATTCTATATTAACAAGTGATTTACTTCAAAATACCATTCCAATGGGGAGGTGGAACGATTTAAGGCCATATTGGTTGCCAATGGGTATAATCAATGAGAAGGTATCGACTTTCATGACATTTTCTCTCCAGTGGCCAAGCACGTTACTGTTAGAACAGTTATAGCTCTTTCTGCTATATTTCAGTGGTCCTTATTCCAAACGGATGTCTATAATGCTTTTCTACAGGGTGATTTACAAGAAGAAGTTTTCATGGATTTACCTCAAGGATTTGGCAACCTGGGGGAGAATATGGTATGCAGGTTACTCAAACCCCTATATGGCTTGAAGTAGGCATCACGACAATGGAATTTGAAGTTGAATGAGGCCCTTGTTCATCATGGTTATGCTCAAAGTAAGGATTATTACTCTATGTTTACTAAGAGTGAAGGTTCTAAATAAGTCACTATACTGATTTATGATGATGATTTGCTCATAACTAGGAATGACAATGGCTTGATTGACGAATTAAAGGATATATTGCATCAGAATTTCAAGATGAAGGATCTTGGAATTCTAAGATATTTTTTTGGGATTGAATTCTCAAGATCAAATGAAGGTATAGTGTTAAGTCAAAGGAAATATGCACTTGAATTGATTCAAGATCTTTGATTAAGTGGAGCAAAGCCAGCATTCACTCCATTGGAACAAATTCTAAAGTTAACTACTACAAATTTTGATGACTCTTTACAACTGAAACTTGATGATGAAGTCTTGACAGATGCTACTGTTTACCAGAGATTGATTGGGAAACTTTTATATCTGATACATACTAGACTAGATATAACTTATAGTGTGCAACACTTAATTCAATTTATGCAGAGACCAAAAAAGTATCATTATGAAGCTATATTGAGAGTTGTTAGATATGTCAAAAAAAAATCTAAGACAGGGAATTCTTCTCAGTTTATCAGGAAATCCAAGGTTAATTACTTATTGTTACTCTGATTGGGCGTCTTGCCTTATGTCAAGAAAATCTGTGACAGGATTTTGTGTTAGGTTTGGCAACTGTCTAATCTCCTGGAAATCTAAGAAACGAAGTACAATTTCAAGGTCTTCAGCAGAGGCTGAGTATAAAAGCATGGCATCCACTGTAGCTGAGTTAAAATAGTTATTTGGACTAATTACAGAACTAGGAATCAAAGGAAGTAAACCAACTATTCTTCATTGTGACAATCAGGTAGCAATACAAATCGCAACAAATCCAGTTTATCATGAGAGGACTAAACATATTGAGATTGACTGTCACTTTGTGAGAGAAAGTATTCAGAATGATTTTGTGGAAACTAGACATATCTCAACAAAGGGTCAGTCGGTAGATGTTCTTACAAAGGGACTTGGCAACCAACAATATAATTACTTACTATCCAAGTTAGGTGTGATTGACATATATCACCATCCAACTTGAGGGGAAGTTTTGAGAATATTAAAATAATTAGCTTTCTGTTATTTGCTATTTTGTTGTTTAGTTGAGTTTACTATTTGATTATGTAAAGACACCTTGCTTTATATTTATCTACAAACTAGATTGTATTGTGTGTGGGGAATAAGAAAATCCTCCTTCTCTCTTTTGTCTCTTCCATTTTCGTTGTTTTTGACAATAGGAGACTGAGAGGGTTGCGATGATTGCTTTGAAATCAAAAGTGAAAAGGGAACTAAAGAGTAAATGAAGGACAATAAAAATAGTTTGGTTTGAGTTTAGTATTTTTCAATATGACCATCAACTTTTAAAATTTTCAATTCAGCCCCCCAAATTTTTTTATATTTGTCGGTGCCACCCAAAACTAGTTGGTGTCCATAACCAATATGGTACCAAGGTTTAGAGTATTGTTTTTCGGCCAATATGAAATAGTGATGAATTTGGTGGGTAGTAATTCAATTACAATTTCTTTATTTTAACAAATGCAATTATATATATTATTCTTAATTTTATAATCCATCTTCATAGGTAAATTTTCGCTAAGCAATTGACACAATGTTTCGTCTAATACAATCCCGATTCGATTGGACGTAAGATTTTTAAAAGAATGAAATGGAATATAAATATATAATATTATCAAATTGTTATTTGGGAAGAATTGAAGAGTTAATAATATAATATAATAAAATATTATTTAGATGAAAGATTTGTAATATTATATAGTGTAAAATTGTTTATTATTTTATAATATATTCTAAATTTCTCAAATTGAAAGTTTTTTATTTTTATTGTTCAAGACGAAATGAAATATAATATGAAATCATCATTTTTCTTCCTATCTTATCTCATGTCATTATAAACTCTCATTTTAAATAATGGCAATTTTATTTATTTAATTACCAATTACATTATCTCTCATTATTATAAAAATAACTAATAGTTAATTGAATGAATACAATGCAAGACGTACTACTCACGATTGAATAAGCAAAGAAATGATGAATAGTCAGATCTGAAAAATTGCAGTCTCTGATCTCCGAAATGGCGATATTCTCTCGATCCTCTCTTCTTCTTCTACTCACTCACATACTTGTCCTTCTCATCTCTCCCTGCTCCGCTGAGATCCGATCCTCGGAGATCCGATCCGACGACCGCGCCATAATTCCCCTTGATGAGTTCGGCTTTACCCACGCCGGCCGCCTCGAGCTAAACGTCTCCCAGATCGTGCTCTCCAACAGCAACCCCGATCTCGACCGCTCCAAGCTCGGCTTCTTCCTATGCACTCGCGACGCATGGGCCCACGTCTACCAACAGCTCGAAGACGGCGAGATCCCCTGCGCTCTCCAGTCCGATCTGGTCAAGTCCGTCT
Source organism: Erythroxylum foetidum (assembly GCA_026546835.1). NCBI lineage: Eukaryota > Viridiplantae > Streptophyta > Magnoliopsida > Malpighiales > Erythroxylaceae > Erythroxylum > Erythroxylum foetidum. Next base: position 24,794,743 of record JANZLF010000222.1, read on the forward strand.
TCACCTTCAGCAAGCTCCAGCCCAACCAGGGAAATTTCTCAGTTGTCTTCTCCGAAAACGACGCCGATCAGTACACTCTCGTCTTTGCTAACTGCCTCAGCTCCACTAAGGTCTCCATGGACGTGGACTTCGCGATGTATAATCTGGACAAGTCCGGTACGCGGGACTATCTCTCTGCTGGGAGGACGGTGTTACCTAGGGTTTATTTCTTATTCTCTGTTGTTTATTTTGCGCTCGCGTGTTTGTGGGTTTACATTCTTTACAAGAAACGACTCACCGTTTTTAGGATTCATTTCTTTATGCTCGCGGTGGTTGTTCTGAAGACCTTGAATTTGCTGTGTGAGGCGGAGGATAAGTCGTATATTAAGAGGACTGGCACTGCTCATGGATGGGATGTGTTGTTTTATATATTTAGTTTCTTGAAGGGGATCACTTTGTTTACATTGATTGTATTGATCGGTACTGGATGGTCTTTTTTGAAGCCGTATTTGCAGGATAAGGAGAAGAAAGTTTTGATGATTGTGATCCCTCTTCAGGTTGTGGCTAATATTGCCCAAGTTGTGATTGATGAAACCGGGCCTTACGGGTATGATTTTATCTGGAAACAGGTGTTCCTACTGGTGGATGTGGTGTGTTGCTGTGCTGTTCTATTCCCTATTGTTTGGTCCATTAAAAATCTCAGGGAGGCCGCCAGGACGGATGGGAAGGCTGCCGTGAATTTGATGAAGTTGACTTTGTTTAGGCAGTATTACATTGTGGTTATATGCTATATCTACTTTACAAGGGTGGTGGTTTATGCTTTGGAGACTATTACTTCTTACAAGTTTCTTTGGACTAGTGTAGTGGCCGGAGAGTTGGCTACACTGGCATTTTATGTATTTACTGGGTATAAGTTTAAGCCCGAGGCACACAATCCGTATTTTGTTATTGATGATGAAGAGGAGGAGGCTGCCGCTGAGGCATTGAAGCTGGAAGATGAGTTTGAGTTGTGAGGAAATTTTTGTGTGTGGTGTGGGTATAGAAAGTTGGTCCCTTCAATTTCAGGTAGAAAATTAATCATCGGTACAAATTGGGACTTTATGTTTCATTTTCAGGGTTGTGGGATTAAATGGAATAGGTCATAGTATTAATTTGTTTCTTCTTCTTCTTTACCACACCTTGTGGGTTTAATAGTATACTTGCATAAACTATCTTTTTCCGTGAAATTGGATGTCAGGTAGCCTGCACAAGTTCTCAAACTAAATAATTTGAACCACTAGATAAATGTGTGTATTATTCTGTGTTAATATGTTGGCAACGAAGTAACATAGTTATCCATACTCTTAATGATTTTTGTTCAGTGTGCTTGAGGTAAAAATGACTTTGTGCTGCAATTGCTTTTAAAGAAGTTACTTTTATGGAAATTAAGAAAATACGCTTGAAACAACTATGCTGCAAATTTGTTAGCATCCCCCGTTATAAGAATTTTTAGATTTGCTATGTATTTGAGAAGTGATTGGTCCTTCCGTGACAATTGAATGGAAGAAAGGTTATTCGATGAGATCCTATATTCATGTTGGTAACAATTAAGATTTCTCCTCTTCCAACTTGCAGTAGTTGGATTCTTCATATGTGAGAAATGGAATTTTGACTGGTTCTTGGAAGTTGGAAGTTGTAAGTTTTTCTGATGAAAAAAAGATATTTCTTGGCTACATTATTCTTTTTTAATAGCAATGCATATTATATTATTCTGGATCCTTGTTAATTGAATCAATATCTTTAAATTGGCTTCTCATTGAACAAATTGGCAGCTTGATTTGGGAGTTAAGAAGCTGGTGCATCAGTTTTTAAAATTTGGGTTCCAAAGCTTAGATAAACTTTTCTGTTGTGTTCTGTGATGTAACCAGGCAAAGGTTTTCAAATTAAAGAAGATTTTAGTTTATCTGCTCACTAACTGGTATTGTGGCCTCAGCTAGTGAGCTGTGCAAGTAGGCCACAATACCATCTACATATGCCATAATAATATTCGGAGATGATGTTTAACGTTTGATTGTTTAGGGTTTTGGGATCAATTGGACATTCTTTGTACATTTAGTTTATGAAATATCTGCTTCTTTTGTCAATATTTTCTTTGTTCTCTGTTTTAACTTTCGATTTCTAGGTTAAATTCAGAAACAGGTGTGACCCAACATAGTCGATGATCCAGCAGTGATACCACATTGCTAAGTTGGTTATTTATTCGTACTATCTTGTTATGGTTGGTTTGGTTCGTTTCACTACGTCTTGTAGATAAGATCTAATATATATGGAGATTGATTTATTCGAAAGTGCTAGAAATTTTTGGAAGGAGATCAGCTTGCCTGGGGCTAAGGTTTTTTTGGATCTGGCATTGTTAATTGCTTTGCCTATATATTAGTATTGATAGTAAATTAAAAAGGTTTAATTACAAAAGAAATTGAATTTCCAGGGCTGAAGCTTTTCGATTGGAATTTGTAAGAGGGAAACATTTTACTATTGCTTTACAAAGGCTTCAACTACGTGATATGTGTGAAATCAATAGATTTATATTTGTATTTTCCTAAACTATTATTATCATATTTATAATTAGGTTGGTAATACATAACTTCATCTAAAAATGTTTTATTCAAAGGTACCTAACTCTTAAGGAAGCAAATTAAAAGCAACTTAGAGTCCAGGACTTTGCCAGTATGTTGAGAAAAAGAATTATCTTTGTTAAAGGACAAGTGAATGGTGTGATGAAGCTATATTATTAAAGAAAACTAAGGGATAAAGAAGAAATCTTCTTTGTGTTATGAATTGGATTTAGTTCTTATTGTTATAAAAAGATATAGAAGAATTATAAGAAAAGAAAATATTTGAAGAAAAGATATTTTTAACAAAAAGCAAGGTATTATAAAAAGAGGAATGTAAACCCAAAAGCCCTATGTTCAAGAGAAATAACATGAGAAATAGAAAGATAATTGAATGTCAATCTTATTTTCGCAAAGAAAAAGGACACGATGTAAATGAATGTCCTAAAAGATTTCATAAAAAAGAAATTGAAATAGATGATGAGATAGAAACTTTGATAGAAAATAAAGAGTTTATTCAAATTAATTCCTTTAAAAATTGTTTTTTGAAGAAAGTATTTTTATTATTACAAATACAAAGTACGAAGAAACCTCAAGTTTTGAAATAAATGAGTAAGATAGGAGAATCTTTTAATACTTAAAATGATAATTAAATTATAGATAATATAGTAGATATATATGAAAAGTAAAGGGAATACAGTTAGGAAGCTTTGATTGACAGAAAAACACAAAAAGATTCAAAATACTATGTTTTCTATAAATTCTTATAGTGGATTTTATAAAACTCTTCTAGATAAAATTGGAATAAAATTTAGAAAACATGGTATGTTTTATGGAATTAACATGAAAGAAAAGGCCTTAGATATTTGTATAACATCAAACAAAGTAATGATTCCCTTGTTGTCTAAATGAGATATTTCTCAAAAACTTGATCACTTACTCAAATAAATTCGAGATTATGTACCTAATAGGATAGGTACATATCGAATCAATTCAAATGATAATTAGATATACTTTTGGAGAAGAAATTGATAGTCCCACTAATATAGTAATCATAGACTACAGAATACATAATTGAAGAGAAGCATGTATGGGAATTCTTAGAGGCAATCTTAGATGTCAAAACTTTTTTTTCATCTATCCTAAGATATCATACAATATATAAGACAAAACACTTTCTTTGATACGAGATTTTAAAGGAAAAGATTTAATCAAAGATGAAAATAGACCTTAGTCTGTTACTTATATCATATCTTACGCATTGTCTAATACTCATCATAAAGAATGCTTTGCAAACTAAGATATTATTGATTTTTCAAAATGGTTTCTAAGGTAAAAAGGAACTATCCTCTGTATATGGCAAATATAGAGGCTCTTGAAAATTATTTTTCATTATATTTGCAACAAAAACCTTTGCTAGATTCTAACAATGGATTATTAACTAGATTATCCTATTCTCATACTGGTGTCTCAAGTACAAGATATAATAATAATATAATACATGTAGATAAAAGATAAAGGAAAATTATTAAATAAAAGGAGAATATTTTGATGGTACAATCTATATTACTTGTAATATTTTACTCGATACTGGTGTAAGTGGAAGTTATATTAATCATAATTTGACAAGCAATTTGATAAAGTTTTACCTAATAGAACCTCATAAGTATATAAACTTTAATGGTGATGTACAACATATCGATGCTACTGTAGAAACTACTATTAAGATTGGAAATACTAAAATACCTATAAGGTTATTAGTAGAAAATGAGGGATTTAATTTAGAGATAATGTTGGAAACTATTTTTCTTGAATAAGTTCAACCATATAACTCAATGTGGAATACAATTATCTTATAACAATAATATCATTTATATATTCCTCGAGAATGACTAGTCCTACTAGTATATATATTCTCATTGGAATTACCTACAAGGAATATAAAGCTGAATATATTGCAGCTTATATAGATAGTGATGCAAGTTCTTACCTATACAAATTGACTTGTTTTCCTTCACAATATCATGAAATCTTATAACCTATCATAAGATTATATATTTCCAATCATCAAATTCATTTATCCACTGTCATACAACATTCTCAAATCCTTTTAGGATCATTTTTAGTTAAATGTCCACCCTTTTATTTCTATAATACTGGTACTGATATTCTTCTTGGAAATAACTTTCTTCAATTATTCTATAAAATCTTATGTGATACTATTAAACAACAAATACAATTCAAAACTCCTTGTGGACATTGGATAATTGTTAATTGCCACAAAAATGCTTATAGTTGTTCTACCCCTATATCTTTTAAACCTTGCACAACCTAGTGTGGTGTAGGTTATAAAGAAAATTCGATTTTTCCAAAGGGAAACCTTTGTTAAAAATAGAAAATATCAACAGATAAAAACTATGAAAGATGGACTAGAAATAGTGAAACCAAAAAAAAAACTATTCTGATAATCTTTTACAATTTTGGGGTAAAAATAGAGAAGAGACAAATTTAGAAATGATAGATAACAAAAAATTATTAGAGTTACAACTATGAGATATAATCCAAATGATCAAGAGGAATTTTGGAACCAACTTATGGAATTAAAAAATCTAAAAATCATTAAGCCTATTATATCACCACACTCTTCTCCAACTTCTACAGCAAGAAACCATACAGAGATACTCAGAAATATAGCAAGGATAGTCGTAAATTATAAAAGATTAAATGATGATACAGTATTTGATGGATATTTTTTTTACCTTATAAAGAAACCCTAATAAACTTAACAAAAGGAAAACAAATTGCCTCTAAGTTTGATTGTAAAAGTGGATTTTGACAAATAAAAAAGAATAAAGAAAACATTCCTTATACTGCCTTTTCTACTCTACAAGATCATTATGAATAGTTAGTAATGTCCTTTGATTTAAAAAATGCCGTATAGATATTTCAAAGTAAAATGGACGATATTTTCAAGTATTATAATTTTATACATTTTTATGTAGATGGTATTTTTAATAGCTAGCGATAATATTGCGCAACACATTAGACATCTTCATACATTTGTAGATTTATGTGAAAAATATGGTCTTGCTCTTTCTGGGGAAAAATCTAAGATATTTTAAATTGAAATAAAATTTCTTAGAATGGATATAGATGGTAAAGGAGTTAAAATTTAGCCACATATTCTTGAAAATATTTCGCAATTTTGAGATAAATTACAAGATAAAAAAAAGTTCAAAGTTTTTTAGGTATGTTAAATTATGCATTTGATTTTATTCAAAACTTAGTTGAGTTCCCAATGCTTTTAAAGAAAGATCAATGATATAAATTTTTACCTTATTTGATTGAGCAAGTAAAGAAGTTTAAAGTTTTGTGCTCTACTTTACCTAGGCTTTCTTAAATGAAAGAGATAAAAGGAAGAATAAGGAACTCAAACAACTAAAAGATATCACCCCTAAAAAACCAAAGTTTGCCTTATGTCTACCTTATGACAATGATAATTTAGTACTTGAAACTGATGCTTCTGATCATGTATGGAATAAAGTATTAAAAAAGATAGACTATAACGATGCTCATGTTAAAACTAATGTGTCTCTTTGCAGGTATTTGATTTTTTTTTCCTTTTTCCTCATTCTACCATCATTCTTTTCTATTTTTTTAAGTTTTTCTTTCCGATCCCTCTTTTTGCTACCTCTTGGGTTTCTTGCTAGATGAGTTTTTATAGAATTTCTATATTGTTTGTATTTCACGTAATTTACATCAGTATATAGATACATGTATATATAGAAATAGAGAGGACTATTCTAGGAAACTAATATCTCTACATAATCTCCTAATATCTGTACATAATATCAGATCTAATTTTTAATATCAGATCTGTTCTCCTAACTATTTAGGAGTCAATCATATCAAGAAAAATATCCAGCTGGATATTTCCCAACACTCCCCCTCAAGTTGGCTTGCATATTTCATCCATAGCCAACTTGGTAAATAGAACATTGAGTTACATCTTGTGCAATCCCTTTGTAAGAATACTAGCTACCTGTTGTGATGTTGGAATATAGGGAACACAAATTAATCTTTTTTCAAATTTTTTCCTTAATGAAGTGCTTGTCAACCTCAACATGTTTTGTTCTATCAAGAAGAACCGGGTAGTGAGCAATAGAAATTGCAGCTTTATTGTCACAATATACTTTCATAAGAACTGAAATAGGAATCTGTAGTTCCTCCAGTATTTTTTTAATCCATAATACTTCATAGATTCTATATGCCATTGCACGAAACTCAGCTTTAGCACTACTTTTTGCAACCACACTTTGTTTCTTACTCTTCCAAGTTACTAAGTTACCACCAACAAATGTGTAATAACCTAAAATTGATCTTCTATCTATAATACTCCCTGCCCAATTAGCATCAGTATAGACTTCTATTTGAAGATTGTTCTGCTTCCGAAACATTAAACCTTATCCAGGAGTTCATTTTAGATATCTTAGTATCCTGTATAATACATCCAGATGTTCTTGGCCTAGTGAGTTCATAAATTGAGTCACTAAGATTACGGAAAAGGCAACATCAAGTCCAGTGTGTGACAGGTATATTAATCTCCCAACTAGTTGTTGATACCTATCCTTATTAATAACATTTTCAGGTTGAACTGGTATGAAATTTACAACATCTCAATAGGAGTATCAGTTTCCTTGCTTCCTAGTAACCCGGTATCATTCAGTAGGTCCATAATATATTTCCTTTGGTTCACAAATATTAAATCCTTGGATCTAACAAATTCCATTCCAAGGAAGAACTTTAAAGGTCCAAGATCTTTGATCTCAAATTCTTTGGCTAATCTCTTCTTCAGCTATACTATTTCATATACATCATCTCTTGTTATGATAATGTCATCTATATAAAGAATAAGAATTGATTTCATACCTGCTTTGGATTGCTTGTAGAACAATGTATTTAGTCGTAGTTTTTTACAAGCCTTTCAAATTTGTCAAACCATGCTTTAAGGGACTGTTTTAGTCCATATAATAACTTCCTTAGCTTGCACACCTTATTTCTCCCATAAGTATCCTCAAAACCTGGAGGTAAGTTTGTAAAGACTTCTTCTTCAAGGTCTCCATTAAGAAAGGAATTTTTTTTACATCTAGTTGATGTAAAGTCCACTCACAGTTTATAACCAAGGAAAGTAATACTAGTATTGTATCTACCTTTGCAACAGGCGCAAATGTCTCTTGGTAGTCAATGCCATAGGTTTGTGTAAATCCCTTAGCAACTAATCTTGCCTTCAACCTTTCCATACTCCCATTGGCCTTAGACTTAATAGTGAAAAACCATTTGCATCATACCAAAACTTTTATCTCTAGATGAGTTCACATGTTCCCAAGTGTTATTCTTCTCAAGAGCATTTACTTCTTCCATAACAGATGAACTCCAATTTGGATCTTAAAGTTCTTCCTGAATGTTTCTTGACACAAACAGATTAGTGATTTTAGAAATAAATGATTTATGTTTGTGTTATAGTTTCCCATAGGATAGATATTTTGAGATTGGATGATTGGCACAAGACCGTTTCCTTTTTGTAAATGCTATAAGTAGGTAATTTTCAGTAGGGAGATTAGTAGGAATATCAGCTGTACTTTGTGGGTTAGTAGGTATGTGCTGATTATCACCAGACCCAATAAAGGGAAGAGTGGCATAAGGGTTACCTAAATCGTTTCCAAGTTCCTTCTCTAAGGGATTTGAGAGGTTGTGCATTGTAGGTTGTTCTCTACTTCTCACTTAAGTCTTCCTCTTAGAATAAACTTGAAGCTCAGTATTCTGTTCTTGAGGAGTGGATCGTAGTATTTCTTCCCTTATGAATGAATCTAGATTTTCTGGCATAGACAGATTTAAAGACGTGGCTTCATTGTCAGAAATTATATTGTGATAAATAATGATTGTTGGTAGGGGTTTATGAGTAACCCAAAAATTTTATGCTTCATTAGAGTTCTCCCCCTGAAGGAAAAAAATTTATGCTCTACAAATGTGACATCCATGGAGTCAACCATCTTTTCAGTTAAAGGATTGTAACACTTATAATGTAACATTCCATTACCTATGTTAAGGCTAGAATAGTAATTTTTGAGAAAGTATTGAGAAATTAGGAAAATGCATGTCATGCATAAGTTAAATGTGTCATGCACATTTTTGCACATTCATATAATTGTACATGCATTTATTGGCATTTTCAGGTATAATTGAGTTATTAAATGTGATTAAAATGTGATTGGCAATTTTGGTTTATTTCGGATATTTTGAAATTTTTGGTGAATTTTAGAAAAATATTGATATATGGGCCAATTATAGAGTGACACATGGTAGCATATATATATGACAAATGGTAGCATTGTATTTTGATAAATGGGTTATATTTGTGGTGATAAGTGGCTGTTGGGTTGTATGACAGATGTAATGCATGCAAATACTCATGAAGTTGGTTATGAGAAAAGAATGACTGTAGCTTTTGATCACTGAAAGTACTCTCTGCTTTGTGTTTTTGTCCCTCATCGAATATTGAATTGTTTTTTTTTTGGTTGTCTTTGTAGCTAAATCAAGTAAGTAACTTGATGATGTTTTTATGGTGTAAAAATATACATGCATGCATGGGTTTGAGAATTGGGGTTGCAATATTGAATAATTTTGATGATGAATTTGAGAATTATGAATTGCTTAACACTGTATTGAATGGATTTTGGATTGGAAAAATATGAAAATTTACGTAAAGTTGATGAAGAAATATGTTGTTATGGTTTAGAAGATTACATAATTGGTGAGGTATTGTTCATGCATGCAAAATTTATGAAGTATTAACTGAGATAAATTTGAATGAGTTTGGATTTCAGGAAAAAGCTTAAGTGATGTAGTGTTAAGGGAAACTGTGTGTAAATGCAAAGTTTATATTAAAATGAATTTTTTGCTGTAAATGAGTAACTCAGAAAAATGAAAGTGCTGGAATTAGTGTTTATTCGAATATGCTCTGTTTTTTGGTGTTAGTGTGAAGTCCTAAATTTTGATCTGTTGTGGGTGATTTTGAATTGTGGTAAGAGTTGAATGAAGTGAAAATGAAAAGTTGTGTGTCTGTTTATAATATGAGAGTTGGAACTTTACAGTAGAGTGAGACAGTGGAAATGAAGGTTCGGATTTATGATGTTTGATGTGTAGGATTGTTTTGTATTATTTGCAAGTTATGATGAGTATAGGAATGCATGATTTATAAGTTAGAAGGATTTAAGTTGGAAAAAAGGTATGTGTTTAGTCTGGAGAAATTCAGTGTAGAAAAAGAAGAGAGGGAACTCACCTCGTGCATAAGCACGATGGTGACATTGAAACATGTAGAAAATGGTGTCCTGTAGCAAGAGGGAAGTCACCCTCATGCATGGGTGATTTAAAAGTCAGCCTCATGCATAAGCATGATGGTGACATTGCATGGGTGAGTTAAAAGTCACCCTCGTGCTTGAAAGGTTGACTCACCCTGGACACCTTTGCTTCTTTTGGCTGTAACTTTGTCATCCGACCTCTAAATGGTTTGATTCTTGAACCAATAGATTCATAAGACATTTATCTTGATCTCCAGCAAAAATATTAGCTATCTGAAATCATTTTGGAGAGATAAAGTGAAAAATGTGGGACGGGTCTGACTAAGGGTGTTCTCAAATAGTCCAACATTTTTGTCCTTATCTGTCACACCCATGACTCTTCTCTCTCACACCCTCTCATGTCCGTGAGTCACTCACACCTGTGAGTTTTATCCCTTATGCTCGTGAGTGTTAATGGCTTGATGATGTTTAATTGTCACATAATGATATAGTGCTCTTTGATAGTATATGCACCAGAGAGTAATTGCAAATTGAACATTCCTATTTCTTTTGACCATAAATTCTTCTCTAGATATCCAAATGTCCAAATGAGGTGATCTTTGATTTGAAGTAAACTAGAGACATAGGGCTACAAATCATCTGAAGAAGTCAAATTGTAATTTGGTCTCTAAGATGTTCAATTTCCAGATGGAAGTTGAGCATAGTATGCTGTTTCATAATGAGAACAATTTGAGAATATTTGGAGTATAACTTTCGGTTTACTGAACCAATTAATTGATTTTGATGTCATTAGAAACTTAAAACATTGGAAAACAACTTTATAGAAGGAAGTATTGCCTAATTTTGTCACTTAGCTTATCAGAGTAATTATGCAAAGTTGACCCGTAAGTATATTGTTAGAAAAATCTGAAATGGTCGATTAAGTTATGTAATTGATTTCACATTGTTTTATTATGGTCCAAATTATAAATATAAATGATATTAATGAGAGCTTTGACATCTGAATGATTTGATGATAAGGATCACAATAAGATACCCTGGAATTGTCATTGAACATGCATTGTGCATATTTTAGATAAGTAGATGTGTATAGAGGAATACTTATACATTTGTGAAAAAGTGTGATATTTGTAAATGTGTTTTGTATGATATAGAGGAGCTCATTGGATGCCAATCAGACATTGCTAGACCATCCAGGAAATAGCATATTGGAGCGTACTGTGAGTCAACCTAGATGATTTTCCTAAGATTGATTTGATTTGATTTGTTTAAACTTCCAACATTATTGACCTGTTGTGATTTGTTTATGAATTTCAGACTCAAAGTCTAAGGATTTTAATAGTTGGGTATGTATGCTCTAATTTGATGTGTAATTCTATATGACACGTGAATTTTCAACGAAAGTTGAATGTCGGACTTAGGTCCGATGGTTATGAGTTTCTGATTGTACGTCATGTATGATATATTCAGTATTTGATGCATTTCGTAAAATGCATATTTAAATAAAGGCATTGTGACCAGAGTTTCCAGTAATGAAAGCACTTACACGTAGAGTTTGTTACGTGATTTCTATTTCTGCACATAGAGCTATGCTTTGTGATATATGTTTCTGACCGAGCCCCATGGGCCAATAATTGTTTTTGTATGTGAAAGGAACTCGATCACAACAATCATAATGAATGTGGAGTCTTATATGCCCATGTATTGATATAAATATGTATTGATTTGCAATGATTACATGAAATGCCATAATAATGTGAGTATTTGGAAAATACATGTTCTGAATAAATATTTGTGAATCATGTGATTTGTGTATATGACCTGGGTGAAATCATCGATGATAGTTCACTCATTGAGTTCGCAAAACTAAAAAAAATTGTAACGTGATTTTTCAGGTACGAGATAGGAGACCTGTAACACCCCACTCCCATAAAACACGTGTCTAACATCTTGGGTGATATCCGAGTCTGTGCCCTGCGAGGGTGGCATGCTAGAGCACTCAATCATTCAAAAATCGGTATAATTTTTTTTTGAAACAACAACAAATATATGTAGAAATAATAACCATTTCGTGCCCACTTTCATTCATAAAAATTTTCAATCAACACAATACAATCGATATAATTTCAATAGCTAATTGGGGCCCATTACTAATACAAAACAATTTAGTCATAATGTCTTTACATTCCACCATAAAAACCATTGTATACACATTATACAAAAATTTTGGAATACATTAATTTTACAAAAATCGTGGAATAAAAATTTATACAAAAAAATAGGAAAAATACTATTATAGATGCGAACTGATCCCGACCTCTATCCTTTACTTGAATGTTGTAGAGATACTCCCGTTTGCCTAATGGGGTATTCTTCTAATACTGAAAAATATTTACAAATTTTAGGTGAGCTTTGCGAACTCAATGAGTGACCATCATCAATGACTCACCCAATCACATAACATATAAATCACATTCACAACATTTCACATTTTTGCAATCAATACAATTTAATCATTCGTATTATGCATATGCAATGTGCATGAGACCCACTTTCCATTTATTACTTTGTTGTGACCGAGTGCCTAAACTGTCCCATATAAGGCTCATTGATAACTGTCCCATATAGGGCTCATTAAACCTTGATCCTGAGGCTTTGAATCATTTTTGAGCTCGAGGCTCTTTTTCATTCGTTAAGCTTTAAGCTCTGATCAGTGGCTACTCTAGTCACAAATGCCATTATGTTTCATGCATTCATGAAATGAAATGCATCAATCACATTTGCATGATCCCATTCAATCACATTCCATATCATCGGTCCTTAGTCCGACATTCAACATTAAGTTGAGAATCACATTTTCACTTACATGCAAATGCTCATTCAAAACACATTTATCATCAAATTACGTACACTTAGTTCATCTCATTCACATACAAGCATCACTTCAATATCTCAACCAAGCTTCACAATCATTGGACCTCCTGTTTGGAAACTAACACAACCAATCACATTCACATTATCATTCAGAAATCAATCAATACCAAAAAGTCAAACAAAACAAACAGTGGAATGAGATAATCTAGGTCTACTCATAGTACGCTCTCGATTAGCATTTGCTTCCAAATTTTAGGAACGCCTGAATGTGGAAATTTAACCTGCACAACCCATTTATGTAATATACACGTATATCACAATTTGTACAATCATAAGTGTTTAATAATGCACATGCCTGAAATGAAATATGTATAATACATGTTCATGACAGTCTTGGATATTTTACCATTAATTTCATCACAAAGTCATTATCATATCAAAACTCATCTAATTATAATTTATACTTAGGTTTATTCCTCACTAAAACCATTAAAATAATTGGCTCTTATGCATTCCAAAGCCATCATTCATATGTCTTTCATGTATACTTCTATTTTTTCCTTTCAAATAATTGTACTATGAAATACATTACAAAAAATTCCAATATGTTGGCTCTATTATTAGTGGTGAATGATTTCAATAGTATTCTTAACCCTTATAAAGTTGAGGCAATGTTTATTTAAAGAACTTTTTAAATGATTTGGCTAATTCAACTCAAACATTAAGCTAGTTGATTTCAAATTTGAAGGCGATTTCTAAACTTGGAGCAATAAATAGCAACATACCTAGTTATTAAGTAAAAAGCTAGATAGAGCATTAGGGAATTCAATATGGGTCTCCATATTTTAACATCATAAGGTTGTTTTTGACGATCCTTACTTATCATATAATTCTCCAATTTTTATAATTAAATTGGATTATAGAATGAGGTTTCGTTTTCCATTTAGATTTAATAAATTTTCGGCTTTTGATGAATGGTTTGAAGAAGCCATATGAAAGGGTCTAAGTGTGAATATTTATGGATCCCCATCATTTGTTTGTAATGGAAAGCTTAGGTGCATAAAATAAGAACTCAAAGCTCTTAATCATTCTAAACATAGTTGCAATAGTGCCCATAGTGATAGACATCAGAGACAGACTCAATAGAGTCCAACTTTAACTATAGTTTGACCTTACGAACTAAAAATTCCAAAAAGAGGAGAAGGAAGCTATGTATGCATACATAAATGTTATGTAAGTTCATTATTCAATAATTTAGCAAAGGTCAAGGGTTCAATGGCTTATTGAGGGAGATAGAAATACCTCAATTTTTCATAAATCTTTTTTATCCAAAAGGAAGCTAAATTGAATATTTCCTTACAAGTAGAGGGTGGTTTAATTAATTTTACTTGGGATGATTTCCTTAAGGCTTCATTTCAAACAATTCAGTAAAATTTTTGGCACTAAGGATAACTCTTATTCTAATAAGTGACTACTTAACTCCTTCATCTGGGATAAAATTTAAGAAGAATATGATGTTCTTTAACCACCTTTCACTTATGTGGATGTGTAGAAAGCATTACTTAGCCTCAAACCTAGTAAGTCTCTAAGGCCAGATGGTATTAATGAATTGTTACTCAAAAAATCGTGGCATTTGATCAAAGATCCGGTCATAGAGGTATTTTTAAGTTTCTTCAGTAAAGGGCACTTGTTAATGGAATTTATTTATCTTAATCCAAAGAATCCTAATCCTTTGATTTTACACTAATTTCCTTTTGCAACTTCATATACAAGGTCATCTCCAAACTACTTGCATTTAGATTGAAGCAGAACATTACTTATTAATGGTACATAAGTAACACATATAAAAGGGTGAGACGTTAAGTATAATTTACTTCTTTTTGAGTAATTATTTAAGAATTATAAAAGGAAGAGTTCTACCTCATTGTTGCACAATCAAAGTGGGCTTTAAAAAGACCTTTCATATTATAAATCAGGACTTAATCATTCATGTTTGGATTCCATAAAAATTACATAGGTTGGATAGATTAATGTCTCACAAACGTTTCCTGTAGTATTTTGAATGGAATCCAAACTAGTATATTTGAAAGGGCTAAGGAAATAAGGCAAAAAGACCCCTTTTTCCTTATTTTTTTGCTCTTAGTATGGAAGTTTTTCCAAGGCACATTAAGCATTGCATCAAATTCAATAAGAAATGTAAAAGGCTAAGATATAGTCTATCATTTATTGATTATCTACTTCTCTTCTCATGTATGGATTCTCACTCTATAAACGTTATGATGAATTCAATGAAGATTTTCAAGAGCATTTTTGTGTTTTTCATGAATAAAGAGCAAAGTTATTTCTTTATCTCATCTTTTACAGTTCATTTATTAGGTTCATTTTCATCGATCACTGATCTTAAAGAAAAACGATTTTCTTTCACCTATTTGGGGATTCATGTTTTGTATAAAAGACCTATATACGCTAGATTCTTTCCTTTAATCATATAATTAAGCAAAGGATTGATAAATAATGTAAAAGATCTTTTTCCTTTATGGTGAGAGTTCAATTGATCAATACAATATTGAATTCTCTTTATGTTCATTTGGCTACGCATATTGCTCTGCCTTCCTCTCTAATCAAGACTATTAAGGAAATTATAAGGAATCTCCTCTGGACTGATGCATCTAATACTCATTATATGGCTAAAGTTTCTTGAAAATTTATGTCTTCCAAAGAAATAAGGTGTTCTCGGGGATATCCCTTTGACACTCAATAATAAGACACTCACTCATGATAAAGCGAATTTAAAGAATTCTTATAAATAAGGAATTATTGTTGACAAAGTGGATTCATTCCCACTATATGAGCCAAACTGATTTCTAGTCTTTTGAATAAAGGTATGATGCTTATTAGATAATGCAACTTATTTTTAAGCTTAAGAATCAAGTTAGAGCATGGTTTACAACCATATTAGGGGATGACTCTAAAGCTAACTTTTGGTTTGATAGCTAGAGCTCCTTTAAGTCCTTTAATGGACTATAACTTCTTTTCCTACTTAAGGGTTATTGTTTCTGTTGATGCAACTATCAAGCAAGTTCTTTCTAGGAACCTTTTTGACCTTAATTAGCAATTAAAAGATAGTCAAATAGGATTGGTACAGGGATTCTTATGAAGCTCAAACATGTCTTTTGGGTTAATAATTCTTTACTAAGGGCAGAATGTTTAGATAAAATATCAGTGACAACTGTTATCTTTGCTCTAATTCCTCTGAAATAATTGACCATTATATTTTTTCAATGTTAATATTCTAACTATTTATGGAAAAGATACTCTCTCAGTTCTAAATCTCTTATCCCAGTTCTACTTGGCAAGGAATGATGGAATGGATTATGTAAAGTAGATGGAGATGCAAGCATGACCTCTACTTCTATAGATCTTTTTTATAAATCAATAATATTTGTACAGGCATTGTTATCAAATACAGAGCTTGTTGATTTCTTATTGAAAGAAAGTCTTACTTTGTGATCTTTAAATTATTTTATTTGTATATTTGGACTCAAAGGTACGAGTGGAACAGCTTCTGTTACTCCTTCGTGAACCAATTCATTGGGAAGAGTTATACCTGTCCATTTAATTTATTTAGGTACTGCAGTTTTAGAAATTAACGTCTTCTAATATTATTAATATTAAAGTATTTAATCTTTCTTTGGCTTATGGTTTTATTTTTATCTATTTAGTCCAATAAGAATATAATTAAAATTTCTTATTTTAATTTTTATTTATGAAATTTTGTAATAATAAATATATAA
>JANZLF010000222.1:24845259-24856767 GCA_026546835.1 Erythroxylum foetidum
TAAACCAGCCATAGATGAACATAAAATGAATGTAAAAGACTATGAATTAAGTCCTAAACATATATGAAAATATGAGCATATCAAACATCTTAGAGGATAAATTGTCGATCAGCTCCTTCAGATAACTTGTAGATCCATGTCTCTAGTTTCATTTGAAATAAGAATCCGATCAATTGGAGCTCTATAGCTCATGATCTCCAAAATACTGAAGTCTATTCGATATTTTGTTTGGACCAAAACTAAATCACGACTGAACATTACATGTAAATTCACTCCAGAAGTTGAACATCTTATAGGCTAAATTGTCGATCGGCTCCTTCAGATAACTTGTAGATCTATGTCTCTAATTTCATTTGAAATAAAAATATGATCAATTGAAGCTCTATAGCTCATGATATCTCCAAAATACTGAAGTCTATTCGGAAAAATATCTAACTCATAACCTTTTAATCGATCATCCCATTTGGATATGATCTGCCATTTTCAATTCAATGCTCGGTTGATCGGCCAGCTCTCACTCGGTTGGTCAGCCAACTCTCGTTTGATCGATCAGCCAGCGCTTGCTGGGTCGATCGGCCAACAGAGGTCGGTCGGCCATCAAAGGTTTCCCAGTCCAACATTCTATCTTCCAACTTTCATAACTTTTGACTCAGAACTCCAAATTTTACAAACTTGTTATTTATGGAAAGATAAAAGAACGCTCTACAACTTTTATAAAGGACTTAAAAACCAGATCGGCTTCTAAAGGGGTCAAAAAGTCCACACACGATGGCCAATCGATCAGCCCACCTGAACAACAACAGAACTTCTAGACCTCATAACTTTCTACGCCCTTGTCCAAAATTTCCATACTTTATATCAATGAAAAGGGAAAAACATAATCTACCACTTCCATGAAGAACTTAAAGCTAAAATCAGTCTCTATAATGGTCAAAAATTTAATCAAACTTTCTATCCTAATCACCTCTTCCTGAACAACTTCCAAAATCGATCATAACTCCTAGTTCCGATATCGAAGAATTGCATACTTTACGGCATTAGAAAGCTGGAAACATCAGCTACAGCTTTCATTAAGATCACTTTGACTAATTCCATCTAGATCAGTACAGTTTTGTCGTTAAAGTTTCTGAACACCATTCCTACATTTAGGATGGTTTAGCAACACATCAACTTCACTTATTCCCAATACCACATACATCGCAAACTCAATTTAAATCTCCCACATGCCAAACCAACACAAATAATAGATTGCAGAAAATATGCGTATACGCATTCCTCAATCACACAAGTCATACATAATCTCATACAATGTCTACTATTAACACAATCAGACACAAAACACCCATATCATGTACTACCCTCAAAGTAACATTGCAATTGTTCCAATTAACATTACCCAAATAAAACATTAAACACCACTAATTCCTCATTCCAAAGTGCAAGCATTCATGAATTAAATGCATATTTATATATATATTTATATATATGTGAATATGATGCATGAGCAAGACCAACACATTTCCTTTGTCTCTCCTTGAGCACATATGTACTGAGATTTTGGTTCTAACCCTTAATATTGGGGCAGGATGTTACATGACAAGTTTAAACACTAAACAAAGAAATGATTAAGAATGTATCAATCAATGAATTAATTAGATTTAGTTTAGTGAATTACTCTAGCTTCTTGAACCAATAAGAGTTTCTAACCTAATTCATATTCTCTCTCAAGACATACAACTTCTATTCATATGTTAATCAATTGAAATCCATTTTGAATCTAGAAAACCTAAGAGTGCTTTAATTTATTCTACGAATTCTATTGATAGATCTTACCCTAACCTAGAATGATCTGATAACTATCTCTTGTATAGTCACACTTAACTCTTTTTATCCATGTTGTGACTTAAAAAAACATCTCATCTCTTTAATCTTTATATATGAATCAAGTATAGTTGAATCTTTCACTTTCACTCCCTTTATTAAATCAATATAAAAATTATGGATAAACTACAAAAATCTAAGTATTTTGTTAAATCCATTATCAATAAAATTATATTATATCCTAGGTTCGTTTTACCTAAATCTATATTCTAATTTAGTTCAAAATCAAACAAAGAATATCAACACAAAGCAACAAAGAAATTATTGTTCTTGAATTTTCCAAAGAATTCTTGTTAAAATCTTAATCTATCCTTAAAGAATGATGTTGCCTTGATCAAAACCAATATTGAACAGCTTTAAAATGACTTTAGAATGTTTCTAGGCCAAAGGAACTCCCTCATTTCCATCTCTCTTTCTCTTTAAAACTTGAAAGTCTAACTTTAATGAGCTACATGGCTCCAAACATAGGTATATATAATTGGTCGTGTTCTCTAGGAAATTTTGTGAAAAAGATCATCACCAATATAGGAACTACATAAAAGCAAATAGAAAAATGTGTTCATCGTCAAAGGGGCAACATGAGGGTGTATAGGTGCGTAGGAGAAACATAAGCGATCACCTTTAAATACGATCTTTAACGTAGTGGCGTGTAAATGTCGTGTTCTAAAGTTATTCTTTAATTCTTAAAAAATTGCTTCAATTCTTCTCTAATTTTTCTTCTTTTCCTATTTAGGTAGAAATAAGACCTAAAATGACAATACATCTCAAATTATGCGTTAAATCCTTCGAAATCTATCTAAATGCAAGCAATATTCTATAAAAATAATACTAAAAGTAATATATGTCTAGCACACATTATTATGGTTCTTTTAAAATATTATGAAATGTTAATTTCTAGCTTATATTTTGGTGTCTTTGTGATTAAAAATATATTTTTTACTTAAACTATTTATAAAACCTAAATTTCATGGGATGAAGCTTTAGCAAGTGAACAGAGTGACATGGTAAAAAATGCACAGGGGGAGAAGAATCGCCCTTCGCGCTAACCGGCGAACACCATTCGTTTGCCATAAGATGACCTAAATATTTAACCCTCAATCAAGTGGATTTTGAAGCTGTATTAGCCAAAATTCTCATTAAAGCTGAACAATATCATCAAATAGTGTGTAACAGTGTCAAATGGTGAATGGTTGTGCTGCTCACAAGTACAGTAGAAAGTACTACTGGTTCCCCCGGCTGACAGCTCAATAACAATCATACTCAATAGCACCATAGATATTTCACCTGCGAGCATGATCGTGATCCGGGGACGAGGAGCCTGCCGGCTAGTTCCTTCTCATTTCCAGAAATGTGGTGCTTCAGTTTTTATTTAGTTTTGGTTCTGACTGTGACAGTACCAAAGACGACTCCATTCCAGCATTTTTAATAATCTATAAAATTAAACAAATTATCCTGAGCATTTTGCCATACATTATCAGCAAAAGTCAAAAATCCACAGCGAAAGCAATAATGGTGAAGAGAGAGTCACTGCAACAAACTGATCGACCTTCGAATCCTACATCTCCGAGGGTCAGCAGATCTTCTTGGCAAACCCACCACGATCATCCTCCGTCAAGCAACCCCAGCGAATATTTTAGAAACATCTTGGAATCATCCTCCAACCATCATCAAGAGAGAAAATACTCTTTCGGCTCTCCTAAATTCAGTCCTGTTCCTCGCTCGCATGACCAGTCCGATTACTGGAAGCTACTCTTCGAATCCGGCACAGCCATTCATAGTGACAAGAAACGTTCATCTGGGCAATCTCTTCTGTCGACAAATTCATTGTCAATAACACCCGAGTCATGTGCTTCTTATCCTAATCTTGCTGATTTTGAAGAGTTGCTACTTGATGGGAGGAGATCTGCACCCCCCAACTTCCAGGAGCTTCTTGACTCCAGAACTCAATACTCTACTACAAATTTGACCGACCATAACTTAGTAAATGGTCTTTCTTCTTCTTCTATATCGATTTCCTGCTCTTCCTCCTCCTCGACGACATCGGAGCCGTCTTCCTCCTCATCCCCGCCGGAGTTACAATGCCCAGAGCTGAAGAAATCTTATCGGGATGCAGCTCTTTCTGTTACCAATTTCAAGCAACACCCGAATACACAGTTATCTTCGTCTGTGCAGGTTCAACCGTCTCAATACAGGAGCAAAGAGATTGTCGAGAGCGAGTCTTCACAGAAAAGGCCAACTATAAAGCCTGCATCAGGATCGTCCAAGTTTCTATTTAAGTTTGGGAACATTGATGAATCTTTAGTAGAAAACTGTTCCAAGTATACTGCTGTAACTTTTATATCTCAGTTGCCAAAAGCGGTAAATGAATTCAGGCCAACTCGTGCCAGCAAACCCTCCAAAGTATTAACGAGGACTGAATCATATGCAGATGGACGACAACTAATAGATTCTGAATCACAGGTTCAAGAAACACCTCCTCTGTTGCTCAAAGATTCTGCAAATTTTATGGCAAATGTCGCCATCGCTTCAGGTATGTCTCCCAAAGCTTTAGCAACAAAACTGGGACGTTTCCTATTTTAAACCATCATTGTTGATATCTCTGAAATTGGGGCATGTCTGTAGTTCTCTGAGCAAACAAAATTGCAGTTATTTACGTTTGGTGTCAAATTCTGTAGCCTAAGCATATGCACTAGTAATGCGAGTTGTGAACATTAAACCAGAAAGATTGAGCTTTCCTACTCTGATTTTAACTTCTGCAGGTGTACTGTAAGATGCAAACCTTTAATATTTACCTTTGTAATTGCAATGACACGGATTTTGGGATGCAAGGACTTCGAATTTTTTTCTGTGTACAAGGATTTCGGATGCATTCAGTTTCGCTCTTGACAGTATCTAAGTCATTAATAAAGCAGATTGAGTTCAAAATCGCATCTTATTCAGCAACTTGCTTGACAATTTCATTCCCTTAGCTTTTGACATCACCAACTGAGTTTTGTTCCCGTAATTCTCCCAACTTCAAGACACCTTAGAGGACGAGAATTGGATATTGGATGAAATAGGAGGCACCATGAATCATGATGTTGTTGACCATATTCTTCACCTCTTATCTTTTTGTGGAATGGCATGCTACTTCCTCTTGATGTATCTTAAATCCAGATGTGCTGACGTAGAGAATGAATTAGGGCTGTTATGTTTTAACAAACTAGGATTATAATAAGGTTAATTGAAACTGGAACAAATAAATGAAAATGGGTTCATAGACAAATCTTCTTAAATAGAATATCTGTTGCTGTATTGTCCTGCAAAAGTTTTGTCTACGATAGGTAGACAGTTAATATCAATGTACACTGGATTCTCCTAGATCGTTACTTCTATTGTTTAATATCAATGCAAAATACTGTCATTTGAGCCACTAGTAACGAAAACTGGAACAGTTAGTGTGTCCAAACTCAGCTTTTATATTTTCTTCTCTCTAATTTTTGTCAATTGCATTGACAGGCGAAAACATATTTGAAAGATGCAATTCGTGCAGCAATCCTCTGAAGCACTGTTGTAGCCAGACAATACTTAGAACAGTCCTCTCTAAGTCCTCTTCAACATGAACCGATGATAGTCCTAAGCACATAAGTGGTGACACTGCTGTTACAGAAATTTATAGACCTCATTTGAGGTACTGTTGAGTAGTGGCTTGCACTGAATTTGTAACATTAGAAGGATAAAAAGGAAATGCTGATTTCGAGGAGAATTAGTTGTATCACTTATAATTCATCACACCTAAAAAAGCTTTGAACTAGGCTTTTATCTTGTAATATATATGGAAATTGAGAAATTTTTTCAAGAATATATGGTTGAAGTTTAACTCCTTTACCATCTATTTCCATTCTAGGAAATTCTATTTCAATCTGGCATATCTTTACTTTCTTTGCAAGTATACTTGGACTTTGAAAGATACTCAGCAGAGATATCATATAATTGAAAACGAGTTATTGGTAGTAGTCAAAAGCTGTCAAAATTTTTATTATTTTTTATTACCAAAAAGATTTTAATTACGAACTAATAATACTTATGTGAAAGCATTCATTCAAAATAATCTTCCCTTTAAGCTCGAATAAAAAAGATATATAAGATGACAAGCACTATTACCTGAATATTCCTTTAATATTAAAATAATTAAATTTAACAATAATGTTCTTGCATATTTTGTAATCAGGGATGGTTAGCCCCAAGGAAAGATATTTGGCATACTAAATCAAATGTTTGAAGATATAGATACATGTCAAGTACAAATAAAAAGTCTTAGATATTGCTAAATTTTTCTCAATATATCATAAGATAGATAAACTGCTTCTCTCTTTTTGTCATAAATGGCAAGCCAAGATAAATCCTTTAAATTATGTTGAGCAAAAACTTTATAGATTGCTCAAAAAAGTTCAGAAAATTGAGAAATTCGAGTCTATCATATCTTCTCCTATATCTCAACAGATATCTTAGCCAAAGGATTTTACTCTAGATAATATTTCTTTACGACCAGCTACTTCTCGAAAATCTCAGATACCAAGAAATATTATGATGGAGAGTTTTTCCAGAAATCATCCTGCTGTTCAAGCATATTATGAGATTATGAGAGACTTATACTCTCTACAAAATAATAATTTTTGTTATGTTGACTTTTCTACGATATATCCTAGATTGAAGTTTTGTAGGAGCTCATCCTCAAGAAATCCGCGATTGGTATGATTTTTGTGTCATAAATGCAATTTATTTAACCAATTCAAAGTTTCCTGAGATTTCTTCACTGCCTAAATGGATTCAAGGAGAGTCAGAGATTGTTATTTAAACATTCCGTTGTCACAGACACGGTTGGTATATTTTACCGACAATACGAAGAGTTCCGTCAGCAAATGTTACCGACGGTTGTAGTTGATAGTAATATATCGATGGATCCTTTCTGACGGTTTCCATAATCCATCGGTAACTTGAGACAACTCAAATGCCAACGGTAACAACAAACCATTGGTAATTGTAAACTAAATTAGCAATGGGACCTTTCTGTCGTTAATTATTGTCTTTCTTCAAATGTAACCTTGATTGCCTAATCCAAAGGTCAAAGCTGTATGCTTGCTGATGTCACTTTTAACTCTCTATAAATGTCTTGTTGAATGGCAATTGTTTTGAAAATCTCAACGTGAAATTTGATTTCAATATCAACAATTATAAATTATCCTTACATAAATTTTGGATTTTTCAACCAATGGAATTAAAACATTAAATAGTACATAAATTAATACCAAATTAATGACAACAACAATCTTATTGTCTTGGTAAGCGTGGGTGATGTGAGTCTCTATCCCTCGCTTCATTTGCTCTATGTCAATTTGGAGCTTAATTATTATGTCTATCAAAATCTGAACTGTGGTCTCAAGTTGATTGATACGTTGCGTTGTCGGTTGTAAACTAGATACTGCTGTAGGGGACATAGAGGACTACGAATGAATTGTTTTGGCATATGAGCCTAGCCAAAGATCCTTCCATGACTATCCCTACCACCCACTGCATCAAAATATGCCTGGGTCTCATCAACAGCTTGTTCTTCCTGCGATTGTTGCCCAATTTTTTTGTTGTATTTGGTCTTATTAGGAGATGATGATTATATTATAATTAGTAAGTGATAATTATTAAGATTGAATATTAAACTAAGAATTTTACAGACATTTAGTTCTCAATATCGGTTGTTGACAAATGTCACATCGTCATGTTTGTTCGTGTGAGTATGCAAAAACAACTGATGTGGTGTTGGCCTAACGCCCATAAATTTTTCCTACATAACAATAAAATGTTATAAGTTAAACTAGAATTTATAAAAATTTCGACAGAGTCTCTTCTATTTTTATGATATTATCCCATATTCAAGAAAGAAAAATACTCAACACAACTATAAATGACACCAGCAAATTACTCGACACAGTCATGATCATTAAGCATACTACACATATTTTCATCACAACATTCACACATCAATTTTAATTGAAATATAACAAAGTAAAAATTGAGAATATAAGTGTAATATTTATATACTTACAAGTCTCTCTATATGCTCACGGTGAGTAATTGTTCCTCCCGTATAAACGGGAAGATTGTTTGCCCCTGACCTACCACGTCTATTGGTGGAGTTATAGCCCGATATGATCATTGCCTCAGGTGATGTCCAGTACTCCTGCCAACGACTCCATATGGGCTCAAAAATAAAAGAGGATCGTACACCAATATTATGTATCAAATTAATAAAGTCACGATAACGTGTATGAGCTCGCAACTCCTATACATTATGTATTACCCCGTCGATAACAGAATTCCAGTAAAAATGTTTCTGAAAATAAAAGAAATAAATTCGATAACTTATAATCTATTTATATATATGTTATTAATGTATAAAAAATGAAAAAAGAAAATTAATTGCATATTGTACCTCAAATTCTTAAAAGTAAAATGCCTTTGTGGCGTGATAATTAAAATCTGATGAGAAATCTCCTCTTCCAATAAAACTCAATTAAGAATGGATGTCGGAGAAGATATAATGTAAACTTTGAATTTTGATTTGAAATCAAGTGTAAACTTTTAGCATAAACAAGTCTACTTTGTATATAAGGAAACAAGCTCTCTAGAATCTTTCCTTCTCTCTTGTAATATTTTCTTTCTACTATGAAATAAAAAGCCTTTTTTAATAGAAACAGTTTTATCTTTTCTATCTTGAAATCCTTTACTCTTCTTCCTACTCGCTTTGATTTAAACAAGAAGATATTAAACAAATTTATGTTGTGGTGAACTTTACTAAAGGAGTCTTCAAGGTTAGCTATCTCTTGAGGTCGAGGCTGGGATGCTCGTTAAAGACTCAACAATAACTTGGTGGAGTAATGGTCAAACCATGGAGGAAATAGGTACAAACATGTATTGGACCCTTTAAGATTGCAAGTACAAATTTGTTCTGCATATTTTTTGCTTGAGTACTTATTTTGAGAAAAAAATTTATATGGATTATATTTAACTTAGATAAATGTTTTTGATAAAATTATGTCCTCTTTATTTGAAGAAGTTATTGATATTATAACAAATGATAATGACTTACATGATGAAGATCGGTTTAAATCACTTTAATTTTCGATATATCTAATAAAAAAATTTGAGATAAAATTATATGCGCTTTAGTTAGGGATCAGATTCTCTGGTCCCTTTTTTGTGTACCTATTTTGTGTCATTGTATTTGAGTCATTTATTTATGTGAATCCCACGTAAATGGATGAATCAAATGCAATGACACATAATAGATACACACAAAATGGACCAAAGGATCTGACACCCCTTGGTTATGATTTGGTTGTACAAGCATTAAATTTATTGATATCTAAATTGAGTATTGAGCTTTGTTTCAAACTGGGTGAGTGAAACTCTCATATAACTAGAAACTTGCTTCTGCTTTTGGCAACAAATTTGGAAACCTATAAGGACAATATTCA
The DNA here is from genome assembly GCA_026546835.1 of Erythroxylum foetidum. Classification (NCBI taxonomy): domain Eukaryota; kingdom Viridiplantae; phylum Streptophyta; class Magnoliopsida; order Malpighiales; family Erythroxylaceae; genus Erythroxylum; species Erythroxylum foetidum. Next base: position 24,854,652 of record JANZLF010000222.1, read on the forward strand.
AAAAGTGAGATTAATTATTAGGAGCTAAAAGGAGTTGGGGATGTTGAAATCTAGGAGCTGACAAAAGTTAGAGAGGTTGATGTCTAACCTACTACTAAACCTCAAAAGACCCGAACTAATTGTGTCATACATTCTGCGAGTGAGACGTTATACTTCATGGCTTTCCCAGTGAATGCCAATAATGTCAACCTTGGTGGGCAAAGTGGCTGTCAATAATGGACAGCCATGGCAGCCACCAACTTTCAAAGTTGGTGGGGATGGTTGCCTTCTCCTGCCTATAAAAGGCAGGAGCAGCATGAAGAGCAAAGTAGCAAACAGAGAGAAGAGAAAAAAAGAGAGAAGTAAGGTGAGAGAGAAAAGAGAGCAAAAGAGAGGCAAAAATATTCTGTATATTTTTGTGGGTCTAGTTTCTCCTTGTAATTCTCCAGTTTTCCCAATAGTAAAAGTCTTCTATCCTTTCCCGTGGCTTTTACCCTAATTTGGGGGTTTTCTACGTAAACTCTGTGTATTCATTACTATTCCTCTCAGTCCTATTTAACTACGAACTTGCTCTAATTCGATCAATTTTTACAACAGAAACCCCAGACCAACACACAGCAGTATTGCTTATCAGACTCTTGATACAAGTTTCTCCATAGAAAAAAATTCTCTTTCCGCTAAAATCTAAGTTGGAACCATTCCGGTAGCAACAAAGGCATTTGATCTTTACGTTGATAACCTGTCTGAGACTGCTTATGTTTATTGACCTTTCTGATGGTTTTGATGAGATTTTTATTTTGATTATGTGCAGCACTGCCCATCAAGTGCTTACAATTCTCCATACTAGACTACAAACGTTGGTGCTCCAGTCTGGAGCAACGATTCCTCGGTGACTGTTGGAACGCGAGGTACCCTTTTGATCTTGTTTTGGGATTTTTGGATTGCGAGACGTTTAATTCACGTGGAGTGCTATTTTTAGACTCCTTGTGATTTTGATTAGCAGCGTTTAGCATCTACTGAATCAAATATGTTTAGCTCTATTAAATGAGATATTATAAAATGGAGACTTGAATTTCCCTTACTTCTTTTGCTAGGACCTATCCTTCTTGAGGATTATCATCTGTTGGAGAAACTTCCAAACTTTCATAGGGAGAGGATCCCAGAGTGCGTTGTCCATGCTAGGGGTGCAAGTGCAAAGGGTTTTTTTGAGGTTACCCACATTATCTCTCAACTTACATGTGTTGACTTCCTCCGAGCTCCTGGAATTCAAACTCCTGCCATTGTGCACTTTTCCACAGTTATCCATGAGAGAGGCAGTCCTGAAACCTTGAGAGATCCTCGAGGGTTTGTTGTGAAGTTTTACATAAGAGAGGTCAATACTCCTTGGATGTTTTTAATGGTTCAAAGTGTGGATATAGCTTAATTAGGTTGGAGATTGTAGTTCACTCATTTACATGTTAATCTTGTTTGCTTATTGATTCAGGGCAATTCTGATCTTGTGGGAAACAATTTCCCTGTCTTCTTCAATCAGGATGCCATGAAATTCCCAGACACGATTCATGCCTTTAAGCCAAATCCCAAGTCTCACATCCAGGAGATATGGAGGATTCTGGATCACTTCTCTCACCATCCTGAAAGTTTGCACACCTTTAGCTTCTTTTTCGATGATTAGGGTATTCCTCAGGATTACAGACATATGGAAGGCTCCAGTGTTCACACCTGTATGCTTATTAATAAAGCCGGGAAAGTATTACATGTGAAGTTTCACTGGAAACCTACTTGTGGTGTTAAGGCCCTGTTTGTTTTGAGGGTTAATAATGGAATGGAATAGAACGTAACACGCATCCATCGTTTGTTTGAAGGTTTCAGAATAAAATGGAATGGACTGGGATGGAAGCGGAGGGTTTTATGTTACGTTCCATTCCATCATAAACAGTGAAAATAAGAAACCTCCGATTTGGGGGGTTTAGGATGGAACGTAAGCTAATAAATATATACTACCTAATATACTCTTAATAATTCTTCTTAATATCAAGTCTGACCAAATCGTAATATTAATGTATCAAATAGAATATAGTAATATTTAATATAATAAATTTTATTAAATAATTAATAATAATATTTTCATATTATTAAT
>JANZLF010000222.1:24887408-24900080 GCA_026546835.1 Erythroxylum foetidum
TTTTTTCGGTCGCTGATTCCAACGGTTTTATTTCCGTCGGTATTATTCGGTCGCAATTCATCATTTTTCTTGTAGTGACATAAGTAAAAAATTTCATTACTATTTTTAATATTTTGATACTAAACACAAATATAACTATTAACTTCTATAATGTCATTCCTAATGCTTGCATGCCAAATACGCATAATCAATAATTTTATTCCTTTTTTGATTCCCACTTTTTATTCCATTCCCATTCCCATTTTTTCATTTCGATTCCTTCATTATTGGTTACCAAACGAGACCTTATTGTTAAACTCTACAATGTTATTGAGGTTATGCGAGTGAAGTGACTATTTTTTAGCTAAAATTCAAAAGTTTGAACTATACAAGTATTATTTGGGTTGAAAGTAAAGGTATGAATTTTGTACCGTACTGATTAAAAAATGGTACAAAATTGGAGAGGTTTGTGTTGACCTATATTTGAAATACTGATCAAATACTGATTGGTACCTCAAAATTTAAAAACTTTAGGAATTGAATTGTAAAAAAAAAAAACTAGCAGAATCAAAATTCATTTGGAAAAATCCCATATCTAGCAAGCAACAGACCCCCAACCCTTATCCCCCACATTGTCACTCGCAGCTAGTCTCCTCCGCTAGTGGCTAGCGTTGCCTGTCGTCTATGAGGACCTAAACCAACTTAGCATTCCAATAAGCCCCCCACCCAAAAAAAAACTCACCAACTAGGCATTAATTCCTCACCCTCGTTTGTTGTGTTGTATTATTGTGCTATAAAATTACAATGTTATGATTTGGGACTCTTTTCTTGTGAGTTTAAGTTAAGGCTGCATTTTGTTTATGTGTGTGGATTGTGGAACCCTGTGTGTGTATGTGTGTGTGATTGATTGATTATGTTGTATACTTGTGGACTTGTAGATGTGAATGTGGATGGCTTGTGAATTGTGAATTGTGAATTGTGAATTGTGAATTTGTGGAATAGTGAAGTAAAAGTTTGAATTTGTATCATTAATAAAAATTAGCACGATGTCACTTGGAAGTTAAAATTGGTTGTGATTTTAATTTTCTGTGATGATTGGGAACTAGAATTTTGAATTGAATTATGAATTTGCCTTTGAGGTTATTCATTTGTTACTTGAAGTTTGGAATTCATTTATGAATTTGAGGTTATTCTTATCTGAAATTTGAGATTGAGATACATTGAAATTTGAATGAAATGTTAGTCTTTATTATGAACTGGGTTATACATTACAAATTAGATTTTGTAATCATCAAAATGAATTAGTTAATTTGTGGTTGAATTATATGATTACTAATGATACAAATTGAATTATAGTCGTGAGTTTATGTCTATGATTGGATATTTAGTCAACTAATTAATAATCTTACAAAATAAGTTATAGTTAAGAGTTTATGATTAAATCATATAATAAGTTATATCTAAGAGTTTATGGTTTAATTATATGATTAACAAATTGAATTATAGATGTGAGTTTATAAATGAATTATGCAATAATAAAATGAATTACAATTGTGACTTGGGAATTTATAATTGAATTATATAATCATACAAAATAGGTAATTTTAAGTTCATTTTTAAATTATATAATTACGCAAAATAGTTTATAGTTATGATCTTATGTTTAAATTATGTAATCAAACAAGAATGAGTTATAATTTTGAAAGTTTAGCAATCAATGTACATATTTGACATTTGGGTTTAGAAAGAAACATGAGTTATTGAGAAAAATATTATTGATCTATTTCTTCACTTTTTTTTCACACAACTTTGTTTTGATGTAAAGCTATCAAGTTAATTTTGATATATGTCGTCATTTATTTTTATAAATAAAGGGAAGGAATTCCAAATACTCCTCATAAGTCAACCACTTCAGGAAGATTCAATGACCCAATTTATGCTTATATTGCATTAGTTCTTGGACGCTCAAGTTGGACGTCATTCAGACATTGCTGGACTATCCAGGCAATAGCATAAATTGGAGCGTACTATGGATCAACGTAGATGATCTTCCTATGATCGATTTACTTCGTTTAACTTTCAATTATTGAACTGATTGTGATTTGTATGTGAATTTCGAACTTTAATAGTCCAAGGAGTTTGATATTCAGAAATGTATTGGAAGTGTTATGCTCACATATGAAATTTGAATTATATCTATTTGTAATTAAATTCTGAATGATTTTAGAGTACTCAACGAAAGTTGAAAGCTGGACTGTGGTCTGATGAATATAATTTTTCATTTGTGCATCATAAGTGAATGTTATTCATGACATAATCTATTATTTGATGCATTTCATAAAATGTATGTTCAGATAAAGGCATTATGATTAGAGTAGTTAGTTTGAAAGAGCTTTAAGCTTATAATTCTGCACGTAAAGATTTGCTTTAAGAAATCTGTATTTGACTGAGCCCAATGGGTGAATATCTATATCTGTATTTGAAAGGCGCTTGATCATAACACATAATAACGAATCTAAAGTCTCATAAGCATCTGCATTTGTATATTTATGATTATGAAATATATGACTACGAAATCTTTTCTGAAATTGTGATGATAAAGTGGTGTGCCATGATAATGTGATTAATTAGAATGAATATGTTCTGAAAGAATGTTTGTGAAATGTGTGTCATTTATTATGTCTTATTGAGAAGGAAAATGTATGTGAAATTGGTTGGTTGTGTGATATTTTTGTATCTAACTTAAATGAGATCATCAATGATAGTTTACTCATTGAGTTCGCAAAACTCATCAAAAATTACAATATGGCTTTTCGGATATGAGACCGGAGACCTAGTTCCTAAGATTTTGTAGAGGAACATTGTGGAATAAGATATGGCTTAAAGGTTTGTCAACTGATATAAGAGGAGTTATAGATTGTATTTTGTAATCTCTTTGTCATGTAGAACTTTGGTATAAGGGATTGTAAATACTTGTTTCAATGTAAACTTTTGTCAATGAATGAAATGAAGTGTTGAGGTTTTAAGTATTGTATATTTTTTATGATGCCATTTAAGAGATTATGTTTGCTCTAACATACCATTGTTATAGGTTATGTACTTGAATCTCCTTTAGATGTTCGGGTATATACTCTATATTAGTGAGGTGTTATAACTATATCAATTAGGATTTCATCTTGAATCTTCTTGAGGTCTTTGGTTTCCCTAAAACTTCTTAAAATGGATCAAACTATGCATTATAACTACTTCACTCATTATGCTTATTATGGTAAACCAATAAATGCTTTTGAAGGTGGTATAGGCCTAGGACATGTGGATCCTTTATACCTTTACCTATTTATTTTATGTATGAAAGCTCTAATTACATTGATAATACATAATATTTTGAGGACTTTAGTTTTAAGTGTCACATATAAAAAACTTAGGTTATTATCCTTATCATTTGCTGATGTCTTACTTTCATTCTCGAAAGTTCATACAAAATTAGTTAGAAGTCAAATGGTTTCTATCATGCCTTCAAGGCATTCTCAAATTTGGGGATCAATATGAATAAAGTCATATGTTTGTATCATTTAGTGTAGATTAGATGGGAAGTTGGATTTTAGCTATAACAGGACTTCAGGTCAGGAAGCCTCCTTTTTTGTAACTTAATCTTCTTATGGAAATAAGAAAATTGATTTATAAAGACTCCATTCACCCAGTGGAAAAGATTAAGAGAAGAATAGATAAATGGTGTAACAAAAGTCTGTGTATTTAGTTATAAGAATATAACGTATTAAAAGTTGTATTTGAATTCTTTAATAATGGGAGAGTGTTCATATTAAGTATGTTTGGATCATAAAACTATGGATGTAATTATTTTTTTTCTATAATGTCATTTAACTTTTCTAAAATAACATAATCTTTATTAACTTGATGCATGTTTGCTAGTCTTTACATGTTTTTTCTGTCCAAGGAATTGACCAAAACAATTGAATGGATCTTAAAAGGCTTAATATGAGCTAGAGAATATAATAAAATATAATATATTAAGGTGGCATGGTGTTCGACCCCACTTCTAAAGCCCTGCATTCGGAGTCATTACACTGAAACAGTATTTGTCCTCAATCATATTGAACCTATAACTTTCTCCATAGATGTCGAATTAAGGTCATATTAGGACGGTTTCAAAGAGAACTTTGAGATCTATAATTTCATGAAGACCTTGAAGATAGATTATGTCATCTAGAGGGTCAAACTTGGACTAGAAGATGTAAGATGAATAATACCCAGAAGAAGTTTCAGTTTAAGACCTATTTGGAATAATTGACATATCTTCCTCTAGACATATCGGATCAAGGTCATTCTTAGATGATTTGAAAGAGGACTTCAAGATCTACAACTTTCATAAAGACCTTAAAAGATAGATTCTGTCATCTAGAGGGTCAAAATTAGACTAGAAGATCTTGAAGAACAGTGTACAGAAGGTACACGTCATCACCAGAAGATATAGTTTATACGCCTGAGCATCTCCCCTTATAAACATCATGACTTTCGACTCTGATGTCCAAAAATTTCATACTATATACCGTTCAAAACCTAGAAAGATAAAATACAACTTTCCAGAAGAAAAATTAGACTAATTTAGCCTAAATTAGTCTAATTTTTCCCTTGAAGTTAGCACATAATATCTATACCTATGAAAGACTTGAATTATGAAATGTACAACTACAAGAGAAATATGCACATACATATTAGGAACTTTTCAATTCTAAGCTATTTGCTAAATCAAAAGAAGTTCATACATAACTTTAATTACATATTAACATTGTAATCAAAGGCTTAACATAAAATACAACATACATAGGATGCTCAATGTTTGATATGCTTATAAAGTTATAAAAAATGATCGAACTAACTTAGTCACAAAAGTTTCTAATATCCTGGAGTTTCTAATGCCTTGCAAGGATTGCTAACCTTCTAGTTCTGCACCTGAGGAGGGAATAGTAGGGTGAGTTACATAGCTCAGTGGCTAATATATTTATAGCCATTGACAATTGACCACATATTCAACCATATGTACATGTATATCTAGCAATTCAAGCATTCTCAATCTATTCTAGCAATTTAAGCATTTGATCAATTTAACTTAAACTTATAACACATAGCATAGACTTCAACCATTAAACATAAGACTCAATTATGCACCATACTTAACAATTTAAAGATGCAATGTATAAATAAATGGCTCGAGAGTTCTATATAATGAAACGAAGAAACTAAAGTTTATACCATGAATAAAAGGAGTTCGAATTTTTAGGATCTTATGGCCTCAAGCAGGCAGCCAGGAGAAGGCTATAGGTTAACATGCACGTAACTAACGAAACGAGTTCCTCTCTTGCCCAATCACAAGCAAATTTATGCTTAATTCAATCGTATGCTCATACTTTCATGCTTTTTCTTCTTTTCATCTAATTCAAAATGTTATAACCTCTTTCAAGGTATAACATAATCACAATGCATCATGCAATTCCAATCATTCACAACAATTTCAATTTCAAGCAAATCAAATTCAAACAAATCAACATACACACACATAGGCAAGAACTTGCCCAATTTCACAATAACTATAAATACATTACCCACCTAATTAGTTTGTGAAAATCCAAGTCAAGCTTGCCTTTCCCCTTGCTCTTGGGTAGGATTCCCTTGGTTTCCTAAAACAACCAAGCTTCCATTCAAAACAACATTCCAATAAAATTCACAAAATTCAAAAATCACAAAATTACAATAAACACAAATTAAGCTCAAATCTAACCTACCCATAGTACATCTAGGTTAGAAAGCCTAAGACCTAGTTTAGAAACCCTAAAATCAATTAGCTTCTCTTAATTCATCTTCTTCCAACACAAACCTTTCATTCTCTACACAAACCCCTTTTCTCTCTCTAACTCCTTCATCCTCAACACAACCCATTTCTTTAATAAAACAAGAAGAAAAAATTGTTAACCTACCTTCTTTCACCAAAACCTCTCTTCTTCTCTCTTATTTTCATTTTTTCACTCTTCTGTCCCTTCCATTCATGTTTCTCTCTTCTTAACAAGCAAGGTAGCTTAATCTTCTTCCATTTATACACTTAATGAGCCCAAAAAGTCCATTTTACCCTTCCTTATAAACTTATATTCTTTTAAGCTTAAGTAATCTCCCAAAAATGTCCTTGAACATCCTTATCACATTAACACTTTAATTCCACTTACCCATTCATTAAAACCTACTAACTTTGAAATAATTATAACTCCATAATTAAATCTATCAAAACCTCAAAATTATTTTAAATAATGCTTAACTTAAAGAAAAAAATTTCAGGGTCTAACACGTTATTTATACTATGTAAATTTGAGTGAAGTCTTTACATGTTTCGATGAAAATAAATATTATCTTGACTCACATTCAACTTTGTTTTGAGATACTTGTATACATTTCATGTCATCAACAAAGTTTCAATTTACACAGAAGAATCACAATTAGGTTCATTATTATAATTTAATGTGATTTTCAATAAATGTAATTATGTGCGCATTATGTATAAGTTTATGATTGAATGTAAATAAATTGTTTGTATTGTTTGAAATGTTATGTTCATAATTGCCTTATGTTGTTGATGTTTTGCTTATGTTAATTTACGATGACTAGATGCATATTTTTAATGTTTCACTTATGTTTTTGTGGAATGTTATGCCGAATGTTTAGTATTTGACTACTGGTCTCCTTATATTCATGTAGAATATTTATGTTTGACTTAAGATTATGTAATATGTTCATATTTCATTTTACATAGGTTCAATATAATGGCACTAGTAGAAACAAGGGAAAGAGGGTGATAACGACCGAACAAGTTCCTCCCACACAACAACCAACTCAATCCGACCCCATCATTTAACAACCAACAGTTGCATCCTCGAATGAAGACAGTTAGTAACAAACTTTAGCAACTTTGTCCGTTAGTGCTGAGGGATCTTCACATTTGTTATTATTAGCCAAACATATTTACATTAATGCTGAAATTACTCATTACATGTTTAGTATGTTTTTATTATTATGATTTTTTTTGTTTTTAGCCTCCCATAATGCCATTAGAAAACAAGGTAGAGGTATCATAAAAAGAGCTGAGCTGCAAAGAATGAATGATGCAATGAACAGTATGTTGCTTATGACAATTGACCCCACACAATGTCGTCCTTTGGATAAGATCCAATCTGCAAATTGTCCAGTGGGTTGGGCGTCATTGTGAGGAATGAACTGCCTTGCCTTTAGCATGATAGGCAATTGAAGGAAGACAACTTACTCCAAAATGTTTGGACAAAGTTTCGATATTATTTCAATTCATTTGATTATATGTATTGTGATTTTACTTAACAAAAACCATAACTTTAACTTACACTTGTTCTTCACAGATGAAGCTTAATATTGTTGAAATTGACAAGCCTGAGGTTTCAAGCTGTGTTAGTTCACTATTGAAACAAAGGGAAAAGGATCATCAAAATAGACTTCATAAATATTACCAGTCTTTCCCTTCCGATGAAAAAGGAAGGAGATATGCTCCGGAATGGGTGACTCCAAAAAATTGGAGTGAAATGTGTGATTATTGGGCCTCAATGAAGGTTTAGGTTTGCTTTTCTTCTCTTCATATTTTCTTCCATTAATCTTGTTTTTACATTTTATGACTACTCTTAATTTAGGAAAAGTGCGAGAAAGTCAAGGTGAACAGAGTAAAAATGAAGACTCCTCATATCACCAGCTCCAAATCATTTATTGTCGTCTGATAACAATTTGTAAGTGTAACATTTTTAACTTATTATTCTATTTATGAATACAATAAACTCTATTATCATCTAAATTTTAAAATTTATATAATAGAGCCAAACTCAACTCCAAGGACTAGAAGGTGATAGGATCACACTCTACAAGCTAACACACTACAAGGAAGGTGAAGGTTGGACGTCTGAAAAGGCACAAAGTAATTATGTAAGTATAAACAAATTAATATTACACTTTATTTTTCTATGTAATACTAAGTAATACTTTTTTAGTTAACTCGATTTTGTACTTTAAATTGTAGGACAAGATGTAAGAGTTATTGCAGACATCATTGTTTGAGGGGAATCAGCCCAATGTCGATGACATTTGCAACAATGTCTTGGTGCAAGATTGGGGTATATCAAAGGTCTTGGATATGACCCTAAGCCTATTGGTGCATCTTCGTCATGACCAGCATATGTCATGGTGCTTCAAGAGAAGAACCAGGCACTAAAGACTAAGTCATAATGTATAGAAGATAAGTTAGATCGTAATGTAAAAGAAGTGAACAAGCTTAAAAGGATGTTTAAACAATTACTTGGCTCAAACTATATTAGTAGTAGTGACGACAATGAGGAGTCTAGTTTGTAGATGACCTGTAATTTTTTTTATAAAATGTATTTCATTTTTAATGTTTATTTATTTTAGTTTATTATTATTTAAAAAATATGTCACCAACTTTAATTATAAAATTTAACTAATTTATATTTCAAACTGTCTTAAAAATTGTAATAAATTAAATTAAATTTATTTTTGAAAATTATAATAAAATTTAAATTTAAAATAAAATTTTGTCATTAAAAAGCATTAGCAACCAAAACAAAATTGTAACAAAATGTTATTACGTATGTCTACAAGAATGTCTCTAAAAACATTTACCTACAATAAGAAATTAATAGCTAAAACTATTATGATACAAAAACATAATCATCACTAAAAAGTGTTAGTCACCAAAATAAAATCCCCATAAAATGTTGTTATTTACATTTACAAGAACGTCTCTAAAAATATTTACCTACAACAAACAATTAGTAGGTAAAACAATTCTGCTACAAAAATTTGTCAATAAAAATAATTACTTGCAACTACGGTTTAATAGGTAAAAACCTTTATCTACGAAACATATACGTCGCAAAATAATATGTATGACATTCTTCGCTCTCATTATTATATGTTTTACTGAAGAAATTATTGTGTATCCAAATCTTTTTTGCAACGATTTCAAAAAAAATGTCGTGGATATTGTTTTGCTACTAGGATTCAGCAACCATTAGGGCAGCGATTGTTTTTCATTGCAAATTAATATTGGCGATGATTTTTTAATATTTAACGACATTTGGTTTTGTCACCAATAAGCTTATTTTTTGTAGTGTTAAAATGGAGAATTGGTAAAATGGCAATAAAATTTGGGTTAATAAATGCTAATACATCACTTTACTGTATTTGTATTTGTATTTGGAAACTATTCTTTCTTTTAACGAATTTGAATCTTAGTTATTGTTAGATTATGTAAATGTTAATTAATTAAGGATTTCTTTGATGGGTTAATATGTTATATACTATTGGCTATAATATGTTGTTATTAACGAAATAGAAGATAGATAGAATAAATAACGATGAAATGTTTTTTTTTAATCTCAGCTGATATATCCCAATGTTTAGATCCCATGAAATGATATTGGAAATATATTTGTTCAACCCATAAAACAATCACTTAAAGATTTGAAGTTTCAACTCTTTTTATACGTATAAGACCATGCAAATGCTCTAATTGATACTATGATTTGGTGTAAACTATGTCTTACAATATACAATGTTAAGGAGCCTATTCTTCTTTCATCAAAAAGAAAACAGAGAAAAAAAAGTAGAGTGAATGAAACTTGTACTTTTTGAGATATTTTTAATAAGGACTTGCTTGCTTTGGCATGGAAATCCTTCCATCAAATCTTGTACATGTTATTTTTATTTAAGGAATCTTCTTATTAGGATACAAAAAGGATATTGATGTTGTAACATTATGATTGTGTTCATAGTTTACATTAAACTATATAAACTTTTGGTCTAGCTAAGAGTAACTTATATTACATAATAAGTCCAAAAAGCTTTTGTCATCCTTCTATATTGTAATTTTTGACATTCATCGACAATCACTTACTATAACCTATAACCTAAAATGTTGAACAAATAGATGGATTGTTTTTAATTGATTCTTTATACTTATTTTGAATTGATTATTTGGTATGTTTATTAGGAATGATGATGTTAATACTTTACTTACAAATGCAATCCAATAGGAAGTGTTGAACCTTAGAACAACAAAAGCACAAATTGAATAAGATCTTATAGTTATTTCTTCGAAACTAAGAGGTGTGCTTTTTAAAAAACTACTTGCACATATTGCTTTTGAGATGAATTCATGCTTCTTATTTTTAGCATGCTCAAATTCATTTTTTGGTTAAATGTGAACTTATTATGTCAACTTGTATCAATCTATCATTATGTTAGTTAGAACTTAAATTGCATTTAGTAATTTAGTAATTTGCTTTTAAATGTATAGATATATGGACAAAAGTTGGATGTCTCATCAGAAGTGGTCAACTCAATATTTAGAAGGAGTGAACAATTTCATACAATTTGTAAAAGATCAAATGGGTTTAGAATGTGAAATTCACTATCTATGCATAAAAGTGTTGATACAGGTGATGATGGTAGTAACAACAATGATATAGAGGATTATGATACTAATGATGATGGTGAAGATGGGATTGGAAAGATGCTAGAGGATTTGGAGAATTATATGTAGACTATGAATGATACTTGTTTGCTTAACATAATAGTAGTATAACAAAAGACAATTTTGAGAAGTTATTGAAAGTTACTCAAGAAAAATTTTATCCAAGGTTCTCGAAATTCTCACAGCTGCCTTTTGTTGTAAAGTTGGTGCATTTGAAGGTATATAATAAATAGAGTAACAAATCTTTCGGCACATTAATTCACTTGCTGAATGATGCATTACCTATTGGACATAAATTGTCCAAATCTTAGAATAAAGTAAATAAATTACTAATATATATATATGCTTATAAGTATGATTGTGCCATATTTTTGAAGGATAGTAAAGATATTGAAGAATGTCCCATTTGTGGTACATTAAGAGGGCAAGTGGATGATTGGAAAGGGAAAAAATACCACATAAAATCTTGAGATACTTCTCTATTAAACCACGACTACAAAGGCTTTTTATGTCTACAAAAACATTCATAGATAAGAGATGACATAAAGGGAAATACATTGATGATAACATTAGGTGTCATCCAACAGACTCAAAGGCATGGAAAGACTTTGATGGAAAGTTTCCTTGGTTTGTAGAGCACTGTTGTAATGTTTAACTTGGTTTAGCCTCTGATAGATTTAATCCATTTGGTAATATGAGTACTTCTAACAACATGTGGTCGATACTTTTTGTGCCATACAATTTACGTCTACAAAAGTGTACGAAGGAGCTTTTTTGTTATTTTCATTACTTATTCCAAGACCTACTACTCTTGGTAAAGATATCGATGTATACATATAACCACTAATTGATGACTTAAACCATCTTTGGGAGATTGCATTAGAAACTTATAATATTATTAAACGTAAAACATTTATAATGCGTATGACTATTTTGTATATTATAAATGATTTTTTAGTGATGACATGTGTATTTGGCTTGTCTTGTGTATAACAATCAAACTAATTCAATGAGGCTACAAAGTAAAATATGTCATATAGGACATTGTATTGACTTGGAATATGGGTATAAATGGAAAAGAAGCAAATTGTTTATTGGCAAAGTAGAACATAGTGAAGCTCCTGTGCACTTGCTTGGTGATAATATTTGAGCAACTATTACATTTAGGTAAGTTTACACCTTTCAAACACCTAAGTAATAGAAAGTGAAAGCAAAGTTTTCTTGATTTTAATTGGAATAAAAAAGCATATTTCTCAGTTTGCCATATTGTAAGGAATTGTTATTAAGGCATAATCTTGATGTGATGGATATTGAAAAAACATTCATGAGAATATTTTAGGTACTTTGATGGGAATTGATGGAAAATCGAAAGACATAATTAAGGCGAGATTAGACTTGGAAGACATGAATATAAGAAAAGATTTGCATTTGAAAAAAAAGATATGATGGGTCATACATCATTCCACCTATATGTTACAACATGTCAAAAAAGGAGAAGCAAACTTTTTGTGAATTTTTTAAATCAGTCAAGTTTCCTGATAGGTATACATTTGATATAGCCTATTGCTAGTTCTAATGAGGGAAAAGTTTCAGGGTTAAAATATGTGGGTGTTCGCTGAAGGATGTGGCTATAAATTTGGCACAATTAGGTAGAGTTTTTTAAGTAATTATATGTAGCATCCCACTCCCGCAAGACCCGAACCCGATATCGATGGTGATATCCGAGCCCATGCCTCATAAGGGTGGTATGCTAGAGCAGTCAAAACTGTTCAAAACTCAGTAAGACATATTTTTTTTAATTACTAAAAACAATCACATGCGCGGAAATCAGTAAACAACTTGGGCCCACTCTTATAAAAAAACATTTTGATCAAAACACAATCCAAGTAATCACATTACAATTATAACATTTATGGGGCCCTCTGCAGTAGCAGTACTATTCTGCAGAGATTGCAGAAATAAAATTTGCACAATAAAAGAATAACATTAATGCAGACGTGAACTGATCCCGACCTTAACTCTGACTTGCAATCTGTAATCATACTCCCGTGCCTAACGGGGTACTCTTCGATCCCTGAAAAATATTTGCAATGTTGGGTGAGTTTGTGAACTCAGTGAGAAAC
>JANZLF010000222.1:24935801-24945830 GCA_026546835.1 Erythroxylum foetidum
GGCTATGTCAAATCATTTAGTTCTCTAAGGCTAGATATTAAGAATATGTCAGACGAGGACAAGCGCATCAATTTTCTATCGGGTTTACAACCTTAGGCTCCAATGGAGTTACAGAGGCAAAATGTGAAGGATGTGGTTGGGGAAATCGTGACCGCTAATTCCTTGGTGGATTTTTGAATGGAAAAAGAATCTAAAGTGACCTACTCAAATTCTTCTAAGGGCAAAGGCCACACCCAATAGGAAAAGACTGAGGGGAAGAAGAAAGATTCTAAGAAGGGGGATTTCAAGGGCAAGTGCAAGCTAAAAGGTGGCTCTAAGAATGGGGAACTGTCCTAAAAAAAGGGCAAGGTTGCTTATTCCTTGTGCGGTGATCCACACTTTGCCAGAGAGTGCCCAAGAAAGGATAAGTTGAATGCTCTAATTGCCAAAGAAGACAGTGAAACTTTGAAAGATATGGCATTAAACTCGATCATCTTGCCTAATGCAGTTAGTAGTAACTTAGTTCCCTTTGATAGACTAATGAACGTTGGTGTACAGGTTGGGGAGAAAGACATGATCGCAATGGTAGATATAGGTGTGACCTACAATTTCTAAATGGAAAAGATAGTTCAGAAGTTAGGCATAAGGGTGTCCAAGGCCCTAATGAAAATTAAAACCACTGCAGGGAAGGCACAAGCAGTTGCAAGAATTGCTTACAACATTCCAATCAGCATTAGAAATTGGCGTGCCAAGATGAACTTCATCATCATACCATTAGAGGATTTCGAGATGATATTAGGGGTCAATTTCTTCAAAGAAGCAAAGGTTGTACTGTATCCGTGTTTGGGAGGTATGATGTTAATGAATTATCAAAATTCCTTCTATGTGAATTGTTATGGTTCGGTGGTGGAATGTCGGATGCTACAACTTCAGTAGGACATGTTTCGACTATGATCATCGAGAAAAGGTTAAAGAAAGGCATAGAGACTTATCTCACTGCCATATGGGAAATCAGCAAAGACCATGTGGTAGAAATCCTTGATGTAGTTGCAAGTTTGTTAAGGTAGATTCAGAATGTGATGCTGAAAGAGTTGCCAAAAACTCTTCCCCTTTGTCGTGAGGTAGATCTAGGATCAAGTTAGTTCTTAGAGTGATCCCACTTACACGTGCCCCATACAGGATGTCTGCAATGGAATTGATAGAACTTTAGAAACAACTTTGTGAGTTGTTAGAAGTAGGGTTCATCCAACTATCTACTACCCCATACGACACCTCGGTATTGTTTCAAAAGAAGCAAGATGGTACACTTCGAATGTGTGTGGACTATTAATCGTTGAATAAGGTAATGGTCAAAAATAAGTATTTGGTACCTTTGGTTTAGGATTTGATGGATAGGTTGTCAAGGGCTGAGGTGTTCACTAAGTTGGATATTGGAAAGTGCGGCTAGCTAGGGTGATAAGCAGAAGACAACATGCATAACTTGGTATGGATCCTACGAATTTTTAGTTATGCCATTTGGATTAACTAACACCCCTGCTACATTTTACAACCTTATGAATGATGTGTTGTATGACTTCTTGGATGAGTTAGTGGTGGTCTACTTAGACAACATCTTGGGGTATAGCACTAATATGTCAGAAATATGGAACACTTGAGGTAGGTGTTCGAACGACTAAGGCAGCACAAGCTCTACGTGAAGATGGATAAGTGCGAGTTTGTTCAGTTAGAGATCAGATTCGTAGGTCCCATAGTAAGCAAGGGTTAGATAAGGAAGGATCCGAGAAAGGTGAAAGCAATAGTTGAGTGATAGGCTCCCATGATAGTATAAAAATTGTGGAGTTATCTCGACCTAGAGAACTACTATAAGTGGTTCTTTGTAGGATACTCTAAGAAAGCGATGTCATTGATGGACTTGCTAAAGAAAAAGCAAGAGTGGTGTTGGTCGAGTGTATGTGAGAAGGCATTAGAGAAACTTAAAGTCACTATCTCAACTAAACTTGTGTTGAAACTACCTGTATTCAATCTTCCATTTGAGGCACATACTAATGCTTTGAATAAAGTCATTGGCGAAGTCTTTGTACAGGAGGGTCATCCGGTAGCATTTGAGAGCCAAAAGCTCAATGGTTTAGAATAATGTTACTTGACACATAAGAAGGAGATGCTTGAGTTGGTGCATTGCCTTTAGACATAGTGAGTATATTTACTGGGAACCAAGTTTTTTGTCCGAACAGATAATGTTGCTAACATGATTTTCAATACTCAAAAGAAGTTATCCGCAAAATAAGGCTAATGGCAGGAGTTTCTTGCTAAGTATGATAAACCAGGGAGGCACAACAACGTGGTAGATGCCTTGAGTAGGAAGGAGGTTTTTGTGGCCCTTTATTCACTCACAAGGGTGGAGTCCAACCTATTGGAGCAAATTAAAGTGGCAGCTCTATTAGACACCATGTACTATAAGTTGATTTCTCAAGTCAATGAGGGTGTGGTACGCAAGTTTTGGCTCGATGATGATTGACTTTTGATGACTAAGAGTAGCCAAGTATATGTGCTAAGATTTGGTGGATTGTGGAAATAGTTGTTCAAAGAGATGCATGACTCGCAGTGGGCTGGTCACCCTGGAGTCTAACAAATGCTAACGCTCATATCTCTTTCCTATTTTTGGTTGATGTTGGAGAATGATGTGGAATGTTATGTCAAGATGTGCCCCGTTTGTCAGTTGGATAAGACAGAGAGAAAGAAGGAAGTCCGTTTTCTATAGCCTTTATCTATCCTCGAGAGACCGTGGATGTCAGTTTCATTGGATTTTACTAGTGAGTTTCCAAAGGTGGATAATATGACATCAATCATAGTGGTGGTTGACAGATTCTTTAAGTATGCAATCTTCATGCCAACTCCTATGACTTGTCCCTCAGATGTTACCACCGAATTGTTCTATAAGAATGTGGTCAATTATTTTAGGGGTCCAATGGATATAATGATGGACCATTTGAAGTGCTACACAAAGTAGGGAATATGGCATATAGATTGAAGTTTCCCAAGCAGTCAAAATGTAACACCCTACCTTCGCAAGACAGGTACCTGACATCTTGAGTGATCTCTGAGTCCATGCCCCACAAAGGTGGCGTGCTAACGTACTTATTATATCACATGCTTAAATGAAAATCATTATTCAAATTTGGGCCTATACATTATTTCATAAATATTTTCATTTACAAGAGTTACCAACCTTTTTCAAATCATCAGAATTTCATTAATCACTAGGGCTCATTTAAGATATAAAATAGTCATAATCATAATGTCATTACAATAAAAATGCATTCACATCCACATTATACAATAATTTCAAAATACATTCCTTAATACAAAAATTAATGGAAAATTCTATGCAGACGCGAACTGATCCTGATCTTTATCTTTCACTTGTATGCAGTAATTATACTCCTGATTGCCTAACGGGGTACTCTTTTGAGCTTAAAAAATATTGCAAATTTTGGGTGATTTGGGTATTCAGTAAGTGACAATCCTCGATGGCTCACTCAATCACATAACACATATCGTCATGTAAAAACACATAATTCACATCTTTTCATTTACAATCATTCGAACACTTATCCCGTTTAAAAATTAATCAAACTATTAAAATTATACATATCATATGCATATGCAATGCTTATGAGACTCACTTTCAATTTGTTACTTTGATATGACAAAGCACCTTTAACTGTCCCGTATCTATTGTGGATACCGGGCTCATTAATAATTGTCCTATATCCGTTGGAGATACTAGGCTCATTTTATATAGTGAGCCTTTGGTTTTTATGAATTTCTAAGCACGAGGCTCTTTTTTCACATTATGAACTTTAAGCTCTTTTCCGATGGTTATTCTGGCCATAACTACCTTTATATTTCATTCATTCAATCAATCACTTTCACATGTCATCGGACCTTAGTTCGGCACTCAACATTTACATTGAGAATCACTTTTTCATTTACACGCGTATTCATATTTAGAACACATTCCTCATCAGACCATTGTCCAACATGTAGCAATCAAATTGTGTACACTTATTTCATTCAAATTCATATATAGGGAGCACTTTAATATTCACACATTTATCAAACTCCTTAGACATATATTGTTCTGTACAAACACATTCACATTGCATAATCATTCAATTCATAATATATTGATGAACACAAAACAGCAACAAAGTAAGACCATCTAGGTCTACTCACAGTATGCTCTAGATTAGCATTTACTTCTAAGGTCTACAAAATACCTAGATGATGGCACCTTATATGTTCCTGTATATAATGCAAGACATACACATATCACAATTTTGCACTATTGTATAAGTGTATATTGATGAACACATTTGTATATTAAATATGTACAATAAATGTTCAATGACAATCTTGGGTATATATACATTATTCTCACCACATAAACATTTTTATTACCAACTCACATAAGTACCATATATACTTATGGTCTATATCCCAATAAAACAACTAAAATCACAATTCATAACTCATTAATCAAAACTCCAAATTTTTCCCAAAAATTGACTTTTGAGTTTATTATTCTTGATCATTTAGACAATGAAAATGATGTAATTTGGGAACACTTTCTGTTTTAGAATTGTCCTTCTATCTCATAAGTTTCTAATGACACTAAATATTTTTGGGCTACTTTTATTCTGAGATAGTGCCCCATACTCAACTTCCACCCAGAAGTTGAAATTCTTAAAGTCTGATTCAAAGCTTTATTTCTTTAGATAATTTGTATCCCTATGTCTCTAGTTTACTCCAAATAAAAAATAAGCCATTTGGATAACTATAGGAGAAGATATTCCCAAAATACCAAAACATGCTTAGTGTAGAGAAAAGTTCGTCGTGGCGAATTCTAAAAATTTGCCACAGCGAACTCCTCCCGAGAAGAATTCTCACCAAATTTTCATAAGTTCACTGAGGGAAAACCTAGAGTTGGTCGTGGAAAAATTTAACCAAAAGAAATCCTAGCTAAAACCTCACGGCAAACTCCTTGCTTCGCTACGACGAACTTGAAGGTTTTAGCTAGGATTTTTTTTGGTTGGAAAACTTCCACATACTCATACCCAGTTTTTCAACTTCACGATAGATTTTGATACTCTTCTAGACAGAATTTGAATGTGAATTCTTCATGAAAAAGTATCTATATGTCTTTAGTTTCATCCAAATTAATGATAATCTCATTTGGATTACTAGAGAAGAAGTTATGGCTAAAAGATTGAAGCATGATTGAAGCATACTTAGTGAACATTTTCCAATCCATCATCTTCAATTTTTTCTAGATTTTTACACCTAGCATACTTATACAAAGATCACCCTTTTCTAATTCATTTACTCCTCATTCTCAACTACATTTCAAATCCAAAACGTTTACCAACAAACCATGATCCAAATTTGATCATTATCCTAAAAATAGGACATAAACATTTACCCATTTATTATTGATTTTCTGCGCTCATCCTAACCTCATGAAGAAGATCATTCAACCTCAAAACATCTTTATAATAAATTATAAATCATTAATCATCATACATATACAAAAAACAAGAAATTTACCTAAGCATTTCATCACTCACATTCATAATACATAAAACACCACCATATGCCATTTAACCTCTAACAATCATCATAAATGCTTCATTTAACCAAACCCATAATATTTAACAAGCTACATACTTGATTTAGCTTCCAAATCTTCAAAATCAACATCAAACCTTGACTCTTTTATCTCCACGATCTTCATCTTCTTAAGGGTTGGAAGGTTTGGGTTTTTGGTGAGAATGAGAGAGAGAGCAAGGTTAAAGATTTTTGTAATACTCAAAGTTGTGTAGGTTGGTTGACTGTTTCATGAATGAGAGAAAAAAGAAGGAGAAAAAATGAAGAAGGCATGTCACGAAAATCTTGGTGAAAGACCATGAAATGGTCTTTCATTTAGGTGAACAATCGTGGGTGAGGTGTGTGGCAAGGAAAGTAACACTTGTCACTTGCCTCATGTCAACTCCCTATGGTTCCATTTGGTCCACTTTAATAACTAGTCTATTTTGTTTTCAATTTCTAATCCAATTGTCTCCCAATTTTCAAAAGCACTTGTCAATGAATCCTAAAGTCTTTCATCAAAATTTCTATTTCCATTGGACAGTAATTTTTACTACCATTTCACAATTGTTTTGCCACTTGAAATTTTTCTTTGTCCAAAATAGCCATAAATTCTGGAAAATTTCTAAATTTTCCCCAAAATTTTTGAGTAAGTAAATATACTCTCCTAATCAATTTTTCACACATATAATCCACAATTCCGAATATAATCACATTTATAAACAATTATACCCAAAAATTGTCAATGAATGCATGTATAATTATTTTTATGTGCAAAGATTCAAATTTATATGTGTATATGCTAGCATTACGAATGAGCATGAAATGTATTTTCTTATTCTCTCTTTGAGCTTGCATGTACCAAATTTTAGGGTTCTAACCCTTATTGTGAGAACAGGGTGTTACATTTCTCCCCTCCTTAACAAATTTCATTCCTGAAATTCTTATGTGTTTGATCAGACTTGTAGGGGTATGTTTCATCTTATGCTCCTTCATTTCCCATTTAACTTCAACACTCGAATACTTTCTTCCAAATGACCACAGTTAATGGACTCAATAGGTCTCTTAATCACTTCTTTAGATGTCATACTATCTTAACTATTTCATCAATATATTTCAGATTACTCACAATTTCTCGCTTTATAAGCTATCAATACATCTCTTTCAAATCATATCATTATTTCTTAACATGCTCACATATCACACATTATAATTCTGAGACATATTTACTGATAATATAACTCATAAGTTACTGATCCTATGCTCACACTAGTTTCATATGGACCAATTTATGTTAAGCTGAGTCCCCCCTTTTTCCCAACCTGTTTACACCTTTATCTCTATCTAAGTACACCTTGGCAAGGTGATACTCTTCGAAGTATTTCATCTTTCGTTTGCTATTTTACATCTCTTTAGTGTTAATACACTTAACTCTTATATCTTTCTCACGTTGTTCTGTAACCTCGATGTTGATCCACTTAACTCATTCGTCTTTCTTGAGTCACTTAACTCCTATTATAGATTCACACTCATCAACAATATCTCAAATCAAGTATAGCCTTCAACCATTTTTAGGCCCTCTTCATTTTAATGTAGGGATGAACGATTCCTTTTTGTCGTACAATGCCTCATATAGTATTTTAATGATGTCACTATGATAGCAATTGTTATTATTAAATTCAATTAAAATTGTACATTAAGCTCATGATCCTATGAACTCCAAAATATAAGTTTTTAAGCATATCCCCAATAGTTAATACTGTTGGCCATTCAAACATTTAGTCACTTGCTTCTACATCCTTAGTAACTAAATACTATTTCGGCGTATTCCTTTTTGGATGTATAGCTTAGGTTGTTACTCACCGTCTCTCTAACCACATCTTTGCTCAATCATCTTTATCAGGTACACATCCCTTTTCATTTCAATCACAAAGTACCATTTTTCCTATTCAAACTCAAAATTTAGATTCATTTTTAATTTCTCAATAAGATTCATAGGTTTTGAATCCTTAATTTGGGCTTTACTAAACTTTTCATGTGGGACTGATCTTAAATTCAATAACTAATTTTACTTTGATTTGCCCAAAATTCAACTTAACATTCGATGCTCTATTTGGTAACCTCGATATCTAAATTTTTGTTACACCTCTATTGAATTTTTTTTAATGCATCAAATTACAACACTAGCTTTATTGAGCAATACACATTTGTTTAATCAACACCTTTCAGTAACTATATTCATTGTCTCAACCTTATATTTAGTTCTTTCAAACTTCATAATTACCTCAAGCTTTAATGGTTTGTATATTTATATATAGATCCAAAATATTTCACTGTATATATAATGTCTCCAAACTTTCAAAGTAATCACTATTACAATAAGTTCTAAATCATGTATAAAATAATCAACTTATGAGACTTCAATACATATGAAACCACTTTATTATGCTGCAATATATTTCATCCTAATCCCTAGTGTGAAACATCATTGTATACTACATAATCTCAAATTGCCAATGATATTATTATCATTGGTGTTATAATTCCTGAAAATTCTCTTTACATTCATCATTCATACGATTTACACATTCTTCCCTTAAACATTTTTGTCAAAGGACTAAGATCAGTAAAAACTCCCTGTTGGTATCCAATTTCTAGTTAATTCTAGAAAGTTTTGGGTCTTTTATATATTCCTTATAGTTTCTCACTTCATCATTACCTGTACTTTCTTTGGGTCTCCCAATAAGCCATGTTCAGATATTATACAACCCATATTTTATTTGATCAAGCTAAGATTCACTCTCATTAAACTAGACATATATTTGTTTCTACCTTCCTGATATGTAAGATTTCCTTAAATGTTCAAAAATATTCTCTTCACTTTTTGAATGCGCTTAAAATATCTTCCATGATTATAGTCACTAATTGATACAATTTCTTTGGATCACTTTAATCTTCATTACCATAATATTATCGGGGGCATTGTTAACTCCAATAATGATAACCCAAATTCCTTTGTGCACATGATTAGTTCTCGTAATTTATTAAGTAAATAATTCCTCAAATGAGGTAATATTATCACATGTTATTTTTAGTCTCCCAATTGACTTCTTTTTTCGAATGATTTTCTCCTTTCACTCGATTTCCTCTAATTTTACATTGACTTATTCTAATGTCTGTTCATTCATACTAGTTTCTCCACACATTTCAATTTATTTGTAATCATAACTTCCTGTGTTGGTAACAAATTCATCAGATATAATTTGCATCTCCTGAACATATTTATATAGAATATAATGTTGACCTAAATCCTCCTCACATTAGCAATAATTTCTCCTCAAAGTTAGTAATCCAATCATATAGTTGAATACTTCACATCAAACAAAATACATATACTCTCAATAGCATATTCTACCTTTTATTCTTGAGTCTCCGCTAAGGATATGACTCCAATATTCACTTTTGATTCATTACATATTCATTTATGATTTTTTTATTCATTGATCACTCTTAAATTGAATCGTCTGATCAACTTAACCTAATTTCGGGAAATTCTTCTTTGAAAAAAAATTTCTTGCTACTATCATCGATACTGTTCTTATAATCCTTATCAATCAATTGTCTTAATCATTGCTTATCGATTATTCTTAGTACCTCAAGAAGAACAATTTCTATCATTTTGTACACGATCATAATGTTTTATGCATCTAAACTCAATGATGTAGTAGACACAATCGCATATGCTTAGGTGTGTGTCATCAAGGTCATCCCATTTTATTTAGAGATTTATTTCTAACGGATCACCAATTATCTTACAATAGTAATACTTTAATCTCAAATGATATTAAACAATATTTCTCTCTTTATCCTTGCCACGATCGGGGTTTCCTTGTACCGACTCTTCCCATTTGATTCCTCATCTTTTTCTTAATCCCATACGTATGTAAAATCCTCTCTTATATGCATTTGTAATTTTCTCCGTACTACACATCATTCATCTCTCATAAAGTCAATTATGTCTACTTCCTTCCCCTTTTATTCTTTCCTCATTTCTATCTTATCTTACTATTGTCATTTATTTTATCTTCCACATATATTTCTTCAATCAATTCAAAATTATAAATGTATAAAATCGTCATGCAATTTTGATCTCAATTCCACTAATATATGCTTATGGGCGATTATAACTCTTGTCACACTTTTCAAACAATCATTTGAAGTCCAAGTTCAACCTCTCAAGGTCACTTTCAACTTAACTTGTACTCTTTAATCTCATCATTTCTATTTATATCATTATTTTTCCTTAAACAATTAATGACAGTGTATTCACATCTATATTGTTGGGCTCTGTTTCTGGAACCCAACCTCGGAAACAAAATACCATCATACTTAAGCGTGGTTCCT
>JANZLF010000222.1:25066901-25086955 GCA_026546835.1 Erythroxylum foetidum
GTTTACCTGAATTAATTCGGGTCGGGCCGGGTAATCGGGCCGGCCCGAATAATGCTCACCCCTACTATAAAGAATTACCCACTAGATACCGCGGCCAAAGCTTAGCCAAAAGGGCTAAATATATGTTATACAAACGTTGCAATCCAACACCATCTTCCTCCTCGGGGTGACATAGGGATTTCCATTCAATCCAATGATTCTTAGTGTTGTGCCAAAATAAGTTCTAAAAAATACCTAGGCTATTCTATTCGCAAGGATACAAGGTAGTTGTAGTTGATTATCTAGGGTTGTCTCTAAAGGAGGTGAAATTGGTTCACTCAAATTAATCTTGAATATAAATAAAAACAGATGCAATCCTAGACATTCTATCTCAATTTGTTGAGTAAAAGCTTAAAGAGAATCACACAATTAGACTAAAAAGTAAACTAATTTAATTAGAAGCAAGAAAGAATTGATTAATCGATGTGGGAAACTCTTGAGAAATTAAATTCAATAATTTAATCTCCTAAGCATGACTAAGATGAATTGATCAGATAATTTCCTTGCTAAAATTACCAATTGGGTTCTAAATTAGTTCAAATAATAAACTAAATCTAACTTTCATATTCGACAAGGTTATTATCCAAATTAATTATGAAAACTCATTAATAATTACCCACTTAAGTTAATATATTTCTAATTCTTAACCCAAGTGTTTGTAGTTTCTTGTTCCAATATTAAACTTCTTCTCTCGATCCTTCTTTTAATATCTAAATGATGCAAAGGTTGGCTACATTATTACATCTAATAAGCTTAGAAGATATAGAAAATAATAAGACAACAAAATAATAACTCAATCATGCATGGTCGACCAAACTAGATTCATTAATTCGTAAGAAAAACAATCAATCCATCATGGAATAAACAAGATTCATCATCTTCATATACTTCAATCTCATCTTTATCAGTAGGAGAGAAGTAATAAAGCAATAAACAACGTGAATACTCAAAATGAACTATCAAACTCTAATAAGAGAAATAAATTCAACGTAGGAGTTCCATAATGTAATAGAGATAAAATAGAGACAACAAACAAATGAATGGTCATATTAAGATGTTTGCGCTCTGCCTCTGTTATTTATCACCTAAAAGAAAAGATGCTCCTCTTGGATTTAACTCTGTCTTGTCTCTATCTGTTGTTGTTTTTTTTCTTCTTCACCACCGATTATTCCCATACTAAAATAGTATTATGTGATCAACTTCCATCTAGAAATTGAAATTCTTAAAGACTAAATTAAATCTCAATTTCTTCAGATAATTTGTAGCTTTATATTGCTAGTTTACTTTAAAGCAAAAATCATTCCATTTGGATAACCACAAAATAAGTTATGCCTAAAATAACAAAGTATGTTCAAGTAGGAAAGACTTCTCCATGACGAACCAAGGAAAGTTGGCCACGAACTTTTCCAGAGAGGAAAATTCCTTGTGAATTCTTACAAGTTGGTCGTGATGAACCCAATAGTTGACCACGACAATCTTTTCTAGAGAGGAAATCCTTCAAGTTGGCCACAGCGAACCAAGGAGAGTTGACCGCGACGAACTTTCATAGAAGCATACGTAGTGAATATGTTTCAGCTCCAAATTTTAACTTCCATCATTTCACATATAACCCATCTTATACCTAAACAATCTTTTCTACTTCATTTCCTCTTCATTCTCAACTTCACTTTAACTCAATATCATTCTTAAATAAATCATGATCATTAACTCAAAAACAGATGTGCATATACCATTCATCAATAACTCTTAATCAACATCAAAACATGTTTCATTCATTTAATCAAGAAGAGTGATACTTATACTTACTTGTTTAGCTTCAATATCTTCAAACTCTTCAAGTTCTCTCTTAACCCTAGCTTGATGTTCTCTCCCTTTCTCTCATTTATCTTCTTCTCTTCGTTTTTTTCTCTCTTCTTTCGCTCAATCACGTTTTTCTCTCTTCTTCAAAGCAAGACAACATTTTTCTTCCTATTTTACCCTTAATGAGTGTAAAAAGGCCACCTTGCCCTTCCCTTTTATGCTTTAAAGTTTTTATTCTTAAGTGGCCTACCAAAAATACCCTTTTTACACTACACTCTTACTAATTTAATTAAACTAACCAATGTACTAAAATCCTACTAACATTACATAATAATTAACTCCAAAAATTAATTATCAAGACTTCAAAATTTATTTAAATCATGCTTAATAATAATTAAAAAAATTTAGGGGTCAACATAAATATACTAGTTACTAATAAGGGTCCAAATGGGATCATAGGAAGGTGACAAATGTCATTACCACTCACCACTCATCTCTCACGATTTCACATTTTTTCATGACACTCTCCTTAATGTCTTTCATTTTAACTCTTGTTTTCTTCTTCTTCGTGGCTTTCTCTTCTTCTTCATGATTTTGATTCACAAAGCCTCCATCAACATTACGCCTTGCTTTCATTTATCAATTGCTACTTTAATCTTGTTGTCTCTTTCATTTGCCACAAGAAAACCTAACCTAATCTACCTTCAAGATGATGATCATCTGACATGAGAAGTTAGGGATTCTTGGTGTTTTGATGAGCTTGTTCATAGGTAGTGTTAAATGAAACATTTATGACAAGTAATTTGAGATTGATGATTGATCGTAAAATTTAGATATGTGAGTCATGAGTGATGAAAAGTATATATAGATATCTTGCTTTCTCATGTTCTATTTTTGATGATTAAAAACGTGGATTATGAGTTGTTTTAGAAATAGATTGGATTACGTATTGAAGTTAAAGAAAATGCAAGTGTAGTGTCTTGAAAAGAGAAGAACTAGGATGAAAGTTTAAAGATAAAGTGATAATGGTGTTTAAAGTGTGCTGGAATATGTTAAATGTAACTGAATATGCATATGTATTTTAGTCATAACTTGATCTGTAGATATTGAAATGAGATGATTTTTAGTTTGGACTAAATTAGAGATACATGGCTACATTTTTCATTAAGGCATCAAATTCAAATTCTGTCTTTAATAGTTTCAAATTTTGACTTGAAGTTAAATAGTGGGTATAGTAAATTGATAGATGAATACATGTATGTTTTGTTTTGTTTTGAGAGTATGAAAACCTTAACATGTCTAGTCGTTTCTTTAGTATATCCATTAATAAATAAAAAATTTCTTCTTTGCAGCCAAATCCGTTCCAGTCATTCTTTATCACCTATCAATTAATCAACAAATTTTAAAATAAAAATTAAACTTTATTGAATAGAATAAGAAGACACTACAAATACACATGAAGATCAAAATCTGCAACATAATAAATTAATTATACTCGAGGAAACTGTCGCAATATGAAGATGGAAACAACAATTCCTATATCCTAACATTGTCAAGACTATTATGTGCAGAAGTACATCGTATAATGAGAGAGAGGGAAAACCAATAGATAATATTTTAATTTATTGATAGAAACTATGAAAGTTACATAGGTCTTGATTGAATTGCTTTCATAAATCAAACAAAACTACACAAAAGTTAAGTAAAAAGGAAAAATATGAATCTAAAGATTGTCGATTCAAACTTCTGAGTAAAAACATCTAAAATCCTATTAAGGAGAGAATAATAAGAATAGTTGAAGATGGTTTTATAAAAGAATTGTCATAGAATTGAAAGAGAAAGAAGGGTTAAATTGACTAGCGTATATTTTAGATTAAATTCCTGAAAAAAGTAATCTAAATATTAAGGGAAGTGTTGGGATTTAGAATCCAAATAAAGTGTTACTACTTTTCCTAGATTAAGAAAGTTTTTATTTTTTTAATTACTAAAAAAATGAACCAAACGTAATAATATAAATTTTAAGAAAAAGAATATTTTTTTAAGCCAAATCTATGCCAACCAAGCAAGGCCTTAATATAAATAGTTTGGATGGAATTGGTGAGATTTTTAAATAATATTTAAATTATTTGTTACATCGAAATGATTTTAAAAAATTGAAAAGAAATGGATGTCTTTTTCCGGACCAGTTTTACATCCCACGGGACCTTATATAGTCGATCTTTTGCTTTGAAATTGGGCTTTATTTGCTGTTAGGGCTCCAAAATTGGCTTCGCACTGGCCCGACGCCATTTGCCGAATGCCGACCCATCCTCTGAAATCAAGTATCCACTCTCTTCTACACAAGTTTTCTGTTTATTTTCTATTGGTAACACTTGTTTATTTTCTTCAGGAATCGTTGTTGCCCTACAACTAGGCGCTGCAATTATCATTGACAATCGAATGCGGACTTCTTTCCTACAATATTTATTTTTCCTTCTTGGTTCCGACTATCGGTTGTAAAGATTCCAAGTCTTAAGAAAATGGTTGAAAGGAAGCTTTTTAAGACCAAGTTATGTGTTTTGTATCGGAGAGGTTACTGTCCCCGTCCGAATTGCTCCTTTGCTCATGGAAATGCCGAGCTTCGCCAATTCAATGCCTCTTTAAGCGGTAATTTTATTTATAATCTTCACATCTTTGGTTGTTAAGCAATTATTCAAGGTTTATTGAATAAATAACCATTATCTATTAAGAGATATTTGGGAAGCTTGAGCTTTTAAAAATCAAAACTCAGTATATGGGTCTAATTGCTATATTATGCCTACGTTTGAATATAATATTTTATGTGATTATGGGTGAGTGCCCAAGACCCTACTGGCTGTTGTAGAGTTTTGGACTTCTCTTCTCTGTTATTTTTCATTATAAGCGAAATTTTGATGGCTGCTTCCCAGGTTTTAATTCCTTGTAGCATTTTATTGAAGAATTTCACTAAGATGCTGTTAAAATTTCATGAATTTTGTTTCGAATGACGCAATATCTACCATACATTTCGGTGACAAAAGTACCTTTAAAATCTCTTACTTTTTTTTAATGGCTGGTACCTTTTCCCTTGCCGTTATTTGATTATGGGCCAAAAGAAATTCCTTTTACTTGCTAAATATCCAGAGTCTTATTTCTTTTCTTTGGATATAACATTCATTAAGTTACACTTTCTTAGTTTCTCTTATTATAGGCGGTTATTGCTGAGAACCATTTGTTCGTAGATGCTTACTTTTTTCATATTACAATGAATGAGCCAGAGCAAAAGGGTCCAGATGTAATGATGTTTGAATAATGTATTCGGGGATTTGTGGTCACATTGGTATAATTATTCAATATTCCACCGTGTCTTTTTCCGGAGATTAGTGTCACAAAATATCAGCAGTCAGGATTCCTAACTTTCATGCAAAAGCATTACTGGCAGGCTTGTTATTTACTCCTTCAGAGCAGATATTATTGATTATCGTGGATCTTGATGATATTAATTATCAGTCATCTTACTTTGTCTGTCCAACTACACACGGTCTCAGTGAAGGATCAGCAGTATGTCTGTTCATATGTCAAACTCTGATGGCGTTGAAATCACGAGCTTATTTGGCAAAGTTCGGAATTTTTGTCTGTGATTATATGTTGGTGAAGAATACTACATCACTTATTCAATCCTTGACCTGAATTTAGCTGCAGAGGGAATTCTTTTTATGGTCGACATGTGCAATTTTTTGGACTTATTTCCTGAAGATTTTTTTTCCAATTGTCTGACACCATATCAGTGGTCAATGGTTCATAATATGGCACCAGGGAGAAAACTATATTGTTCAGACTGTTATGCGTCTTATTACTCAGCAAGCAGTTGGATATGTTGATCATTCTTCTTTATTGCTACTTCAGTATCAAAGAATTCTCCAAGTGTTATGTGCGCAAATTCTATTTATATTCATTATATGATTGGATAGTTTTATGGCCCCTTCAGAATTGTCAGGCAGGCTCTAATTTCTATTGCCTAGTATGTTAAATCATATTGTTCCATATGATGGTAAGCTTAGCTTCACAACTAGGTATGAATACTCTACCTCTTTTGACTGAAGGACATACATTTAATCTACTGTTCTTGAAACATTTAATCTTTTGTTCTTGAAACTTTTCTTTCTTATGTTACAGCTAAGCATGGTTATCGGGGTGGTGACTTAAGAAATAAACTTGATAAGAGACTTTCTCCGAAGCGAAGATATTCTTTAGGAAGAAATGCAAGGCACCGGAACAGATTTTCTGGTCAGACATTTTAAGTTCATGATGTTCTTTTACTTGCACAGTTTTACTGGTTCCTGTCTCTGTTCTGTTATTTCTTTGTAGTGGATGATGTGAATTGAGCTTTAGAACCTTGGGTATCTGTTATTATCAAGACTTCAATCTGTGATATCATCATCAGATGCAATAGTCAATGTGTTTGACTTTTTTTTATGCGCTCTGTTAATTTTGTGTGTTTGCAGGTTCTAGCCCATCAAGGTCCCTTGAGAATAACAGGTTAATTTACATGATCTCCCTGCATCCTTTATCTTGAGACATTATAGGCTTTTCCTTTCTCTTTGTTGTATCTTACAGTTTTAAGCTTATTTTTGTCATTTCATTTTTCATCCGTGCATGTTGTACAAAGGAATCCTTTAACCTTAGTGAAACAAATTTGGAATCTTCTATATAATATGAGATCTTTTGCTAATGTTGAAATTATCGGTAGCTTCATGGTTCTTGACCATGATAGAAACATAGTCTAAAGAGCAGTTTAAAATCCAAACATGGAGGAAAAAAACTCTCATGGATTGTGCAGTCAATTTATGTAGGTTCTCTGCATTAAACAAAAATTATGCTTATCAAGCAAATCCATGAGGAGTCCAACCAGAAAAGGTTAATTTTGCTTGGTCTACCTTGGTCTTTTGAATAGCCTTCCACGAAAACATATTTCTTTTGTCATTAACATCTTTGTGTAAACACTTTCTTCTACATGATTTCTACTTGAACCTTTTCATATATAATCATTTTGGGTTTTTGCTTTTCGTTATGTTCTGTTTTATCACCATATTTTACCCATATTGCAGTGACAGAAAGCGAAGAAAAAAGACGTTTGATGATGAAGGTGATTTACTTGGAAATTTGCAAAATGCTGACCAATTACACAATCAAGTTAAAGAGAAGAAAAATTCATCTGGTTCAAGAGCTGTTTTTAAAGAGCAGGTTAGAACCAAACCAGTCTTTATGTTGTATTGTGGAAATCTATTATTTGTTAAAAAAAATTATCCTCGCTTTTTGAAACTATTGGCAGTTGAAGGACATGCAGTCACAAGTTGACTTTCTTGAGCGCCAAAAATCCCAGTTAAAGGTGAGTGTACTCTCTGCTTAGTTGGATTGTCTTTTGATTGCAACTTTATTCAAGTTTTTATCCTAAAAGTTTATCTTTATGATGTCAAGTTCCTAATTTCATGATGGATTGTATAGTTTATCTTCTTTTTTTTAAAAATATCCGTCTATTCCAAATTGTGTGATGTCACAGATTCTTGCAGATTGATTACTATTGGTTTGCTTTATTAATAATGATGAGTAACAAGTGACATCTTGTTATTGGGCTTGAGTGAAATTATGACCATGCATTCTTTTATTTTGCCTTTTCATATGAATTCAGTTGATTGAGTTATTCAAGTCTTGCTACTATTGCCCTGGTCACATGCATTTATAGTAATAATGAAAAGACACTCTTTTGATTTTGCACCAATATTAGCCTAAGAATTGTGGCTTAGGAACCTTGCCCATCTTTCCATCTCTACCAGCGTAAAAGTTTTGAAAGGTTTTATATGATTGAAAGACCTGAAGTTAATGCTCTCTTTGATTTCCTTATCTACTTTGTGTTTACTTTTGTATGAGAGTGAAAGCACTATGTAATTATGTATCAAGCTTTTCAGCAGTGGTAAGTGATGCTAAAGTCAAGTCACAAGTTGTCTTTTTCTTTTAAAATCACCATCTCCAATCAGTACTTGATTTCTTTCTTTGTGACAAGTAAGTAGTTAATCCTTGTTTCTATGCAGTAAGGCTGTTGGATAATTATTTTAGATAAGTTGAGTTAGCTTAGGAGATTATCTTCTAGGAGATAAGTTTATCTTCTAGTAGATAAGATAAGATATACTATAGATAGGATAAGTTAGTATGTATGAAAAATCTAGTAGTTTAGTAGTATTAGAATAGATTAGACTCATGTATAAATTACAAATAATCAGAGAAATAAAGTAGGTTTTCTCTTGATATTTTCTATACCCTCTGTTTCATGGTATCAGAGCTATCGATTCTGGTAGCCTACTTTTTCCAGCCACATCATGGCTGGAGTTCAACCAACTTCGATTCCTTTGATGAGTCCCAAACCTCATCCAAACACTTAGTTACGTAATTCCTTCAGCCCAAACTCCATCTCGCTATTGATAATCTTTTGCCGCAGATCACGCAACATACAAGAATGGCCCCAATCAGTCATGCTTGTAATCAAAGGAAGAGGCAAGGCTGGATAACTAACAAGGACAATTCCTCAACCACACAAATCAACAGTCACTTATGTTGCTTGGGAAGCTGAGAATTCTATTGTCATGGCTTGGCTTATAAA
The DNA here is from genome assembly GCA_026546835.1 of Erythroxylum foetidum. NCBI lineage: Eukaryota > Viridiplantae > Streptophyta > Magnoliopsida > Malpighiales > Erythroxylaceae > Erythroxylum > Erythroxylum foetidum. The sequence goes on from JANZLF010000222.1 coordinate 25,075,393, forward strand.
TTCAATGGAGCCAAAAATAGGAAGAACCTACTTATTCTGCAAAATGCAAGAGAAATCTGGGAGGCTATGCAAGAAATATATTCTGATTTGGAAAACACTTCTCAATGCTTTGAAATCAGATGAAAAATCATAAATACTCAATAAGGTAATATGTCTGTTACCGAGTATTATAACTTAACTCATTGAATTATGGCAAGAGATGGATTTACTTTACGCAGTAAATTGGGAGTGTTGTGTTGATGCCGAGAAGTATGAAAAATTATTGGAGAAGGAGAGAGTTTTTGATTTCTTGCAGGGACTTAATGTTGGACTTGATGAAGTACAAGGAAGGTTACTCGGTTTAAAACCATTGCCATCAATCCGAGAAACGTTTGCTGAGGTTCATAGAGAAGAGAGTAGGAAAAAGGTCATGCTTACCTCTCACACATCTGAACAAACCTCTCAAGGCTCAGCTTTAATGGGAAACTCTCAAAAGGAGTCTATTTACCAAACCTGAGAGCAAGAAACCAATAACAAGCAATGGTGTGACCACTGTGATAAGCCCTACCACACTGGTGAGATCTGCTGGAAATTACATGGGAAACTACCAGATTGGAAACCTAAAAGCCAAAGAGTTCAACAAAAACGTGGAGCAGCACATGTAGTAGAATTTGATATCAACGAATCCACAGGGCTAAACTTGTCCCCCCAGTAGATTGAACTACTCCATCAACTCTTGAATCAGACAAAAATCACAACTGAGAAAGACTCACATGACCAACAAACCTCTACTGTAACAGTAGTACATAAGGGTAATCTATGTCAATCATTATTATCAAAGTCTCTGGATTGTGGACACTGGTACATCAGATCACATGATTGGGGCTTTGAATGTCTTTGAAAAATATAAGCCATGTAATCAGAAAATTAATGTCTGGGTCGCGGATGGAAAATGGTCACCAACTATTGGTCAAGGGAGAGTTTGTTAGCCAAAACTGACATTAAATGTTGTTCTCTATATGCCTAAGTTAACTTATAATCTACTATCTGTCAGTCAATTAACCAAGGACATGGACTGTATTGTGACGTTCTTTCCGTCGCATTATGAATTTCAGGACCGGTGCTCGGGGAAGATGATTGGTAGTTTTGAGGAGAAAGATGGACTTTACTACTTCTCAGGAAAGAGTACTCCTATTGAACCAAAATCACCACGTAGGATTTCCTTTTTAGTTATGTCAGATTCTGACGTTATGTTATGGCATCAACACCTTGGTCATACCAATTTCCCATATTTGAAAATCTTATATCCAAACCTTTTCATCAATAAAGATCAATTTTCTTTATATTGAGAGCAATGTGTCCTTGCAAAACAAAGCAAAAATATATCCCATACACTCATACATACCCTCAAAACTTTTCCAATTAATTCACAGTGATATCTGGGGTCCTGCTAGAATTACAAGTCTAACTGGTACTCATTGGTTTATCTGTTTCATTGATGATCATACAAGGGTATGTTGGGTATATATAATGAAATTCAAATCTTTAAGCCTATAATATCTTTAAACAATTCCACAAACTCTTCCAAAATGTATTCCAGACCTCTATTCAAGTAGTGTGTACAGACAAGGGAGAGATTTTTTTTCAACTGATTTTATTCAATATCTCAGTGGGAATGGGATCATTCACTAGAGCTCTTGTGCTTATATCCCACAACAAAATGGGATAGCGAAGAGAAAGAATCGTCATCTTTTAAAGGTACCCTGATCTATGATATTTACCAACTTTGTTCCAAATTCCTATTACTGCCTCATACTTGATAAATCATCTTCCTTCAAAAACTCTTAAATTTTCAACCCGATTAGGGCCATTAGGTGTTCTTCTAGAACAATTTCCTCACATTAAGCTCCTTAATTCTCTTCCTCCTAAAGTCTTTGGGTGTACTATTTTTGTACACAACAATCAACCCAATAGAAGCAAACTTGACCCACGAGCTATTAAATATGTGTTTGTTGGGTACTCTCTCAGTCAAAAGGGTTATAAGTGTTTCTCGCCTTTTACAAACAAATCCTTTGTTTCACACGATGTCACTTTTTTTGAAAAACAACCATACTTCGCCAATACCTCTTTTTAGAGGGAGACATCCAATGAAGAGATTTATTGGGACCCATTAATATCACTTCCTATCTCACAAATGTTCTCACAGAACACCGCAAACACCTACCATTGAACCTGAAACTGTCCAGTCCAATTTAGTGGCGGAACCAATTCTCAAAAAACCAACCTTAGTGTATTCTGGAAGGCCTAAAGCTCCTCAACAAGACCAATCATTGTACTAGGAACCGGCTCCCAGAGAGACTATGGTAAGTGATTTAGATGTGCCAATTGCACTACGAAAGGGGGTGAGATTGTGTACTAAATATCCTATTTCAGATTATTTGACTTACTCAAATTTATCTTCAAAGTTTAAAGCTTTCACTGCTAAGCTTGAAAGTGTAAGAATTCCAAGAAATGTACATGATGCATTCCAAGAACCAAAGTAGAAGGAAGTTGTACTTGAAGAAATGAAATCTTTACTTGATAATAAAACATGGGAGATTGTCGATCTACCTGAAGGGAAAAAGATGGTTGGTAGCAAGTGAGTGTTCACTGTGAAGTATAGGGAAGATGGAGAGATTGAAAGGTATAAGGCTAGGTTAGTGGCTCAAGGCTTTACACAAACCTATGGAATTGATTATAAGGAGACATTTGCTCCAGTTGCGAAGTTGAACACAATTAGAGTCCTTCTATCATTGGCTGCAAATTTAGATTGGGAACTCCACCAGCTTGACGTTAAAAATGCCTTCCTAAATGGTACATTAGATGAGGAAATATATATGAGGATACCACCAGGCTTTGAAACCGAAGAAGGGGAAGAGTTTGCAAACTGAAAAAAATCCTTATACGACCTCAATCAATCTCCACGAGCATGGTTTAAGAGGTTCAGTGACACTCTTTGCAGGTTTGGATACAAACAGGGACAATCTGACCACACAATGTTTGTGAAGTGTGAAAAAAATGGAAAGAAATCCATCTTAATTGTGTATGTGGACGATATTATAATCACAGGCGATGACACTAGTGAGATCAGTGATCTTAAACAAAAATTGAGGCTGGAATTTAGTGTAGAAGACCTTGGAGCATTAAGGCACTTTCTTTGAATGGAGAGTGCTAGAAGTAAGGAAGGTATTTTCATATCTCAACGAAAATGCATTCTTGATTTACTGGAGGAAATAGGAAAGATGGGTTGCAAACCCATGGGAACTCCACTAGAGAGAAACTGGAAATTCAAGAAAAATGAAGAAGATCCTCTTGTTGACAAATGAAGGTACCAAAGGTTATTAGGAAAATTTATTTATTTGTCACTAACCATACCAGATATTGCTTATTCCATGAGTATTGTTAGCCAATTTATGCACTCTCCAACTTAAAGACATTTAAAGGTAGTCAACTATATTCTGAGATATCTCAAAGGCAGTCTAGGTAGAGGATTAATGTTTCGGGAAAATTAGAAAAGAAGCATAGAAGGGTTCACGGATGCAGATTGGGCTGGTTGTATTGAAGACATTAGGTCAACATTTGGTTATTGTACTAAACTATGGGGGAATCTATCACATGGAGAAGCAAGAAGTAGTTCGTAGTAGCAAGAAGTAGTGCAGAAGCAGAGTTTAGGACAAGTGCTCAAGGAATTTGTGAAGTTATTTGGTTGGAGAGGTTGATGTAGGGCCTACAAATCACCACTTTCTCTCCCACCAAAGTTTTCAGTGATAGTAAATCAGCCATCAGTATAGTGAACAATCCAGTTCAACATGATCGAATAAAATATGTTAGAATTGACAGGAGTTTTATCAAATGTGAAATAGAAAAAGGGGGGCATTGATCTATGCTATGTCCTTATTGAAGCACAGGAAGCTGATACCTTCACAAAGATTATGCCTACACCTAGATTGGAGACAATTCTAAGCAAGTTGGGAATGATAAATATCTATTCCTCATCTTGAGAGGGAGTGTTGGATAATTATCTTAGATAAATTTTGTTAGCTTTATCTTCTAGTAGATAAGATAAAATATACTATAGATAGGATAAGTTAGTATGTACGAAAAATCCAGCAGTTTCGTGGTATTAGAATAGATTATACTCATGCATAAATTACATATAATCAGAGAAATAAAGTTGGTTTTCTTCTGATATTTTCTAGACCCTCTTAATTCAATCACTTAGGGTTTTGCATAACTATTCCTAGAAGCTATAATGTCACGTGCTTGTAGGAGAGAGTCAATTGTTAATGTCTATAAGAATGGCTTATATTATGTAATTATCATTTTGGCCAGAAATGGTTTAAACTTGCAGCTCTAAATATATGACAAACAATGTCAGCCTTATGAACAAAACAAAAGAAAATAGGAAGGAAAACATATCATTTCTGTTTTGTATGTTTTGGGGAGAGTAAAATTTGACAGTTTGTGCCTCTTTTTACTCAAGAGCGAAGTGGAAGAGAAAGTTGAAGAAGCAGATGCCCTTACGTCTAAAATTCAGGAGCTTGAATCTCAGTTGTTAGAGGAGAAAGAAGATTGCAAGAGGTAATCTTTAATATGGTTGAATAACTCTGCCTGCTTATCCTTTGTTGTGCAATCTGTTAATGCACCACCTTTCTAATTGCTACAGGATTACCTCAAAAATCAAAAAGTTTGTCAAAGCACATAGACGTCATCTACGGGTTCAAGATGAGCTTAAAAGGTAGGCATTTATTTCAGTTATGTTCTTCTGCCTTTTCTTGTTCCCACTGATTTTATGGCTAGATTGTTTGATTTGATGCTTGCTTCAATAAACACTAGTCAGTCTTATCAGATTTCTGCATTAATATGTATAGGTCACAAGTGCGGCTTCAGGAGTTGGGAGACTGGCTTGGTACTGGTAACACGACAACTGGTGGCAATGAAGTGGACTCAAGCATTAATATTGTTAGTGATGGAGAAAATATTGGTAATCACGCAATCAATACAATTAATATGATGCATTCTAAATCTTCTCCAATCAAGAGAACTATGGGTATCAAGCTGCATGGTGCAGAAGAATCAGCCCAAGGTAATCATTCATATGGATTATTATTATTATTTTATGAACCAGTGTGGAATCTTCTTTTATATTATTCTTATCTACTATATGGTAGAAGTTTTTGGAAGCTTACTTGTAGAGTGGGAATAAATTGACAGAAATTACTGCCTGCTGATCATGGGAAGAGGGATATCCTGTATTGGTGTGTTATCTTGTTAGCTATTGTTGTTTGAAATAACAAACTTATAAAGCTATCTGTTTAATTTCTAAAGGTCCTTTTCTTTCCCTGATGTTTTCTTATTTGGTCTGCACCTTTCATTTTTCTTTTTCAAACTGTCGTCCTTCAATTGGAATATGGCTTTATTCATGTTCCAAAATCTCGATCTCCACTTCAATTTCACCTTACTTTTGTTAAGGTCTTTGCCGCTTAACTGAGTTCATGTAAATTGCAAGACAATAGTCTTTATACATGACTAGTATTTGGCACAGATCCAGCACTTACACTTCATTCTGATAGTTTAATGCTTATAGCAAACAAACCATCAGGTAACTTGTATTACTGCAGTTTTCTGTACAATATTTGGTCATTTGCACGAGATCTCTTTCACAATTGCATCTTAGGGAATTCTGGGGTGAGGTTCAGATAAGTTCATACCTGTGTCCTGATTCAAGTTTGGGGCTTATTTGGACCAAAACAATTTCTTTTTAGTCATTCTACATTTCATATAGACAGTCATCTAGGTTGTTTAAACTCTCCTTATTTTATTTCTTTAAATTAGAATTTTTAAAGGGGTAATGAAGCTAGGCTGTTATTGTTTATGATTCTTAAGCTTTAATGTGCGTGGAGAAGAAAAGCATTTTCCACCAAGCTTAATATTCACACAGATTAGATGACTATTCATGGACTCATTATTATTTTTCAATTGGCCCATTACTTATATGGCTAGAACATCCAATCCAAGAGCTGGGAAGGACTTACCATCCAAATTTGATTTCGGACATTAAGTCACTGAAGTTACTCTTTTGCTTGGTTAAACTTTAAGCTGCATTAGGTAGGCAAGAGCAAAGTTCAATAAACAGAAAGATCTGCTATTACAACATGACTTACTCCCAAGGTGACATCTAAGTGGAGATCGAGATTTTGCAGCATGAATAAAACAATTTTCCAATTGAATGACAACAGTTTGAAAAAGAAAAATGAAAGGTGAAGACCAAATAAGAAAACATTAGGGAAAGAAAAGGACCTTTGGAAATTAAACAGATAGCTTTATAAGTTTGTTATCTGAAATTTTCAAAAAAAAAAAAAAGACTTACTCCCCTAGTCCGCTTAGAAGTTTCTAGATCTATGATTTCTCTAGCTAGAGCTCAACAATTGGTGCAACATCAAAACTGTTACTTAGATAATTTGACAATGTAGTAGTTTATTGCCATTAACATGAATATTTGACCATCAAATGATAAGTTTCGCCTCAAACAAATGCTGCATTAAACGTTTACTTTCTGGAATTTATCTTTACCAAAATGAGTGAATGATGCTGACAAAGTCAGATTGGGAAACCTATCTTACTGCAGATCCTACTTTATCAAATATCAACAAGGAAATAGACGTAGCAGACAATAGGAGTAGTGGTCATCAGCAAGCAGGGAATGGAGGAATGCAGAAGCAAGGAAAGAGTTCTTTCACAAGTATTTTCTCCACTGAGAAGGTGATTCCATACTTCATCCTGTTTTTATATTGTGGGGTATGTGTTACATTTGTATTTGTTTTCAAGTAATGGTGCATCTCTCAATCAATGATGCATTACAAGTGAAGAGGATTCGAAGTACATTTTTCTCAAATATTATGCACTGGTTATTCGTTGTTCAACCTCTCTCTCTCTCTCTCTCTACTTTGCATGGAGTTGTGGATGATGATTGCAAGATATTTTCCTTGATCATATTTATTATTGCAATAATCTGCTCATGTAGCTGAATGTGCAGCTGAAGGGCTTAGGCTCAGGACACCTTGTACCGTCTACCAGCATGGCTGCTCATGCGCAGGATGAACTAGTTGATATTGAAGAGGAAAATATGGAAGTGTTTGAAACTAATTTTGCAGGGATTGATAAGGAACCAAATACACGTGAACTTGGAAGTCTGCCATGTTTGCTTCCACCACCTCCTGTCCGTCAAAATACTTACAAACAGGTTCTTCATTGTATAACCATTTGTGGAATTAATATCATGGCTATAAGCAATTCTAATCAATTAAAAAAAAGAATGTGTTCAAGTTATGCCTAAACATGTGAATTGTGATTTGTCTTGCGATCTAAATCTTTTCTGCCCTTTATTGGAAAATTGCATTCTTCCTATATACTATTGGTCCTTTATTGTTCTGCATCTTGTGTGCTGCTGTCACTCACTGTTTTTTACTCTCCTGCAGTATGTAGGTAGAGAAGAGTACCTGGATCCTGAAGGGTTGGAGGAGGAGATGGTGGATGTTGACATTGATTAGTGGCACAAAGGATCTTAGCATTTTATACATCAAACTCTGGGTTAGTCTTTTTCATGTTTTTGAGATGCGGATCAAAACTAATGGTGTTCACTTATAAATTGTTGAAGGTATAGTGTTTGCCTTTTGTAGTAAGGTGTATTTAAAACATTTACCTGCCATTTTGGTAATAGGAACTTCAGGAATACTAAATCATGCTTTGGTTGAAATTCTGGTTCTAAGGTGTCGTATCATCTTTTAGAATTAGAGCTTTGGAGTTGTAACCATCCAAGTTGTGATCATAACTTACTGTCTCGGATCCTCGAAAGGTTGAATGTTTGTGTTGATCTGCCTACTTCCAGCTTCATGGTGTGGTAAGGTCTAATTGCTTGCATGAGAATTTGATTATTAGAAACCATTGTAGCTTAGGATTGTATATCCTTAAGCCCAGGAATAAAATCAAATATTTGCAAAAATCGTCCGCTTGTCAATTCCTGGTGTAACTTTAAAACCAAGTTTGCGTAAAATTTTCTTCTGATAATTGAATAAATTTAGTATATCAAACACTACGTATCATCCCTGTTTCTTAGAATGCTTGTTAATTAGAAGGCTTTTTTGGAAAGATATCAGACTACGTGTGAGATATATCCAATAATCTACCCTCGTATTTCTTAACTGTGATATTCTAATGGAACAATCTCGATTAAACAAATGGAATAGACATTTGTATGTGGGACAAAAATGGAACATGCTTACACTTTGACAACATATATATATAAGTTAAAGAATTGTATTTAAGCCGAAGCGAAAGAGAATAAAGTTTAGAATACAAGAAGCAATTAGCTGTGTATGTATGTATGTATGTATATATATGAATATAAGTATGTATATATGTATATATATGTATGTATGTATATATATGTATGTATGTATATTAAAGAATTGTCCTTAAGTCAAAAGTGAGAGAGTAAAAGTTTAGCATAAAAGAAGCAATTAGTTGACAAGTCACAAAAGTGCACAACTCATAAGGTTCTAGCTTTGTTACTTAAATCAATTAAACTTGCGTATGATAATGAATAAGCGCAAGTATACCTGTTGGAGGCGAATGTTAGAGAATGCCTCAAAAGAGCCAGTTGGAGGATACTCTTCAAAGGGATAGAATGAGATTAGCATAGAATGAGACGAGTTGCTATTGCCGTGGCCATATGGATATGCAGGTATAGTTGGAGGCAAGCGGAGAGAATGCCGCACAGCCGGCCAATGTTTTAAAAATCGTAGAGTATTAAATCGGTAAAAGAAAAGGTTTAAATCTTAAAGGATTAATTGATATTAAATTATTATAAAATTAATATATAATAAATAAGAAGTAAAATTTATAAAAATAAGTAAAAATAAAATATTTTATTAAGATAAAAAATAGTCCAATATCTATTATTATATAATGAACTAGTAATAAATCAAATATAATAATTCAAACTAAATATGAGTCTAATATAAAAAATAAAAAATAAAATTACATTTTTAAAGGAGTTTGTCTTATTATCGTCAAAAGTTTCAAATTTTTCAACACTATCTAAAGACTCGTATACTAAGCTTTTATCTAAAATATTTACATCAATTTCTTCTATTGTATTCAAATTTAATAAATTAGTATTATATTAAATTATTCTTAATTATAAATTTGTAATACATTATATTTTAAATTTAAATATGATCAAAATTAAGATATGAATTGATGAAATGCTCGTTCATTCGTTCTAACAAATATTGTTTGCTCATAAATTGCCTTTCCAATTTCGTTATAATCAAGATTAGGCAATATTTTTCTTTAATCCAAACTACACTTGTAGGAAGAGGAATAAAGTGGCATACATGTAGTTACTAAAACCAATGATTTGGATGGCTATAAGTAGCTTTGGCATAGATCTATGTAGGCTCTAGTTTCTAGATGCTATAAATTTTGATATTCTTTGATGATAATAAAATTATGTGTTTTCCCATTAAAAGAAAGGGTAACTTTTTTTTTTTGGAAAAGTTGAAATTTTATTGAAATAATTATGAGTTTATTAGTATTTTTGGTACAAAATTAATAAAAGATTCCTTAACTTATATCCATTTAATTGCACTGTTTGAAGGAGTTGTACCTTGTTGAAGAGAAAAAGATACATCAAGTTACTCATGGAATCGTCCAAGTAACAAAACACTAGAAATTAGTCAAATTGCTCTGGCATTCAACTCGTCAGAGTCAGTCGTTGAGTTTTCTCTCCCTCTCACCTTCTTTGACATGTTGTGACTTCAATTTTTCCCATTTGAGCACATATTCTTCTAGCCAATCACTGACTTAAACACTATGTATTTTACCTCTATGGTAATCCCCAGACTAAAGCAATTACTCTCACTAAGACTTCTCCACTTCCTACCTCTAGTTGATTGTCTCAAATGGTCGTCATATTCCTCTAAACCTAATCATCATTTACGCTCCTAATGATACTATTTCAATCAATATGGGCGAGTCTAGCGTAGACTTCGATTTTCTCTCCAACAATAGAATCTGAGATGCTACCAAGTCAAATCCGTTTACACCCGAGTTGCCAAGTTCTAACGCTGTGGCTTCACCTATTTCTTGCAAGTAACATTATTTCCTAACAAAGATTTTTGTATTGGTGTTATTAGTCGTCGTGCATTTCTTAATGGGAAATCTACAACCATATTTGCAAGCACATGGAAGATGAACGAAACCCACCTCTCTTGCCACCATAACTTATTCCTATTTAGTTGGTGGTAGAAAAACCAGAAGAGAGAGTGACAGAAAACCGAAGGAGAGAGGAGGCAGAAAATCGGTCTAATTCATGGTTGAGAGGTTATTGAACTGACCAGTTTATTATTAAACCAGTCAGATTTTACTCTCAATGGTTATAAGTAGAAATCAAATCGAAAACCAGTTTAGTTTGTGCTTAATTGGGTCAAATTGATTAGTCCGGTCTGATTTTTATATCATTGCTCACAACAGCCATCTGGAGGATAACTTAGGCAACAGAATAAGATTAGTTCCTCTTGTCCTAGTTGTTTCTCTAATCATATTAAGGTTTCTAAGCTAAAGCCCCTGACATTCACAACTCGTATCCCTGAAGAATCTTTGAATTTTCTCTCTCCATAGGTTATAAACTATGTAATCTACTACCATTTGTAGGAATATGGAGTCATCCTTACACAAGTTCCATGGCTTTATGATCCGTAATACAATCTCTTTCTATCCATTAAAAGGGATTACGACCCCACATTTATCAAGAATGCCTTGGCACAAAGTTTTTTAGGAGCAGCTATAATATATATGGCTGATGTAATTAGGATAGTCCTTACATAAATTTCAACAAAGGTTAGAAAAGGCCAAGTTTTATCACAAGTTGGTAGCCTTTCCCTTACAGTTAGCCACAATACAAATGAGACCTTAAAAGCCAATATTTTGTTCCAAATTATATTATGATCCTGAGTGTTTCCTTGTAAGTTTTGGTTGAGAGTTTCTTTGAAGAGTGTCAACCAAATGGCTTTGTTCTCCCTGTAAGGATCAAGAGATTAAGTAGGGAAAAAGTCTTGCAACATACTTATAAATCTACTTGAGTGATTTCATTCTTCACTGCTAATTAGGGAATTTATTATAGAATGAAGATAGAAGAGCTTGGTAGGAGATAGGGTGTAACGCCCCCTTACCGTAGAGTATACACCGGGACGTCCGTAGGTCATACCGATACATACCCTACGATGAGGGTGCACTACGATACGATCAATCTTATAACTCTCATGGCATCAATAAAATAAAGCAGTACAATCAGATTCACTAAATTTTTAAAATCGAAAGATAACCTTCATTTCATTTCTGAAAACCATAAATACATACTTCTGTCGAAATTTACAAATATACAGATCCAAAATAGACAGTACTAACTCCTATCTAGGTCATCCCCAAAATATCCCAAAGGATCCCCAGCTGACCGACCTGTGGGCCATGCTCCTCTCGCCGG
>JANZLF010000222.1:25126965-25146493 GCA_026546835.1 Erythroxylum foetidum
AAACTAACATTTATTTTATATATTTTTAATTATTAAATGAATCCGATACTAAGTCTAATACGGTATTCATAACATTGGTTGAGGAGGAGGTAAAGTTTTATAAAAGAGTTATCGTATAATTGAAAAAAAAAAGGAATGGTTAAATTACCTAGTGTATTTTTTAGATTAAATTTCTGAAGAAAGTAATCTAAATATCAAGGGAGGTGTTGAGATTTATAATTCAAGAAAATGGCTACTACTTTTCCTAATTTGGGAAAATTTTTTCTTTTCTAACTACTACAAAAAACGAGCCAAACGTAATAATTTAAATTTTAGGAAAAATATTACTTTACCAATCAACAATTCATGTCAACCAAATGGGGCTTTTCGGTAATGCAAAATTTATCCCTTTATTCTTTTAAAAAAATAAAAGAGTAGAAAATCTAAAATGAGGAACTATGCAAATAACGTCTAATAGAATGATAGAAATAGGATTCCTCCTGGTCCAAACGAGGTTAGACTTAACAACATAAAAAAGGGCTTTTCTTTTTTTTTAAAAAAAAGGGCTCATAAACTCCAATAATATCAATTTAGCCTTCTTTTGTAACTGAAGTGTAAATGTTGTTAGGCCAACCTCTTCGGATTTTCAAATCATAAGAATCAAATTTGACTAAACAAATATAAAACTATTAATTAAAAAATTCATTTGATTTTCTTAATTCATTTTGCAACTAATCAAATTAAAAAGCAACAAAAATGTAAGGGTAAACATCTACCTTCATAAATTAAGACAATTATAAGACCTAAAACATAATTGCCCTTAAATATTATTGTGCCTTGATTACATTTCTTTTCTTATTGTTTATTCTTGTAGAATATTTTCCAGCTGGTCAAAAACGGGACGTTTGCTTGAACTCTTCTCTGGCTACAGTTGATATCAGACTCCGTAAGGAGTTAACCTGTGACACACATCAACTGTTATGCCATATCCAGCCATTTGGGAAACTAACATGTTATGTCATCTCTGAAGCGTGAGTTTAGGTTCTAAACAATGAGATCACAGACGGGGGCAGGAAACATGGGTATACCTTTATAAAGAAATAAAAAATGCTATACTAACAACCATGTAACGAATTACAACTTAACAGATTACAAAGTAAGGGGAAAAGAAAAACCCTAAAACTGTACAAAGAATGGAGAAAGGGTGACGTTATGGAATGATTTTTGTGCCAACGCCCGTACTAAAGGGGGAGCTGTGACCTAAAATGAGAAACCATTCCAATCTACTTTTCAAGTCGTCATTTGCTGCCTGACTATGCCACGTACAGCTTCCCTTATCAACAGACTAAAATTCAACCAATTGGTCATCTATCCCACCCAATCTGGTCTACTACATTGCAGCTCTGTGTTTCAACCAATACAACATCTCCTTATCTATTGGTGAGCTGTTCAGAATTGAATCAAACATCGGGCTGCCAAAAACTTTTGGACAGCTCTTAAATGACCATATTTGGTCTTTGGGCCACGGTCTCTGTGGAAACTTCTCCTGAAAAAAACAAAAGCATTTGTAAGCAAACCATACCAATTATAGCTAGAAACTAAACCAAGTAAATTCATCCCTCTTGCCTAGAATTCTACTGTTTCAGTTTTCATTCCTAATTCTTCGCTTCTCCTTGAAATGGAATGCCCAGTTCACTGAATTGACCGAAGACAGCATTAACACCACATCACCAGCAACTCTGCTATAATTCCCTTGATAGAAGTTATACATGTCTTGGTTTTAATCGGTAACTGTTTAGACAAGACATTTATTTTACGAGCAGCCCCGAAGTCAACACAATAAATACGTTGTGGTTTTAAAAGTTTGCAGACTGTAATGTCATTAAGTATAGACATGGAATGGGCCGCACCTAGGTTTTTTTGAACAGAAGACAGGACAACTCCAAATTTTCAAATTCCTTAAAGCAAAGCTAAGACCATTTAACAGGCTGGAGGCAATGATTATTTGGCAGACATGAATAAGGAACAGTCAGCATGAAAACTTTTCCCGTGATAATATAAGCAAGGGTTTTGACTTATCATCAAAACATGGGCAGAATAAGCTATGACTACAATGAGAAACAAATATCTAAATTACTGAATAGACTCTGAAAAACACAAACATGGTGTCCATAAAACTTACCATCCTTTCCAGCATTAATTTCACTGTCTTTGGGCCATAGAAGCGCTGTTGGGATGGTTTCTGAACCTTGACATAGAAGGAGCCAACATCAGGTAATGACAAGCAGCCCCTACTAGCTTTTATGAGGCCACAATCTGGGTCAGCATTTGTCTGGATATGCCAAAAAATCAACTGCCCCAGGCAATAGTTCTCACCATAGGCTTTCTGATACTCATGGATGTCAGGCCCCAATTTCTCAGCATATTTTGGTCCTAGGTCAAGTGGACTGATGTAAACTGGTGGCGAAGTAAATTTCTTGTATTCCTGCAATATTCATAGTTCTTTCAGGAACAAACATTGACAACTCTTTAATTACATTGCAAGGCAGCTGGTGCAAGCAAACAAGTTAGAAAGGAGACTAGTAACAGGACTTACACAAACTCTAAAGAAGCATTTTGTATAAGCATAAAGATGGATCAAGTCAGCCGCAGCATCATGCCGACATTTGTATGTGCACGGAAGACTTCTAACCTCTTCCCTCAACCTTTCAAAACAAAAAGAGTACTGTGAAGTGTTCATTTGACACAAACAAAATTGAAACCAAATACAATAAATATAAGCTACTTACCACAGCAAAGATTTCTGCAGCTCCTTTTGTAAGTCACCAGAATTGGATGGATCATGTGCACGAATTTTGGTCTTAAGATCATTTAGAGTTTCACCATCTAGGTGTGGGGCCAGACTCTGAAGAAGTTCTTCAACAAGTGATCCGTCTCCTTTCCAGAGGAAGCAAACAGTTTCTTCGGGGCTTAGCCTCTCCAGTGGAGGTGGAGCATTCTTTGGGTCACCAAAGACAGATCTCATTACATAGCTCACCTGTAACATGGCATTCAAATGACAAAATGTTTAAAATGAGTACAAATATATATTTCACAATAGTCAGACCATGTAATTTTTCGGAGATATAATATAAAGGATAAGAAAGCCCAAACATGAGGTGCAAGCTCAGATGCGGTAAAGGCAATCTGCTTACAATTCACAATTTAACATCGAAAGACGTTGTCAAATTTGGATACGATAATTGTGTCAAGTTTAGATACAATACTAAGGTGGTCCAGAGAGTAAAATATGAAAATCAAGTTCCTGTTTCATAAATGAAAGTACATTTGAATGTTTTCAAAATATACTACAAATTAGGGAAAAAAAAAGGCTCAAAAACAAGAGATCTGAATTGTTTTCCAACTTCCCAACTAGAAAAATGATGAATCAGAACATAAACCTCTGTTTGTACTTTTTCCTTGAAACCTACTAGAATCCATACAAGTGAACAGCTCAACCAACCGCAGAAGTTGACCACAAGAAGGTTGACCTTACAACTGTAAGGTGTCTTATACTAACTAAACACATGTTTATGGCCCAAAGATTGTAAGCGTAAAAGTCCACACACAGAAGGGTTACACACTAGATAACAAAATATAGGCATCATAGATAACTTCAGAGAGAGGTCCACCTTATCAAGAGTAACAGCCAAATTTTGAAGTCTCTGGTTATAGACACCTTCAGCCTGCCTCATGCAAAAATGATTCACGTGAATATTCAGGGGATAACTTACAGGCATAATCCCATATAAATATAGTCTCATTGTTTACCTGAACCTCAGCATCACTTCTCTCAACCTCTAGACATATTTCTGCTACATATTTCCGTTTTTCTTCTAAATTATGCTTTAGAATTTCCTCAGGAAGCTTCGTTCTTTCTAAATTTATGAACCTCACCTTCAGATTAGGGGAAAAAAAAGAGAAATAAATGCAAAAAACATTACAAGGAAAATCTCAAACAAAAAAATAAAAAAGAAAGAAAGGGGTTACAAAGAAACAAACCAGACGAGCAGAATATGCAACCAACCAATCCGGCAAACCACCAAGCAAACAACTGCCTAAACCAGCCCTCCCTAAGTCGAGATAGTCTTCTTCAGATACACAATTTAATTGACATGCTTCGAACATCAAGTAATGCCGGTCCAGAAAGCCATGCCAATCCTTCATCACCTAATGAACAATATACTCCATCAATAGACAACATGGTTTTTGAAAACATAATGCGGTAAAATCAGTTCATATCATTCACATTACTGAATCCAACATCATAACACAGATGGTTAAGACAGGCTGTACCTTTTGGAAAGCCCCTTCACCTGTCAAATTTAAGTAGCTGCCTCGGCAAACTTGGCTGCCACACAAACAAACAGATGCTTCATATTCTTCCTTGCTCTGCACATGAACAGTCATACATCAGGCATGAAATGTGAATTGTTATATAGCACAAAACAACACCTTATAAAAGGCACACCTCTGTAACAGAATTGTAATCAAACGTGATCTCCTCGCCATATTGGATTTCACGAACTGTATAAATTCCAATTTGATACTGACCATCCACAGCAGTAACTCTACATTCAACAAAATTGTAGAAAATATATCACAGACCATACGACAGTAGAAGTAAATCAAACTATTGTACTTTTTCTCTTTCTACATAGAACAAGAGAAAACATCAACCAGAAACAAATTATTCAAAGGGAAAAGCTTATGAGAGCAGAGGCAACAAATTTCCACGACTAGGGAAACTATAATTGAAAGAGGAAGAAAATTTGGAGTTGAACTTTTTCCTATACTCTGTTTCCATGAGAAAAGCTTAGCATTACATGACACCATCCCTCCATTCCAAGATCACTGGATTATCACACCGTCACTCTCCATTAATTACAAAAGGTTAAGCAAGTAATCAATGATGCATTTCATGCTGAAACAGGTTAAAATGGAATTATGGGGCCTGAAATGAATATCAAGTATGACAACAGAAACTGAAATGTAATACAGCATATAAGTATATGGCAACACAAATATGTGTTAGATCAAAAAGATTGAAATAGTCCTTAATCGCATACTTAAGCTGTAAACAGCTGAAATTAAATTGCCACAATGTTTTTACTTCTAAATAACTCAATGATGACTTCAAAATGTGCAGAAAACAATGCAGAAATTAACGATCAAGAAGCCCATTAACCAGTGAGGAAACTACCAAAAAACTTAAACATGGAACTGAACAAGGACAGAAAGAGAATAAGACTCACTTGGCTTCACAATTAGGTCTGCATGAGTGACAAATGCGACTTGCATAGTTTGCTTTGTGCATAGCATCAACAACAACTAAATCATAACCATCAGCATCACCCTGCCAATAACATAGAGGATTAAGCAAATGTAAAGTATCAACTGTGAACTGCACATACTAGCAAAATAACTTGAGTTGGATCACCTTAGGCCTCTCCATATAGATGTTGTAAAATTCTGGAGCTGGATCTTTATTGTCTTTCTGTAAAGAACGGATTCCATCTTGCTTCTCAAACCATTTCCACGCAGGATAAACCTACAAACATTGTCCCAGATGACCGAACACAACAAGATAGACTTGCGGCATTACCAAAGTCCAATGAATACATACATACAAGCAAGCAAGCATGCATACACTTAAACCAAGAATTATGTACATTTATAAAGCATATATTTCCTGCAAATCCCATAATAACTTTGTATCAACAACTCAGACATCTCTAAATATTCATAAAACATTTGATCCGATCTGATGTTGAAACCTTTCCCTTTCTGCATAAATATATATTGCAGTAAGGAAGCAATAAGGTTTTACATTGCATTTTGCTGATTACAATCTTTTGGTAGTGGGAAAGGGTGTCGCAATACATTGCTTTGCATGTATGTGTCTGTGGACACACATTCACATCTAAGAGTATGAGATCAAAACCATAAAATTGAGATAGCCATATTTTGTCTATTATATGATTTTAAAACAGAGTTTAGTGATCAATGTTATATGAAGACATTGCATACTGCTCTAAAAGGTTAATTTCCATTCTAGATCATACCTCTCCCAAAAACTCCACAACAAAATCATCTTCTCCAAAACCACCTTCTTTATTGCAAACAACACCAAGGCCCTGATAATAGGAGGAAACAGACAGAATTAGCAAACCCAAGGAGAGAACAAACAAAGGTAGCAAAACTTTCCAAACAGTTGATAAACTAAAAGCATTAAATAGATGATGTGCTACACCTTCCTGTAAGCAACATACTTGTCGTCAGGACGACTATCAATGGCCCTCAGAATACCCCTGCACATTCTCAATGTGCGTATATTACAGTCTTCCTTGGCAGCTTTCTCAATTTCCTCAATAACAGGCCGCAAATGATACACCATTGGAGTGTTCCCAGTTCCAGTGAAGTGCCTAACTTTCTGATTCAAAGTCTGAAGGAGCATGTCTTCAATAAATAAATGCTTGTCCAACAAAGGCCAATCCAGTTCTTCAGGCATGGAGTCAAGCAAAAGATTATGGGTATAAGGATCAATTCCATACACTTCTTGTTCTACAACTTCATCACCAAGGCGTTTCCTAGGCTTATATTCCTTGACTTCAGGAAGCTCCATGTCCAATTCATCAGCACCATTTTTCTGGGCATCAAGTTTCTCAGTAAAGTCATCTGGCAGAGTTACACCCATCTTCCTTTGGACATTCTCCACATCATCTACAATGACATATTGATCTATAACTTCATACTTCCTAGTGACTGGAGGAACCAGACTTGCTTTTGTCATGCGAGCACCCCATTCACGTTCATCAGTCATGGTATCTAAATCATCATCCACATAATATGCATCTACTCTTGAGTCTCTACTACGACGTCCTGACAGGAAATCCAAATCACTTTCGGTATCTGACGCATTACTCTCAGTTCCACTCCTTCCATCTTCAGAAGACACGTCAGTGTCATCTGAAGTTTCACTTCCTGAGTCCAAAGACTTTCTATTCAATTTGGATAAACGTCTTCTGATTTCTCGATCAGATGCATACTCTCCATAATCAAGGCTACCATTTGCGACAGTATTGCCATTACTCCTATTCATATTCTTCCTGTCAATTAATAATTTCTTCTTATTGTATCTCCCACAAGAAGAGAATAATCCTTCAGACAAGTCATCTTTCCATGAATTCATCAGCGCATCTCTTTCATATGAGAATTTTGTACTCTCCTCCAAATATGATGCAAGTCGGAGAAATAAAGCAATAATGCGATTCATATCTCCAGCACCTCGATTCTTGGCTCTGATTCCAGAAATACATATTAAAAATAATAAATTAAAGAAGTAAAGAAGAAAATAATCAATTTTAGTAGCATATAATGTTCTTTCCCCTCTTCCATTCAATCAAATGATCCACATCAAAGACAAAAATACACATATGGAACAGACAAGCCGATGAATGCCGATGAATGGCCTGAGAAAAAGAACCCCAAAATAATTGACGAGTATTCCCATCCTTGATCAACCATGTTGATGTAGGAATGATATAGGACTACATAATGGTGCAAATCAATGCCTAAAAGAATAAGTAATATACCACTTTCTCACTAAAGCATCAATCGTAGCCAACTGGCAACACTTGCCGATTCAAACATGTTTCATAGATCAATCCTGGTCAGAACCATCTTGATTCAACAGTATACAGAAAGATAAACCTATGTTAAGAATCATGTGCTGTTCCACAAGCAGATGAAGGCAAAGGCCTGTTACAGGCACAAGCATGTAAACAGGTAGAAACGACTCACTTGATTGCATCTCTGCACATTCTACTGATATCCTCCTTAACAGACTTTAATCCATGTCCTATGTAGAAGCCACTTTTCATCCTATCCTCAATTTCTACCACCTGATATAAGAAAAGATAAAAATGCATAAATAAAACAAATACAAAGCAGAAAATATCCCAAGTAACAAGAAGTTCAGTACCTTAGGAATAAAAAATTCAAATGTGTTCTCCTTCATAATGTCCTTCAAACCTGAAGCAAGGAACCCCTCCATTCTTTTATAGCCATTTCCAGATTTTTTGATAGCCCATTGTCTTATGCGAGCATCCCTGGAAAGAATTGATGATGATTTTCGAGCATCAAACAATTTCGAGCGCTTGTACAAATTGCGTCGGAATAACTGGTTTGAATCTCTTTTAGTAACACTATCAAAATACTCCTTCAGTTGACCATAATCATCTGTATCACCACTCAAAACCTTTGCTTTACTAAGTGAAGAACTTTTATCACTGATCTGTTTAAGACTCCTTATTTTTGAATGAGACTCGTCAGGAAACCCTGTATTATGCAAAGTGCGACTCTTAAACCAGCTGATGCTTGGGAATTGAAGGATCAATTCCCCAAATTGGTTACAGCCTCTTACATCAACAGATGATAAAAACGGAAAAGCCTGAAGAACATCCTCAAGCATGTCAGGAGTAACATTCGTGCAACCTACCAGCACCAATGAATTCAATTTTTCTTTATTATAACCCCTCTGCAAGCAAAATATTATATTAGTGAGACAAAACAAAGAAACTTTATGAAGATTTAGTAGAGTAGGATACAGACTTAATTACCATTATGTTCCAGATGATTGAGTCAGTGCAGCTAGGACCCATGGATGTGAAGTTGACCTGTCTTGAAATATTCTTGTAAAAGCAGATTGCAGCTCTCCAATGCTTACAAGTTAAAGAAGCAATGGAAAGAGTTTTCAGGTCAGATCTCAAACAATGAAATATTCTTGCCAAAACATGACCATCCAGCAAACCCCAGCTTCCCATATCAGTCATATAACATGCACTGGCTTCTCCAAGGAAAGTAGCATCACCACGTAACTCATCAAATCCAAGCTCATCCCTTTGAAATGATTGCAGGTCATCTTCCACTTCATAGTCTTCATCACTCTCACCAAGCTGCATCCTTGTTTTATTGCCAGCAGGCACGCCAATTTCTGATTTAAAACCCCAACCACCAACAAAAAGAAAAGAAAGATTATAATCCCCAAAAGAACAATAAAGAATGAAATGCCTCAGATGAATTACCATAGTAACAGTTAAGAAATCATGCAAGCATAAACACAGAGAAACTAAACTGAATCAAATGAAGAAACAAAACGTACAATTTTTGATGATTTGCTGGAAATGCAAACCTGCTAAACGAAGATTGTAATTTTCATTCACATAAAACAACAGCATTGTCTAGGATTAATCAGTCCACCGACTTAACCGTTGCACAAGTTAGTATTTCAAAACCATAATCAGATCATTATTTCCTCATTATGAGAAAGTTCAACACAGGATTCTTTATTCCCCTCCCTTTTCTTACCTTTGTGTATTATTCTTTTAAAAAGGCTGGGAGAGGGTGTTCGAAGTGCACAAATATAATAATCTAAAATTCAAACAAAAGAACTGTATGATTTTAGTTATTCTTCTCACTAGAATCCTTTCCCAAATACTAAAATAATGATCTCAAAAGTGTCAAACATAGAACACTCTCCGGAGAAAAGATTTTCAGCAAGCCACTAGCATATAATATAATAGAATATAAAAAGTGTATAAGACCAACAATTTACAAAGAGTCCAAAAAGAAAATGGAACAGGGAGGAGGGGCGTGTGAAGCTGGTGCATCTGTCATTTCTGACAAAAATGGCAAGTCAAATATACTTAAGAAGGGAAGAAACAAGACAACTGATGATGTCAAATTTTACAAAAGAGATACATTAACTGAAAAGTGACTTATCAATTGCACTCATTCAGTATCACAGTAAAAGTAAAAAGTGTCATTCTTTTGCAATTTGGAAAATTTAAAAAGGATAGCTATATTTCCATTAACTGCAGACTTTGCACATAGGTTAATATGCAGATTAATACCTGATTTCCAGAACGTGCGTTTGTCAATCTCCTTCTTAGGTTGTCTTGCATTAATCCACGGATCCAGAACTTCATTTATGACTGCAGCAAATTCCCGGCTCTTGTATGATTTCATTACCAATTCATGTAGCTTTCCACGGGAATAGCCTATAAACTGTGGATGCTTGCTATGAAACAAATTGGAATTAACGTTGCTATTACTACTGCCCTCAGAAAGAGCTCCTGACCATTTGTTAGATGGCTCAGCATTCTCTTGTAGAACTTTTATGTTAGGATCCTCTGTGCTGGAGATAATTGGAACCCATACCCTATCAAGTTTTCTGAAAACACTGCTATACTTTTGAATAGCACCTCGTTCTGCCAGAACCTGAAGCTCTGGAAAAGCAAAAGGCCCTTGTTCATGTCCAGCAGCATCAAGGTAGTACCACTCACCCAAATGCAATTGCAAGTCATCAACTGTACACAGACGATCTTTAGGAGTGCTAATGACTGGCCTAGACTTCCAAGATCCATGTGAATCTTGGTCATTAACAATCCTATGTAAACAGTCAGTTTCTGCCATTGATCTCTTGACATCATTAGCTGCAGAGTGCAACCGAGTAGACCTGGAAGTGTACCTGTCCTTTCCTCGAACTTTTGTACGTTGCTCGGAAACAGATGAACCTTGGTCCTTAACTACACAGGCATTTATCCTGACCACAGACAGTGTGGTTCCCTTCACGCCCCTTATTGATCTGCCAACACCAGCACATTCATTCCTCTCATCTGAAGATGAGTATGCCCATAGCGGAAGGTCAAGCCTTCTGCTCTGGGAAGGATAATACAAATCATCTTTTCTTTGCCACCTAGGATCCTCCAACCCAGACTTTGACATCTGGCATAAAGGAAAACCACTATTGAGCACAAATTTCTTCCTCAGAAATCTATCCTGGACAGCTTCGTCATTCCTCTTCCAATCCCCACCCTTACAAGACCAAGGTTCATAAAACCAGCCATTGGTATCAGCCAACTCTGACAGGTGATCTTTCCCGAAGACTGTACTTACAGTCAATTCAATAGCTTCTTTGACTTTCATGTCAAAACAACTCGACACCTCATCACTATCTTGTTGATGCTGTTCCGCAATTCCAGTAGGAAGCAGATTGAACCCTTAACATGGGTAAGGATAAAATATAGTCAACAATCATTACGTAAATACAATTAAATACCACTGGAGCACTTAAAAGTACCAACAGCATATTAAGAAAAGATCAAAAAAGCCTGCCAAGCATTAATATTAGAATCATCCACTTCTTGTTTAAACGTTAACTCTGGCAAATAATCGTGGTTTATGATATTTCCCCCACCTTCCTCCATAATTATAGACCAAAGTGCATACATTTCACAAATACAACCTAGGAGTAGACAAGATGATGAAGAATAAAGAAAGTAAAGCTCCTCATGCCAAGAAGACATAAATAAAATTGAAAACTTCAAAAGTGTGGATTAGAACTTGTCAAATCTAAATAAAATAGATGGTAAGATTAAAATTATATGCCAACACGTTGAATCTGACTCCTCCGATGTTCTAGAATGCTATGCATCAAGGCTAAGATATTGCAATAGTACACAATGCATATATAATAAATAAGGTTGGCATGTTACTGTAATCTTATGGAAAAGAAATCAACAATTCTGCACTGATTGAAACTGAAAAATATATTCCTCGGGCGTGCAAGACCAACAAAACAAAAAAAAAAGTTTCAACAATGAAATTAAGCCAAATACTAGCAGTATATTATGTTAACGTGGTAAATCCAATATTAATAAACCAACAATTGTGACAAAAGATCAGTCAAATTTTCAGTATGCTTAGAGTTATTACAGCGAACCCAATAAAGAAAAGCACTAATTAAACAAGTTGCACTGACAACTTCAAGTAGTTAAACACTTACCTTCTGATTTTTCCCCTCCCTCCCATGGCACATGCTGAAAACTTGTTTGTAAAACTTCTGTACGAATTCCAATATTATCCATCAGAAAAGTAAAGAACAAAGACTGAGGAATCAAAAAAAAAAAGTAGTATTTTTTAGGAAATAAAGGAAAATAAAAGAATCAAAAAGACCACCTCCAATAATCTCTAGTTCCCTGCCAGGGATAAGATTAAAACCTTCCAACAGAGTTCTAACCCTGTCATCAATGTGGAGATCTTCTAAAGGCTCAGAAGTAGCAGCACAGTCATTAGGCACAGGTGATTCACCAGTTTTAGAACCATGTTGGCCAATATCAACAGTATCTTTCTCTGCCAAAGGATTACCAGGTGCCTCTGGCGGGCTCACACGTTGAGTTACCATGTCCGAGACAATGGATGGGAAATTTACAGTATTAAGGGGTGAAGCAGCATTTTCAATGGCTACCCATCTGTCGCTGTCCAAGTGCTTGATCAAATGATCAGACACAAGAACTCCTTCATCCACGAGTGCCTTAAGGTCGCATAACTTTGAAGGGCCCCGTTCAATACCAAAGTAATCAAGGTAAAACCACTTACCAATAGAAGAATCAGTAACCACAGGAATATGAGGTGGCGTGTCACATATATCCATGTCTTCCTCCATGGAAGGAAGCTCTTCAGGTAGAGGTCCATCACAGTGAGAAAATTCTACATCATTTGCTCCTGTACACTGGGAATCCTCTTCTTTATGTGAGTCAGAATTTGCTGTACTTTCAGCCGGAGCATTAAGCTCAGGAATGATGCTTGATTCTTGAGATTCTTTAACTGATAAATGTGAGTCTCTTCCACATGAGTCCTTGTGACTGAGCTTATCATCCTTCTCTTTGCCACCATGATGAGAAGTCCGCTTCTCACTCACAACTTTTCGACTAGCTTCTCTAAGACTATTAGGCCTATTTCGATCAAATAGCGACCGGTCTGAATAATTTGGAGTTCGATCTCTACGATCATTATACTTTATGCGAGCTTGTGGAGACCGCTCTGAATAAGTAGGACTCTTGTATCTATGATCATAGTGACGGCTACGGTCATATGGGGATCTATCACGACCACAAGGAGACCTGTCACAACCATAAGGTGACCTCTCACGAACATAAGAAGATTTCTCTCGCACATTCGGGGTTTTTTCTCGACCACCAGGGGATTTTTCTCGTCCATAAGGGGACCTGTCCCGGCCATACGGAGTTCTGTCACGACCATACGGGGTTCTGTCCCGCCCATACGGGGTTCTGTCCCGCCCATATGGGGACCGTTCCCCATTAAATGGAGACCTTTCACGACGAACTGGACTCCGATCCCTATCCTTGTGATCAGATCGGATCCTATCACGTGGGGACCGCTCAAAATGACACGGGCTTCGGCCATGCCTATCATAAACCACTTTAGAGGACAAGGTAGGTTCATGAAACTTCGAGGAGTATTTATCCGAAGAAGGTACTCTCAATGAAGAAGAGTGTCTATAGTGCCTCTCCATGGAGTGACGTGAATAATACTCTAAGTGTGCAGAACGAGCACCATCCTCAGAGAGCTTCCTGCTTTTGAAGCCTGTATAATCCCCATGATCCATATGATGTTTCCGTTCATTGATATCACATTCAATGCCATGTCGCTTTAATCTGTTGCCAGAAGTGTACTCTTTTCCATGGTTCTTTCCGTTGTAATCAGACTTGTACAAACCTTCTTCATCAACAATCTTTGAACTGATCCTTATATTTTTGTCTTGCCCACCCTCGGACCTGGAAGATATCGTGCTATGTTGATTACCCGCACTTCTGCTGAAATCTTTCCTTTTATAAATATCCTCTGAAGAGTGCTTCGTAGAAGGTGGTGTTAGTTCTCTGTTTGCATCATACCTGGCATGAGATTTAGCACAACCATACTCATCATCATTTCGCCGTTTATCAGGAACGAACTCCCCTTTCTCAAGTTCATCTTTTGCAGACTCCCCTTTTCTCAATTTACTTGAAACAATGTCTCCCTTTTCTACATCCCCTTTTCTTAGTTTCTCAGTAACTATCTCTCCAATCTCAATTTCACTTCTCTGCGGCTTCTCTGGTGGAACAAATTCCCCGTTTTCAATATCTGCTTTTGGTGGCCACTTCAAAGTCCCTAGCTCGCCCTCCTCCACTTCGTCTTTAGTATTCAGCAGCTTGCCATCATTGGAGCTCGAGCCGTTCGCGGCATTCTTGCCGCACTCCAAAACTTCTTCTGTGTTGCTATTTAGTTCCTTCTCCAATCCTTTTTTCACAAGTTGTGTTTCCTTGTCTTTCTTTGCTCCCTTGACCAATTCCACCTTGACAGTTTTTCCTTTCTCCATGCCCAGTTGCCCCTTGTCTGCCACTGATTTCTTCACAGTAACGACTCTGGTGACCTTGATTACCTTCTTTACTACTCTCTTGCGCTTAGGGTTTGTCACATTGCCGGTACCATTGTTGTTATTGTCATTCCCCTTATTATTGTTAGTAGTAGGAGTAATGCTGTTACTTACATTTTTGGCTCCGCTGCATATTGTCGTAGTAGAAGTAGTAGTGCTAGCACTAGTAATAGTAGTGCTGTCTTGAATAGGAAACCTTTCCTCCATGATATTATTGTTATTACTATGCTGCAAAGACATGCATGCCACACCTCCATCGCCCATGGAAATCCCCAGTCACGCCTCCGCCCCAAGCCACACTTGCAACCCCTAATTATCCCCTTCTCCGGGGCTCTCGATGCTCATACTGCAACACGAGTTCCCTCTCCGACCCAAATTCCGAAACCCTAATTTCAATAGAACACAACCCCGCGATTAAAGTTACAAACAATGTATGCTTCCCTTGAGTATAAGAGGGGGAAAAAAAGGAAAAGAAGAAGAAGAAGAAGAAGAAGAAATTGAAACCCAAACCCTAGGGGTTTCTCGAACGAAAGAGTTGACGTTGGACTTGTACCGCAAAATTCAAGGGAGCCGAGAGGTTCTCGCTATGCGGATGTTTGTCACAGATCCATCCAAAGACAAAAGATGGCAGAAAGAAGAAATATAAATCCGAATCTCTTTCAATCTCTCGACCCAAGCTTTTGTTCATATAATGAGTGATATGTGTATCATCATTTGTTCTTGGTCTGAAAGATGATCCCTCCGTTGTTTTTCTTTCACTAAATAACCTAATTTAAAGAAATTTTCTTTGCTTATTCATTTTATACGAGTATATTTACGAATATGCACCTCCTTCATTTGAACAACCTTGCTCATTTGCTTCGCTCTTAAATTTCATTGTTTCAATTTATACCCAAATTCAATCATAAACCTAACACCTTTTTTAATTTTATAAAATGCAAATCGTATTTAATCAAAATATTTACTTTTTGGAAAAAGTCCAAAACTTTATACAATTTTGATAAGATCAAAAAAATGAAATGACACTTTATCTACATTTTAAGTAATATATAATATTAGCTAATACTAATAAAATCATAATATATTACATTAAAATTTTAAAGAGACTAAAATTTGTGTAAAATAAAAGATATGAATATCACATTTTATTAAAAAATCAAATATATGAGATTAATCCAACCCTAAATTATGTATAATTAGATAATTAGAATACAAAAATTCACTTATTTTACTGTCAGCTAAAATAAGAATGGTTGGTTAATATTTATATGAATAAATTTAAATTTTAATATCAAAAACGAAAATACAATAACTAAACAAATTTTAAAACTTTTATAGATTTATGTAAATAAAATAATATTAAAAATATTAAAAAACAAATTTTCAAATTATTAAATTTCACATTTTATTTTTGATATTTCAAATTTAATTTCAAAATTTTCAACCATATTTTTCCTAATTTCCAAATTGAATAAGTTTATGTTAATTAAATTTAGTGCATCAAATTTAATGAGAGAGTCTACTTTGCACTTTTAAATTACAAGTAATTAACTTGACCCCCTTTTGTAAGAAATGAAAATGAATGTATTAATTTGATTAGGATAAAACAATCTATAAAGATTAACCAAAGGAATAGTGTAAAACACAAAGTTGTGAGAGCCCAATTGTATATAGCCTTCCACGCAACATAAGTTTGAACATGTCCAATAAAAAACAAAATGATAACGAATTACAACAATTATATTAAACCTTTACTATAAAAGTTGGAATGTTGTAGAGGTTCCAATTGGAATTGATGAGGTGACTGTATTTGTGTTTGTCTCCATAAAAGAGTATCTTCATCCTAATGTTTCTAATAAGTTGTGATAGGATTACATCTTTAATTCTAATAAGTTGTGATAGGAATACATCTTTGATTCTCTGTTGATTCTTAGAGATCCTTTTGTTGTGTTTGTTCCAAATGCCATACACTAGATAACTTAAGGAGGCTTTAAAGAACTTATTGCCCCCTCTGCAAGCTTGTTGCATTCAATTATACCAATCAATGATTTCTATCCAGTAATATGGAGGATTGTCTATGTTACAAAGTTGAAGGATTCCATACCATGTAAAATGAGAGTATTCACACTTACAAGAAAAAGATTCAAAGATTATTGATCATGTTTGCATAAGACATAGATTTTGGATATAAAGGTGATAATTGCTTGAGTGACTATAAATTTACTCTCTTAGTGATTAATGGTATTATGCGCTTAAGATACTTATTTTGGTTCATATTTTATTTTAGGTAAAAATTAGAAGAATAAGAACCAAAATGAGCCAAACTTATTGGGGATAACATAAAATAGGTTAAATAACTCAAACTTATGTGATTATTTCCTAGATTAACATATTTTCCTATTACATAATGCGATCGTCACATTAAATCTTGAGAGTTTATTCTAAGTTGTACAATAGTCAAATCTAATTAAAGAGCTTGTTTTAATTCGATACAACTTAAGGGAAAACTGGGATTATCAAATCTTGTTATTAATCTATGGTTAATAGTTTTAAAGAGACGTACGAAAAAACATGATGATTGATTATGCACATTTGTTTGAAGGTCATGATTAAACCACAAACTAGATTCAAAACTCATTGATACTACTAATAGTTTTGTACTGTTTGATTTGATTTACCTTTAATAATTTAGTTTTATTGTTTTCTTAATTGAATTTATCTAAACTGCCCCAGCCCCCAAATCTTGGACACTGGTTTATTCATTAAAAATGATAAACACACTCTCTCTGTGAATACAATCCTTTCTAACCACAGTTATGCGGAGTTAAGTTTTATTTTCTAATGTGTTCGACCTACATCAACAATTTTAGTGTTGTTGCCGAGGAGTGAAGTGACTTTGTTTTTTGCTTTTGGTATCAATTGGTGTTTTGTATAACTATTTGTTTCTAATTGGTTTTTATAGTTGTTTCTTGATCTTTTTATATTTATTCGTGTTTGTATATGGTAACGACGAGATCTCCTCATCAAGACCTTGTACAATTTTATCATAAGACTGAAAATACACTACGAATTTTATGTTAAGAAACCATAACAACTCTAGGAATAAAGCAAGGAACTATTTGGTAGCAGCGATGACCAATCTAAGAACTCTAAGAGAGTTAGCTGCCCCATACTTGACTTAAAGAACCTTACGTATTACTTTTCCAAATTTTGCTAAACATATTACTTTCGAGCTTAAGTGTGGCTTAATCCATCTTTTTTCCTAACTTTCATGATTTTGCAGTTAAGGATGCTCATAAGCATCTCAAGGAGCTCAATAAGGTATGTCTTAATATAAAACCTCCAAGGGTGATGAACGAGTTATGTTGAGAGCGTTTCCATTTTCACTTAACAATGGGGTAAAAGATTGGCTTTTTTATTTTCTTGCAAGGAGTGTTAGCACAGGAAAAAAAAGGTTATTTTAGAGAAGTACTTTCTAGCATCAAAGATAGCAAGCATAAGGATAGATATTTACAAGATAAAGCAACATCTTGGAAAATCCCTTTATAAGCATTGTGAACGCTTCAAGAAGTTATGTGCCAGTTACCCCATGATAACATCACAAAACAACTCCTTATCCAATATTTTATGAAGGATTATTGCCTATGAATAGGAGCTTGGTGGATGCAGCAAGTGGTGAAGCACTATGCTAAAAGACTTTTGTAGAGGCCAAAACTTTAATTGAGCATATAACAACAAACACTTGATAATTTATCATTCATAATGATGTTTTTCAAGTGAATAAGGTAAATAAATCATCCATAGAATATCGTTTAGATGAACTAACATCCTTTGTTAGACAAATTATTATAGGGCAAGCATAAGTAAAAACTTTCAAACATCACATAATTCATAACGCAACATTCTGTCAAGTTTAGAATTCCTTTACCTTCTTAGCTTCAAAGAACAACTCCAAAGAAGCAAGCTAACTAGTCTTCCAAACAACCATACATAGCTTCCAAGTAACCATACATAGCTCCTAGACCAAGGTGCAAATTTCAACACCAACAAAACAATAACATAGAAAATAGCAAGACTTAGTTCTTGATGTAGTAACTTACAAAGATTCCAAATGAAGATGGTCCAAAATCAAGCAAAATTCCAAAAGTTGAGAGGGAGTAAGAGTTTAGGTAGTGAATGAGCAAGGAGAAGGAAGAGTTACAGTAGAAACTAGCTAAGCATAAGGTCATGCCATGTGTAAGATGACTCATCTTGCTTTAAGGAAACTTGTTACATAAAGACATAAGCCACATATCCTCTCCCTAGCTAGCACACATGTTCTTCTATGAGGCTGCCAAATGTCACAATTTAATTAGGCCACTTGTCACTCAACCAATGTTGCCAAATGTCAATGAATCAACTATGCCAAATGTCACTAAGTTAGAGGCTTAGTCATTTTAATTTTCATATATCAACTTATTTTGCCACTTAACAATTTTACCTAGTTCAAATGTACATTTTAATAACTTAATTCTCTAATGATATCAATTAATTCCAAATTACAAAGTATGATCCAATAAAAGCTCTTATACAGTCAAAATATTGTCAGCAATTTTCCTTCCAAATATGAATGCACCTTGCGAAGCATCAATATAAGTAGCTAGGATCTATTTAATATTTCAACTATAAACTTATAGATGACTTTGTATATTATATTGCAGCATGCCATAGGTCTACAATCCTTCAAGGTCTTTTGAACTTTGCCTTTAGGAATAAGGCAAATGAAAGTTTTATTTAACTTTGTTAGTAGTTTCCTTTCCTTTAAAAATTCAAGAGCAATATCTTAAACTAGCCTTTTTGTATAAGATCAGGTTTCATGGAATAAATTTTCATTCAGAACATCTAGACACAGAGATTTATAAGCATTGAGGGAAAATATAGCTTTCTCCACATAATGTTTTGTGAAAGGTTTAGAAAGCAACTCCACTTCAAATCTAATCCTGGATTATATCTCATATGAGATACACTAAGAAGCTTACTAAAGTTGGAGCTCTTAAAGTGTTAGTAAAGTAGATAAAAGCTTCATTTAGGCTCTGTTTGGTTTGAGGGTTAATAATGGGATGGGATGGAACGTAACATACTTCCATCGTTTATTTGAAGGTTTCATAATGGAATAGAATGGAATGGGATGGAAGCGGAGGGTTTCATGTTACGTTCCATTCCATCCTAAACAGTGAAAATAAGAAACCTCCG
>JANZLF010000222.1:25154415-25165575 GCA_026546835.1 Erythroxylum foetidum
AAGGTAAAAAATGGAGCAGAAGATAGGTGCAGGTCAAACATAGAAAAAACATAAGATAGAAGATGACAAAAGACAGACGACACGTCATTACAAAAGACACATCATCATAGACGACATGAAAACACAAACGATACATCATCACAGATGACATATCATCATAAAAGACACGTCATCACAAAAAACATCATCACAGAAGACATGTCATTATAGAAGACACGACATCACAGACGACACATCATTATAGACGACACGCCATCGCAGAAGAAGCAAAGCACAGACGACACATCATCACAAACGACAAATCATCACAGAAGACACATCATTACAGAAAACACGTCATCACAGAAGACACGTCATCACAAAAGAAGCAAAACACAAACGAAGCGAAAAAGCTGAAGATACATCTTCCCTTATAAGGACCATAACTTTCAGCCTAGAAGTCCAAAAATTTCTTATTATATATCGTTGGAAAGCTAAAAGGATAAGCTACACTTTTTCAGAAGACAACTTTAACTAGATTTGCTTTAATTAAGTTCAGATTTTCCCCCAAAGTCGGTACACGATTTCTTCACCTAGAAAAGGCTTGGATTTTGAAATTAACAACTACAAAAGAAAGATGCACATACACCTGTGGAACTTTTCAGTTCGAAATCTTTTACGAAATCAACAAAGCTCATACATAACTTTAATTACATATTAACTTCATAAACAAAAACTTAACACAAATACAATGTATATAAGATGCTCAATGTTTTACCACGCTATGAAGTTGTCCAAAAGTGATTGAACTAACTTAATTAAAAATGTTTCTATTATCTTGGAGTTTCTGATGCCTTACAAGAATTACTAACCTTCTTGTTCTGCACTTGAGGAGGGAATAGTGGGGTGAGCTACACAGCTCAGTGACTAACATATTTATAGTCATTGGTAATTGGCCACAAATTCATGCATATGCATATATATATATATACACGTATATTTATTAATTCAAGCATTCTTCAATTAGTTTTAACACTCATAGCACATAACACTCAAATGTATCATTCATGACAAGTTTAAAGATGCAATGCACAACAATTGGCTCGAGGGTCCCATGGAAATAGAATGGAGAAACCTGAGTTTACCTATGAACAAAATGAGTCCAATTTCGGAGCTCATATGTCACAAGCGGGCAGTCGGGAGAAGGCTCTTGTCAACGTGCACGTGACAAACAAAATGATTCCACTATCGCCCAAACAAAAGGCACATATTCGTTTTCTCATATGTTTATACTTTTATGCTTTGTGTTCATTTTCATTTAATGCAAAAATCATGACCTCTTTTGAGGTAAAACATAGCCATATTTCACCATGCATTTTTCAACATTTACAAACAAGTCAATTTCAACAAATAAATTTCAATATACACACATAGGCAAGAATTTACCCAATTATACTATAACCATAAATATGTTACCCACTAGTTAGCTTGCGAAAATCAAGTCAAGCTTGCCTTTCCCTTTGCTCTTGAGTAGGATTCCCTTGGTTTCCTACAATAATCATGGTTCTATTCAAAACAACATTTCAATCAAATTCCTAACTTAAAAAGAAAATCATACAATTTCAACAAATACAAATTAAACTCAAATCTAACCTACTCATAACTCATCTAGGTTAGAAAACCTAAGACCTAGCTTAGAAATCCTAAAATCAATTGGGTTCTCCTAATCCATCTTTTTCCAACAGAAACTTTTTCATTCTCTACACTAACCTTTTTTCCTTTCTAACTCCTTCTCCCACAACACAACTCATTCCTTTAATAAAACAAAAATAAAAGATGGTTAACCTACCTTAACAAGTTTGATTTCTCTTCTTTCCTTCTTTCACCGAAACCTTCCTCCTCTCTATCTTAATTTCATTTTCTCGCTCTTCTCCCTCTTCAATTCACGTTTTTCTCCTCTTAACAAGCAAAACAACACATCCTTTTTCTATTTCTACGCTTAATGAGCCCAAAAAGTCCATCTTACCCTTCCTTATAAGCTTATGCTCTTTTATGCTTAAGTGATCTCCCAAAAATGTCCTTGAACGTCCTTATTACATCAACACTTTAATTCCACTTATCCATTCAACAAATCCTACTAACCTTGACGTAATTATCGTTCCAAAATTAAATCTATCAAAACTCCAAAATTATTTTAAATCATGCTTACTTTAAAGAAAAATTTTCTAGGGTCCAACAAAATCACCATGTAAGAAGGCATTTTGGATGTCCATTTGATGGAATCCCAATTTTGCACAGCGGCAACGGCAAGAAAGGTGCGCACAGTACCCATTTTCACAGTGGGAGCAAAAGTCTCCTGATAATATATCCCTTTAACTTGATTACTTCCCAATATCACTAATCACACCTTGTACCTTTCAACCCTGGCATCAGAGTTGTATTTAATTTTATAAACCTATTTGCTCCATATAGCTTTCTTCCCAGATGGTAAACTTTCAGTAGTCTAAGTACCATTTTCTTCCAAAGCTTGTATTTTTGTTCGCATAGCTTCTCTCTATCGTTCATCTTTCATGGCCTTGTCATAGGAATTTGGTTCATGTCCTGCTGTAATGGCTAGCAATAAACACCGATGTTATGCACAAAATTTATCATAACTCACATAATATGCTAAAGAATATGGCATACCTGAGGAATCAGATTGGGAAGGTGAGCATTCCGAGGGGCTTACTCTGACATTATTTGTTATATAGTCCCTCAAACAAACAGAAGGTTGCTTGACTCGTTGTCCTCTACCACTACTTCATTTCTTTCCACTTCTTCCCCATATTTGATGGTCAACTCCTCTATTTATTGGCTTACCTCATCAACTCTCTATACATTTTCATCATGTTCCTCTACTTCGTCACTCCCAATTTCATTACCCAACTCCACAATTCCATTATTATTGCTTTCATCACTTATTATTTTCTCATAAGGAAAGGTTATTTTAATGAACACCGCATCTCTTGACACAAAGAATTCATTAGTCTCCAAATCATACAATCTCCATCCTTTCTTACTAAATGGGTACCCAACACACCTACGACTCCTACTAGCAAACTTGTCCTTATCCTTATTTAGATTATGCACATAGAACAAACAACCAAAAACTCGAATATGCTTCTAAGATGGCACATTCCCAAAGATCATCCCATATGGAGTTTTATCATTTAACAACATAGATGGAGTCTTGTTAATCAAATATCCAGCTGTAAGCACACATCCTCCGCAAAATTCTATAGGTAAATTTGTTTAGAAACAAAACGCTATTGTCACATTAAGAATATGGTGATGTTTTCTTTCTACTCGTCCATTTTCTTAATGTGTTCCTACACAAGAAATCTGATGCAATATCCCTTGCTCATCAAAATATTCCTTCATAAACATGAATTCACTTCCATTATCACTTCTAACAACTTTCACATTCTTTCCAAATTGGCACTTAATCATCACAATAAATTTTCTAAGAACACAAGCTACTTCACGTTTTCCATTCAGCAAATATATCCACACAACACAAAAATGATCATCAACAATGGTCAAGAAATAAATTGCTCCATATGATGCCAGGACTCTATAAGTCTCCATAAATCACAATATATTAAATGAAAACAACTTTCAACTTTATTATCACTAGAAGGAAAATTCTCTCTTGTTCGTTTTTCTCTAAAACAAACCTCACAAGTTTTATTGATTTTCCTATCTACACTACTAGCTTCTGAAATTAGATCCACCACCTTAGGAGAAGGATGACCCATTCTCTTACGCCAAAGCTCAAAAGATCCCTCATCAGCAACCTTGCAAGCCTTTACTGATGCTACTCTCTTAAGAAAGTACAACCCCTCGCGTTACTCTTCCACTCCAATCAGATTCCTCAAACTTAGGTGTTGTATAGCACAAATTTTCTTAGTAAGTTGGATAAAAAAATTTGAATCATGAAGCAATTATGATACGAAAATTAAATTGCAATTCAAATTAGGCACTCAAAGAACTCGTTGTAATTTCAGGTCTCCTCCAATCAACACGATTCCTTCTTTCACTGCTATGGTTCTTTCTCCATTAGGTAACTCAACTAAGCGTGGTAAAATATCATACAATTTTTCAGAAATGAAAATGTTCCTGTCATATGATGAGAAGCTCCTGTGTCAATAATCCAAGGAAATGTCCTCTGCATACTTCTCAATCTTTCATTGGTACTGTGACACCCTAATACCCCTTAGGAGGATACGGGATGCCACACAGAAAACATAATATACATGCATACAGAATCGAGACAAAACCAAAACAGATTAAACATATCATAATTTCATAAATTAGCCTGAATTAAGGTTATTACAAACCTTCAGATAAATCCAAAGTCATATACATCAAAGACAAGCCAAAAACAAACTCCAAAAGCACAATTTTAACAAAACAAGATTTAGACTTCATTGGCCATTGCAGTTGACTCGTCCCAGTCCTTATGTCCTTCTCTCTGAACCTACACTGGGCAAATCCATCGTGCTAAGCACATAGCTTAATGATTAATAACTAATCTATGCAATTTTACACAATCATGATATATCAGAAGCATGCAATAATAGTTTATCGGAAAGAACAATTCAAACATATAATATTGGATCTCAAACAGATTGTACGGAAAACAAAATTGAGTCACAGAGGAGAGTATAAACCGTTCATAATCAGAACACAATTTCTTATTTATAACAGAGTCAAACAAAAATCAGAATACAAAATCATATGACTGTTAAATCCATTTAGAAGCGGGTAACGAGACTTAAACAGGAGATACCATAATTGGTATCAGCAGGAGAGACATATGTCTCGATATCAGGAGACATCGAAGTGTTAGTACAGGAGATACCGAAGCGTCAATACAGGAGACAACGAAGAGCCAGTATATGAGGCACTAAAGTGTCAATACAGGAGACAATGAAGTGTAAGTACAGGAGACACCGAAGCATTAATACAGGAGACACCGAAGTGTCAATACAGGAGACACCAAAGAATCAATACAGGAGATACTGAAGTTTCAGTATAGGAGACACCAAAGCGTTAATACAGGAGTAGCTACGGACCCTTCTAGGCATGCCTATTTACCCATAACTAAGATTCAACAGTTTTAAAGCAAAACAAAGTTCTTTCAGGCATTTCATGAAAAGCAAGTAGTCAATCATATTAACATGCAAGTAGCACTTCAATAACACATTCATCAATCAATACCTCAGACCTTCATGTCCAGAATCAGTACACAATTCAGTACACATTCATCAATATCAAATTCAATTCAGTAATAAACAAAACAAAACAAGGTGAGACCATCTTAGGTTACACACAATCGCTCCTGTTTGCTTATTGCCTTAAAGTCTCGACAATATCTGGAAGTGGTCGCTCTATGCATTCCTCTATAACATTTAACACATATACAAATCATTATTGTGCATGA
Organism: Erythroxylum foetidum; assembly: GCA_026546835.1. Lineage (NCBI taxonomy): Eukaryota > Viridiplantae > Streptophyta > Magnoliopsida > Malpighiales > Erythroxylaceae > Erythroxylum > Erythroxylum foetidum. The sequence goes on from JANZLF010000222.1 coordinate 25,159,880, forward strand.
TTAAAAATTCATTTACGTATACTAAATATGTATAATGCTTGTTCATGACAAATTCTCGGGTATATTTTCTTACTAACTGATGTAAACATCAATTATACTTCAAAAGTTCCAAAATTCATACATTCAATTACTATTCCAGCTTTTGCTGGAAGTACCTCATTCGGGTCAACTTTGCACAATCAAAAAGATCAAGATAATGATGTATTTCTATAACACTTTCTTCTAGACAATTTTTCCTTAGTGTCTCAAGTCTCTATTTATACTAAGATCATTCAATTTGGTTTAGTATTCCATGAGTTATGCTCAAAATACCATAGACTATGTATATTTAAAATTTTGGCTAATACATTATCATGCCTCCAAGTTGTACACCTTATAACTCTCAATTCCAATATCCAAATATTACAAACTTTATACCAATTTAAAGTTAAGATAATAAGATACAACTTTGGTGAAAACACCCCAGTCTAATTTAGCCTACATCAATACAGTTTATTCAATAACTACAGGACATGATTTCTGTCCCTTGTAGTGCTACTACCTAAGAGAAGACTCAATTCCATGCCACTTTTGAAAGTTTTAGAGACAGAATCAAAATTCAACTTCTTCATGAAAGTTGTAGACCTATGTCTCAGGTTTAATATGAATTAAGAATCAAATCATTTGGAAATCTAAAGATCAAACTATAAGCAAAATACCAAAGCATGTTCAATAAAAATAATAACCTTTTAATATAGCCTCTAGGCTTTCATACGAAACTCACTTCCATTTTTACACCAAATTCATATCCATTTTTCTAGATCACTCTAGCACAAACACATCACCATTCTATATTCATTCAAAACTAATTTGTTTTTCATAAAATCATCAAACTTTAATCACTTTTCTGAAACCTCTTCATCTTCAAAAAATCAATCATAAACCTATCAAGTATCAGATTTTTATCTTAAGTAGATTTCGAGTTAGATTTGTATGATCGTTTTGACCAACTTAATGAGGTATTTAGGCAATACCTTCTACTAAAAAAATGTTCCACAATGCCTTAAGTGTTCAATGACGCCAATTTCATGTACTTTGGCTCGGTATCATTCAAGTTATAATAAAAAATTTGTAGATTATTTTCATACCTTGACAGAACACCAATTTCAACTTCAAGCCAAATGTATAGACTCTTAAGGGCATATTTTGAATTATATTCTTTCATGAAAAATGTAGTTATATGTCTCTAGTTTACTATAAATCAAACTCCATCCAATTTGGATATTCACAGATCAAGTTATACCCTAAATACAGATGTATGTTCAGTAAAATACTGCACATATCATATTCCAATGACTATAATCCTTAATCTAGCTAATCAATCACCATATTTTCTTCTTCTTTCACCACCCACACATGCATCAACACCATTTACATATGCAACACTCCCTAAGCATGAAAATATACACCATTCATGCCTGCATTCAGTTACAAACATTAAAACCTCAACAGAAATCATTTACACTATCATAAAAGTTAAAGCATTACTTACTTGGTTTATACTTCAGAAAAATTCCAGAAACGGGGAGAGGAAATAAGAAGGAAGATGGTGAAGATGGGTTCAGTGAAACCAAAGGGAAAGAGCTGCAGAAACATTTTTTTTTATGCCTAGGTATTTCATTACTGCTTTAACACATGTCTCCATTGCATGTCTACCACCTGTCCACTAAGTAAGCTATCATTTGTCTCATAGCTATAAGTCTATTTGTCACTCTATAATTTGTCCATTTGTTAATTAATTTCTAATACAATTGTCACTCTTCTATTTGTCTCTTATTTTTCCTAGTCCAAAAATACCCTAAATTTTCATAAATTTCCTAAAATTCACCAAAATTTTTTAAATAATACTAATAGTCTCCAAATAAATTTTTAATGCAAATAATCCACAATTCACATTTTAATCACAATTAGAAACCAATTATACCCAAAAAATGTCATGAATGCATGTACAATTGTTTGTATAAGTCAAAATTCATATGCACATATCAGCGAATACTTAATTATGCAAAGCATATGATATACTGGAAATTCCTAAATTTTCTAACCCTTAATATGGGGTGTTACAAGGCTAAGCAAGACTTTGAAACTATTACCAGAAGGAAATCTAATAGAAAGAAGAAGATTCCATCTTTGGAGCCTACCTTATGAACATCTTAGCTTGGAATGTTAGAGGAACTAATGCTCCTACCAAGAAACTTTTAATTAGAAATATGGTTTTTCATAATAAAGTGGTGATAAATGGAATTTTGGAATATCATATGAAAGAGGGCAATTATAACTTTCTAAATTACTTTCTAGCTTGGTGGAGAGAAATTACAAACCATAGTCATCATTCCATTGGTATAAATGTTTTCCTTTATGATTCTAAGTAATGATTGCAGGCACTAGAATGGTTTCAAACCAAATCATTCATTTAGAGATTTCTTTGAGGTACACAACTCAACCACTATTCATATCTTTCATATATGCACAAAAGAGCTCTTACTAGAAAACTTTTGCAACATCCCATTACTTGTGGGAGGGTTAGAATAGTAAATGTGAGTGATTAATGAGAGTTAAAGATGCATTTCCATGTTCATGCTTAAAAATGCCATGCACTTATACATGAATAGTGAATGAATTTGCATATGAAAATAATTGTACATGCATTCATGAATAATTTCGGGAATAATTGGATTGATCTATGAATTTTTAGAGTAAGGACATTTTTACATTGGAAAAAATTAGTGATTGGTGGAAATATTGTATTTGTATATGTTGGTGAATTTATGGAGTATTGAGAAAGATATATATAATAGGGAACAAGAAATTAAAAGAAACTTTGGAGATAGTTGAATTGTAAAGATGACAGTCAAGGGAGTTAGTTTCAAAAGAAACTAAGTTAGAATTTGGGTATTAGGGAAAGTGACAAGTGTCACTTAGGCTTTGTACTCTTGCTAGAAATAGGTTACTATTCTTTAAGAGTTGACAGGTTAAGTCTTGTCTAAGTCCCTTCCTTACTAACATCTTTTCCAATCTTCCTTTTTGAAACCCAGAGTTTTTCATCAAATACCTTCTAAGAGACTTCTGTGTTTTTCCTTTCCTTCACTAAACCTACCTTGCCATTTGTGTCCTCTATCCTGAGAAAAACTAAAAGCTGGTCATTGTACTCAGTGAAGTACGTAAAACGTATGGAGTTAGGGCTTGAAGATTTTGGAGTCTCCAGCAGGTAAGTGGTGAAGAAATCCCTTAGAGTTGGGGATTTGTGAAATAAAGTTGATAGATTACTATCATTTGCATAAAAAATGCCATTTACATGGTTGTTCATAAATGCTGGGTAGTTGAGAAGAAATAAATTCAGTTATAGTGTTAAACTAGTTTTGAAATAATTTGGTGTTTTGGTGATGTAAAATATTAGAAGTTAGAAAATCTGGAAATTGTGCACTAAATACACTTCAGTCCTTTAGTCATAACGTTTTCTCTAGTTCTCTAAACAAGACGGTCCTTAATTTGAATTAAAATAGAGAGATATGGCTACATTTTGTATGAAGACATTAAATTTCAGTTCTGTCTCTAAAAGTCTCAAAAATTTCATGAAGTTATGGATTTGGTCTGGTATGTTGGTGTGTGTATAGAAAAATTCATCTTCGGACTTTAGGGATGAATTTGGGGTTGATATAAAGAGATTTTAGCCAAGATGCCTTCTGGAAAGTTTTACATCTTTCTTTTAGCTTTCCAACGGTATATAGCATAAAAATTTTGAACATCGGAGTCAAAAGTTATGATCCTTATAAGTGGAGATGTTCTGGAAGAAAAACAGACGATAGAAATGAGACGGAAGAAAAGCAGATGATAGAAATGAGACGAAAGAAAAGCAGACGATAGAAATGAGAAGGAAGAAAACAAACGATAGAAATGAGATGGAAGAAAAGCAGACGATAGAAATGAGACGGAAGAAAAGCAGACGACAAAAATGAGATGGAAGAAAAGCAGGCGATAGAAATGAGACGGAAAAAAAAAACAGACGATAGAAATGAGACGGAAGAAAAGCAGACGATAGAAATGAGACGATAGAAATGACACGATAGAACTAAGACGAAAGCAAAAACAGACTGCACACTTTTGGTCATAACTTCTTCTCTAAACCTCCAAATGACCTGATTTTTGAAGCATTGGATTCCTAACACATTTCTTTATCTCTCCACAAAAATTTATGGTTTTTGGTATAAAATGATTGATTGAATCAAAGTAAGGGTATCAGTGGAAGGAGCATGAACTGGATATTTTACTAAACATATTTCAGTATTTTCATGATATCTTGGTTTGTAGGACTCCAATTGAGGTGATTCTTAATTTGTAGTAAACTAGAGTAATAGGGCTACAAATCATATGAAGAAGCTGAATCTTGATCCAATCTCTAAAGTGTTCAATTTCTGGATGTAAGTTGGATATAGTACATTGTTTTGCATAGGAATAGTCCGAGAATGTTTGAAGCATATCTTCCAAATTACTGAACCAAATTGAGTGACTTTTATGTCAATGGAAAGATAAAAGATAGAGAAAAACTTTTCTAGAAGAGAGTGGGCTCCAATTTCACAAGTATTACCTCCTAATTGAATGTGAACAGTAAACCCAAAAGGGTGTTTTAGAAAGTCTGAAAGTAAGCCAATGACAAATGAATTGTGATTTCAGTGGTTCTAGAGAGGCATACACCTAAGTGTTAGTTATACTTAAATTAATTTTGGTATGGGGATAGTGTTGATAAGAATTTATAGAGTGATACCCGAGATTTATGATTGAGCTCAAGTTTATTATATAAATTGGCTACACTTTCACTATTTTTAATGTACTTTTTTGACTCTTAATTTGTGATTTTGTGCTTTAATTAGTCCCTTACAGTGAGCTTACACTTTATACAAATTGATAGTAAAATTGTCACAAATTGACATTAATTCAATCATAATTTTTCCAAGGACAATTGATACTGCAAATTGTTGTTTCATATTGTAACGAAAAAGAGGAGTCAAAAGCATCCGAAGAGTCAACACGTCGCGGCGTATGAAGAAGTTCGCACGCCGCGACGTGCTACAAACAACACGCCGTGGCGAGCGATTCAAGAGGAGCACGCCGTGACGCCAACCAAGTAACACGCCGCGACGAGCAATCCAGGAAGGCACATCGCGACGTCAAGGAAGCATCTCGCCGCAGCGAGCAGACGGATATTCGGACTTTATTTGGAAAGATCTCTCACTGTACCGACCCCACCCGTCCCCATCATTTAAAAGGTTGCTAAATTTAGTCAAAGGATCATCTATCAAGAATATACTTGCGAGGCAGAGAGACTATTTTTCCACAGATACGACCACCCCTTCATCTCCGACCATTGCTATCATCTCTACACCACCGCCAGTCTCTACTGCATCCATGGGTGACGTCCGATCTTCAACAGTCGTGAGAGAATCCTGAGTCATGCTCAGCTAAATCCACATTTTCTTTTGAGAATGTAGCATTGGCTTGAGTTCACCGGTTCTCAAAAGGGAGTTAATCTTACATCGTCAAGTTTAATTACATTGTTGTAAATTCCTGAGTTAGGGTTTACTGCTTGTAGTTAGATTAGCTTGGTTATAGTTTAATCAAGTGTTGAACGATGTATTGTGTTATGGATTGCTTAATGTAGA
>JANZLF010000222.1:25208506-25228777 GCA_026546835.1 Erythroxylum foetidum
AACCATCGATGATGGTTTCTCATTGAGTTCGCAAACTCACCCAAAATTGCAAACTATTTTTCAGGATCGAGAGAGTAGACTCCTAGCTCCAGAGAGAGACTTTTCCTGCCGTGTGATCGCGTTGGCAAGAGAAGTCATGGCATACAGGTCAGTCAGCTGGGATTGTTTTTGGGATGACCTAGTTAGATCTTTGTATTAGTTCTCTTTTGAATTGTTGTATACAGACAGTGGAAAACTGATAGACTTGTAAATTTCTGTTTTGACTAAATGATATGGGAAAGCAAATTCGGTTTCAAAAGTTTGGTGATTTTTATATTACAATTTTATAAATATGATGCCATGAGAGTAACTGTAGTGACCGATCGTAGCTCTCCCTTATTGTAGGATATATGTCGGAATGACCTACGGGCGTTCCGGTGTATACCCTACGGTAAGGGGGCGCTACATCTAACAAGCAACTATATAATAGAACATATAGGAAAGCAAAGTTGTTTACCCCTAAAATGATATCCTTCATGCCTATAGAACTTATTAAATGCAGCATGTTCACAAGCTAGATATACATTAGCAAAATAAACATCTTCCACATACAACTCTTTCAAATGCTCAATTCCAAACAACTTAGAAGTAAGTATAGAAATAAAAGCGTACCTTCTTAATAATGCATCAGCCACAACATTTTCATTACCTTGCTTGTATTTAATCATATACAAAAATATTACAACAAGATACTCCATCCAACTTACATGCCTTTTGCTTAATTTCCCTTGTTCTTTCACATACTTGAGAAATTGATGATCACTATGTATCACGAACTCTTTAGGTAGTAAGTAATGTTCTCAAACTTCAACAACTCTCACCAAGGCATAAAGTGGAGTAATTCAAAACTGATCCGCTCAACTTCTCACTGAAATATGCTATGGAATGATTCTCCTACATTAAAACAACCCCTATATCAATCCCAAAAGCATCGCATTCAATTTCAAAAGTCTTGAAAAATTAGATAAATGTAAAATAGGTGCAATACATAACTTTTCCTTTAAAGTATTAAATGCATTTTCCTGTCTTTCTCCCATCTAAAACCAACATTCTTTTTAATGATTTCATTCAATGGAGTAGAAATAGTAGAGAAATCCTTAAAAAAATGCCCATAAAAACCTACTAAGCCATGGAAACTCCTAACCTCACTAATTGACTTATATGTCGACCATTCTTGAATAACTTTCACCTTTTTGAAGTCAACCTCAACTCCTTAGAACTTACCACAAATCCTAAGAAGACAACTTTATCCATGCAAAATGAACACACATTAATATTTGTATACAACTTCTCTTTCCTAAGCACATCCAAAATAGTCTGAACTTGTAGGACATGTTTGTTTAAGTTCTTACTGTAGATCAAGATGTCATCAAAGTAAACAACCATAAATTTACTGAGGAATTCACACAAAATATGATTCATTAAGTGCATGAAAGTACTAGGTGCATCGGATAACCAAAAAGCATAACTAACCACTCATACAATCCATATTTAGTCGTAAATGTAGTTTTCCATTCATCACCTTCTTTCATCCTAATTTGATGATAATCGCTTTTTAAATCAATTTTATTGAACATGCAAACACCATGCAACTCATCTAGCATATCATCTAATCTAGGACTAGTATGACGATACTTTACAACGATCTTATTAACTGCTCTACAATCCATAAACATCCTCCAAATTCCATCTTTATTTAGCACTAAAAGAACTGACACAACACAAGGACTCATGCTCTCCCTGACGTACCCTTCTTAAGCAATTCATCCACTTACCTATTAAATTCGTTCATCTCCTTTGTATTGGTTCGATAAGCTGGACGATTAGGAATTTAAGCTCCTAGTATTAAGTCAATTTGGTGCTCAATCCCTCTCAATAGTGGTAACCCATAGGGTACCTCTTCAGGAAAAACATCATTATAATCTTGCAACAAGGTCATAAACACACTAGGCAAACTTGGGTCATGGTCAATGTTAGTAAACAAAGTTTCCTTAAACTAAATCAAGATTAAAGCCCTCTTGCCTAAGTTTGTACTCTTTAACTCTCTCTCTTTTACACAAAAATATTATTGCATCTTAACTTTTTCGCTCCTCTCAGTTTTTCTTTGCTCCTTTTCATGTTCTTTCTGTCTTTTCACTCACTAACTTCTTCTCTCCTGCACATCCTGCTTTCTTTTCCTCACTAGTGTAATTACTCACCATTGGGCCTTTAATTTTATTCTTTGCTCTCGTGGTATCTATTCTCTCTTCTTTCTTTTTCACCTTACTACCTAAATCCTCGCTTAATGATTGTTGAATTTTCAATTATTCAAGGTATGCTTCTTTGGGTGATAAAGGTACAAGGGTAACTTTCCTCCTATTATACATAAAAGAATACCTATTCATGTACCCATTATACATAACACGCCTATCAAATTACCATGGCCTACCCAACAATATTGACCAGCTTGCATAGACACAACATCGCACACATCTTCATATGCATATCTATGCAAGAACTACTTGCTTAGTAACATTAACTTCACCACTTTCACCCAACCATTGTAGTCTATATGGATTAGGGTGTTTATCACATTTCAACCCCATCTTCTCTACCAAATTAGTTCTAGCCACATCAGTGCAACTACCTCCATTTATAACCATGCTGCAAGTTTTCCTACTAACTAAACATCTCATGTGAAATATGTTCTCCCTTTTTTCAAAGCTATCTTCCTTCACATTCAAGCTCAATGCACGTATAGCAACTAAAGATTGACCCTTCATAGCATACTCAACATTTTCATCAACATTAAAAAAATCTTCCAATGGTGGCATACTTAAATCACTACCATCAGACTCATTACCATAATCAGACTTAGAAACAATTTCACCACCATTAATAAACATAGTCTTCCTATTAGGACAATCAGATGCATAATGACTACACCCTTAAAGTTTAAAAAACTTTATATCCCCATATTTAGAAAGTTTAGAGGATGAATCAGTGGTACCTTTTTTAAATTGAAGCACTCATCTCCTTGCCTTTTTTTAACCTGTTGCCTTTCTCCTTGGAATTTGCATAATGCTCCCTCTTCTTATTTTCATTTTTGCTCCATTTTGCAATCAATTTACTGCTGGAATTTGATAAAGACTTAGTTGCACTTCTTTGTTTTTGTTGTCTCTCTACCTTTATGACAATGTTCACTAAGTCTTCCATCTCCACATAATGTTGCAATTCAACCACATAAGCAATTTTCCTATTCAATCCACGCATGAACCAAGCCATTGTCACCTCTTCCTCCTCTTTTATGTTAGCTTTAATCAATAGTATCTCCATCTCCTTGTGATAATCTTCTACTGATCTAGCTCCTTGTGTGAGCCTATATAATTGCTGGTGCAACTCTCTATAGTAATAAGGTGGTAACTTCTTCATTACTCTTTTCATCTCTTCCCTATTCATCCTCCTATTCTTTACCAATTCTTCCCACCAAACTAATGCATAATCAGAGAATTCCATTGCTTCTAATCTCACTTTCGTATCTTCAGAATGGTTATGACAAGCAAAAATCATATCCACCTTTCTTTCTCATTCTAAGTACACTTCAGCATCATTCCTACCTTTAAAGGACGACATTTTCATCTTGATGGCATTAATGTTGCAATCTTTTCTCTCCTCTCTTTCTTCCCTCCTTACTCTACCCCTCACATATTGCACTTAATCTTCATACTTGTCATACATTCTTTCCAATTCTCCGTCCCGATTCTTATGACTACCAATTGATCTACTATGATTTTTGATTCTATTGGTTTCATTAATTATCTCATCCATCCCATCCATCCTCATAGATAACTTCTTGAACTCATTCATGAATGCCTTATACATCACTTTCCAATCGAGCACATTGTTGTCCTCTTCATGTAATGTTTCTTTTCCATCACTTCTAACAACCATTCTTATGAAAAAAAGCTGTAATAAAAATGGTTAGCAATAAAAGTTAACCTCACAAGTTACTCCCTTACATATTTCACTCAAAAGATGACACTCCACTCGTGTTTTACTCAAAATTGGCTTTTTCCCTCTTTTAAGCTTACACACTCAAGCTTTTTTTCACCCAAACTTAATGTCCTCAATTGCACTTGAGAATTTAGTTTCCAATCAAGGAAATGCACAAACAGTAAATTAAGATTTAGGCATGCAATGAAAATACCTAAGAAAGAAGATGAACATAAATCTAGAAGCAAGTATACCGAAATGAATGAAGGCAAAATGGGTACACAAGAGGAAAGGATGTATGATGCCCAACAAAAAAATAGCATTTAAATTAACAAGAACCAATTTGTTACTTTTGGTGTAAATGGAAACACAAAAAGAAACAATAAGAGATTAAAAAAGATAGAAACTTAGAATGAAAGAAAATGATGAAACTAATGCATAAATGTGTAAATTGAGATTTCCCTAGTAGAAAAATCAACTTGAATGCAAAGATGTAAAGACACTAAACAAAATAGGAAGCCAGCAAAAAAAAATCCTATAATCATTCCAACCCTAAAAAAAAATTTTCAACCAATTTTTGTTTCTTTAACCTTTTCATTGTAGGAACATTTTTTCCTTGTCTAGTTGCTGAATTTTTTATTTTAATTTTTTTATTGTAGCCATGTTTTCTTGTCTACTTACTTTTTTTTGGAAAATCACAATAATAAGATAAACCCTAATTTCGAGTTTTAATGAAAAATAACAATAATAACAACACATGAATACAAGATAAATAAGAATTTATCCTAATCCAAGCTTTGATACCAAATGATGCGGAACCTCAAGGTTAAAGAACCCAAAACTCCTTAAACACACACTTTGGATAGAACATGAACAAGACGAAACCCCCAACCTTAATGAATCCTAATCAATTATATGAAAGGAAACACATATAATAAGGTTGATTTGAAAACAAGAATAGAAATTCACCACAAGTGTTCACCTTGACAAGAACTATATTTTTTATTCAATAGAAGAAGATAAGAAATCTTCCCTTATAAAATTTTTTATTCAACCAATCTTACCCTAAACAATGTTTATTATGTTATATTTATACCTCTTGAAAAGAAAGAAACCCTAACTATATAAAATGCCTTTCAATAAGGTCCTTTCACCAAAATAATTAAAGCCTTAACTAATATTTCTAAAATATAACCCATTAAACCTAAAAGTTTTAAACACACTCAAGACGTAAGTAGTGGGTTGTCGAAAGTTATGCTTCTAATGTAAAATAATTAATTAAAAAAGAAGGAAAGTCTTCTTGCTCATTCCGCCTAACTTAATTAGTTATCTTGTCATTAACCCTTATTTCCTCTTGAGGTTCCATGCCATTTATAATTTGGCCCATATAAGATTGAAGCACTTCTTTGAACTTCTTACCTCTTAATCTTGTTATTGGTCCCTCCGACATTAATAGCTCATCTTTGGTGCTATTTTGTTTACAAAGTCCCACGGTTGTGCTCACATCAATTATCATACTCACTAAAAGATTGTGGAGACTTATATCAGATAAAGAGGCTCTTTGGTACAAGTGGATTGATGTGTGTCTAATTGTTAATATATTTAATCATTTACACTTAGCGATTATTAACATGAAAATGCTTAAGATACTCACTTTAATTCATATATGATTTTTTTGAAGATTTATTTTTGCTTGTCTTCATGGAGTAAGAAGAAAAAAAAGAAGACAAGAAAAATGGAGTACAAAATGACAACAGAAGAATGAAATAAGAGAATAAAACTTAGCAGTCCATTAGATAAATAACAACGTGAATTAAGTGGGGAGGATAGTAGCCAAAATGCAGCACAGCAGGAAAAAACTAGTAGAAAATGCGTTTAACGCATATGGAGTTGGCGTTTTATGTCTCATAAGGGAACAATATGCGTTCATTTGGTGCGGCAAAAGAATTGGTGACAACCTAGCTCATTAAATTGTCAAATCAGCTACATAGTGAAAGGGAGCATAGCAATAAAATCAGAAGGCGTGGAGTGGAGGTGCTAGAGGAGCGAGGCTAGGCACAAGTGTGGAGGTCTGCGTTTAATGCAGATTTTACGCAGGCCAAGAGAAGTGCACAAACGAGGAGGCCTTGAGGAGAAGGATTTAAAAGAGTGTCAAAGATTATTTGTCTAATCAAAAGAACAGTGGAGATGTGTAGTGGAGCTAGGCTTGGTGGCTTGGTGGCTGAGAGATAGGAGCTGCAAACTATAAGAGAAGAGGAGCGTGAGCAGTGCCGTGGGCAAAAACTCCTAATCTTATTCATCCCATCGATGAATAGTGAAGAGTAAAGAACCTTGCAGCACTGAACATAAATTAAGGCATTTTTGGCTAGGGATTGTGGATGGAAGCTAAGTATCGACATCGGTTTGGACGTGACATCGATGCCGATGACTTGGGTTAAGTAATTTTTTTATTATTTTGTTATTATCTTATGTTAATTAATTTGGGTTTTGTGTATGGATAATCAGATTTTCATTATTATTCGGTTATTTGTGTATGAACCCGTTGGGTATTGTGAATTGATGATTTTAATGCATTTATTGAATCGCTAATTTCAAACTCATTGATAGAATTTTGATATAATCCATAATTGTTATGTCGAAAATCATGTGTAGCGACTAATGATTCGTAATCATTAAGGATAACATGACCTAGGTTAAATGACGCATTGTATATAGTTGTTGCCTTGATTAATTGATTTTCCTAATTCGTAATGCTACTGCCTAATTAAATTTAGAAAACGTATCCTAGGTTATTCGGTGGTTAGGTTTAATTAACGATCGTATCTTAATTAAACAAAACCTAAGGGAAATTTTGGGTAAATTGTTAACCCAAAATTAATAATTGCTAGGAGAGGTTAAAGAACAACAAATTAATAAAATATGCTTAATTATGGTGTAGGCCGAGATTGAAACAAAGAACCGGGTCCCTACCGAATTCCCCACCTTTATCATTTTTGCATGTTTTCTTTAAATTGTTTTTTTATTAGTTAGATTCATTTTATTTTCTTCTTTGAAAAATCCAAAACCCCCCGTTGAACCTAAACATCTATTAATTTCATTTCATAAACTTTACACACACTCTCTTTGGGATCAACCTAGACTCAACACTGCTATATTAGTAGGTCTAATTATTTTATTTTGACTAATGTAACAATGTGCAGTCATGGATTCATAATTACTTCATAAAGAACAGGAAGCTGTGGCGCAATTTTCTTAATCGTTGCCTTTTATGACATAATTTAATTAATCTTTACTCAAGAAAATGCCATCTTATGTTAAGTTTTTAAAAGATATCTTATCTAATAAGAGAGGCTTATGAATGAATCTAAAATATAGTATAAAGAGTGTAAGGTTGTGATTTACAATGGACCACCACAAGTTTAAAGATCCTCGTAGTTGCTTGATTCTATTTATAATTGCAGACTTTTTGGTATGATTTAAGGAAAAGTGTTAGCCTCTTTCCCTTATCAATATGTAAAAATATCAAGTTGAACAATCTTAATCCTACTACTATTTCTCTATAACTTAAAGACCACTCTTTTACACATCCGATAGGTATATTAGAAGTTGTGACAATAAGAGTTGTTAACTTTCTAATTGCTGTGGACTTTATGGTGTCAGATATAGTTGAGGATATGCATATTCCTTTGATTTTGGGATGGCATTTCTTGGTTACTTCTAAAGTCTTGATTATGTGCATAAAGGAAACTTAATCTTAAAGGATATGAAACTAGAGTACAAAAAAATTGAACCTTAGAATCCTGTTGATGGTAAGTCTAACAAATGACTCTATTTTGTTATAATTAATGACAACATATTTATGTTATGTTGGAGGCAAAGGGATAAGATGTAAAGTGGAAATTTGAAAAAAATGAAGTGAGCGAGCGAAAAAGGAAAACATATTATAAGAAACTAAGAAATATGCCCAAAAATTGATTGGTCCATTAAGAATAAGAAGAAAAATAAAGTTGGAAGCAAATCTTATGCCAAACTACAACATACTAGTAGGGTTAAGCTAGGTTGAAATCGATTGAAAAGGGTCAAGCTTAGGACCTATAACAAGTGCTTATTAGGAGGCAAACCAATATTATTTACTTTTAATGACCTTAGACTTTATGTTTCTAGTACTGTGTAGAAGGTTGCATACATATACACGTCCTTATATTTCTCTAGAGGCAGACCTCAGACCTATGTTCACATGCAAAAGAAGGCCAAAAGTTAAAGAATGTATCACTTTTTAACATGGCCAAGTTTATGGTTGGGTGTCTATACTTGTATTATAAACACACAGTGATCGTAGTTTTCCGATGTGTGTAAGTTCTAATTAATAACCTTGATAATCTGCAAGCGTACGGGTCATTCACGTAGTACCTAAAGTTTCAATCCCATGAGGAGGGATAATCTAATCCTAAAATCTAATGCCAAAGCAATTCGTAGCAATTCAAAATGTAACAAAACTAAGGCAAGAATTTAATTTAATCATGTAACTCAATTCCAAGAGTCAATTACAAAAATATTAACAAAGTAGCAGTTGCAACCCACACTCAAGAATCAACCTAAAGGAATTATCAATTGAGATAAAGGAAAATTTTTACCTATCTTTAACACTAACCTAATCGATTCTTAATTATCTAATTATTGGTCCTAGACAATCCTAGGGTTGATTATTCTCTCTCAAGTTATAACCATTATCTCTAAATTATAAACCCTAATCAGATTATGGAAAATTGTAATTTCTTAATTAACAATCTATCTAAAACCCTAATTAGATCTAAAGTTATCCAATAAACTATTGAGAACCTAGGCGAGATCTTTCTTCACATAATTACTGATTTGATTAATTTCTCGTTCTTATTAAATCACCTAACTCTTGTTAGCCCATTTGAATTATTTTTCATTGGATTTACCCTCTCAGTCTATTACTGAATTATGCAATCACATAAATCAATCACAATAAATCCAATGAACACAAAACAATCATATTTTATTAAATCAAATATTAAAAAAACCTAAAGGTGAGTTATATATCTTTTGTATTATGGGCAACCCTAGGGTTTTTTCGAGGTCTGAAAGGTCCGAAAACTCCCTTGAAACTTGACTATTTTGAGTGTCTACATGTCTGCTCAATGCAGGCCACAACCATGGCCCTGAAGGCCATGATCGTGGGCCACGTCCAAGCCTTCTATCACAATTGTGGCAAGCATGACACGATTGTAGGTCGTATCATGAGCTTTTGTCACGATCGTGGCAGTAACTTCAGTGCTTTTATTATGACCATGGTATGTTGTGCCATGATTGTAAGTCGCTGTTTAAACCTGAGTGTCACTGAAACTTCTCCATTTTTCGATGTTGACCTTGAAATACTAACAAATACATTAAGGTACCTCAAAAACATAATAATTAAGCTTAAAGACTTGTACTACCTAAAAACACTTAAACACAATTAATTAATAAACTAACACAATTCTAACCTAAATACATACTAAACGATTAAGTTAACAATTAAATGCATATCAAACTAAGCCCTAAAACAAAATGCAATTCACATTTATTACACAGCAAGGTCAGCATATATGTTCTCGTGTTTAAGAACGTGTATAGGCACCCTAAAAAGTAGAATTTGCAAGCTTTATAAATGCAACTTACACAATTTTGGGTAGGTCCCAGTATATCTCCACCTAATTAAGTACATTAATTTAACTGACAAACTTCTGAATTGCTTACACTTCCCTATGTATTTCAATATACATCACTTAAACAATATTATATAGGGCCATGTAATTCCCTATAAAAAGGAATACATCCCCTATATTTCCTCATTTTAAATAATGTTTTCTCTTAAAATCCTCTTAAATTTCAAGTTCCTTTTTAGATATTAATAAGAAAAACCACCCCTAGCTGTCATAAATTATACTTAGGGTATCCTTGCACACATTTAGATTTTCCTTCACTATATTTTTAGTTTCATCAAGATATTTTTCTATAACCCTCATATTTCCATTATTTAAATGGATCTTAGGATATTTAATATTATAAATTGTTTCTTATGCTTATTTAATAATTAGATCCATAATACATTATTTTTAGGGTGTTAGAAAATTGACCGAGTTGAGTTCAGACTTATATATGCTTCATATGGTCAGGAATTCCTAATGGGGTTTGTATAAAATATTATAGTACCTTAATTCTAAGGATCGGTCAATTTAGACTCTATAGTTCGACTAAATGGCATGGGGAGTGATTTCTTAGCACTATAAGAGATGGAAAATGATTATAATTTACATGCATAATGGAAATATGATATGGGAGTATTATAGGCTAGTTACATTACATTTAGTAACTCATTCTTACATTTGGCAAAATTTTTACACTACACTCTATATTTATACAGTCGTGTTATATCATTTATTATTTTGTGATCTTGCTTATGTTTTTCTTCAAGTATTATACTATGATAAGGACTTAAAGGATTGCCTAGAGAACCTAAGAGACCTGCACATCAACTATTGTATAAGAGGGACAGAGTGGACAACACTAACTTATCAATCATGTCCAGTTTCCCCAAGGACATACACATTTAGAAGGCAACAAAGGCCAGGACGAACACCCCTATCTCTACTACTGCCTCTAATAGAGCCATAGATTTCTATATAGGAGTAATAATAGTTAAATCACCAATTACTCAATTTCATTACAAAGGCACGACGAAAGAGGTATTAAGCCTTCCATATTAGATAGTTTGAGGAATATAACTTTATTAATTAAGACATCCTTTAATAGATCATCTCACTAATAAGGTGTGTGAGATTATCCCATTCAATTGGCAGTCTAACATCTTTGACTACCATGACTTAGTTTACTAATATTGGAGTTCGTATGCACCTTATAGGTAGATGGCACAAAGACCTCATGGATAGACATATAACATTTTGGTTTAGGTGGCATGGACTATATTATAAGATATAATCAATTTTATAGTCCATTAGGTTCTACATTAAGGACAATATAGGGTCACTAACACCAAGTAGGATCTATATCAATTAGGACTTCCCAAATACAAATTTGAAGAGCTATTGATAATCAATAATGATCATATAAGCCTACTGTTAGACCCCTAGTCTAATATAGTGGAATCATGCGGGCATTGGTAAGCCTTGAGTAGTGTTCGATACGGAGAACAACAGAACAAGACAAAAACTTATGACGAGGCAAGGAGGAAAAGGGGCAATGTCAAATGTTGGCATGCATTGGTGCACATTGGCGAGAATCTTCGACGAGATGCAAAATTCAGATGTGAGATCAAAAGAAGGCTTAAGATGGACATCGAGTGGAAGGTTAGTTGGATCACATGCATGACAATAATATGTGATAGTTTTAAGATTACTTAGCAAGTAGATCAAGCATGGTACGAGTTTTGGGAGAGTTTCAGACCTTGTACGAGCTGACTTGGCTAAGGCTAAGTTCTTGATGGACTAAGGACTTAGTGTGTGCTCAAGTGGATAGACCATGGCTAATAGAGTTAGCATGAGTAAGCATTGGATAGACCAGTGTGCTATTGGCTTGGATGACTTATCATCAATGGATAAAGATGAGAAGATCTTGGATGATGTGATAGATAAGATCACAGTAGATGGACATCAGCTTTAAGAGATAAAGATCAATAGAAGGTTCATTTGAAGATAGAGGAGATCATTATGGATATGGATAATCACTCCTAGATAGTGTAATCTTTTATCTTATAATTGTGATGTAGCTTAATCCTATTAGATAGAGTCCTAATTAAATGGAGATGTCATCTATTAGTTAGTATGATGTAATCTGATAAGGATAAAATAGGATAAGATTGTAATCTTAGCTAGTAGAGTTCTATTACAATTGTAAGTTAGTCATCTAGATGTGCCTATAAATAGCTCATTTGAGTCTTACTCTTCTTAGAAGAAGTAGGAAATGAGTGCAGGAGACACTTAGAGATTGAGAGAGTATTCCTCTGTATACTTTGAAGGAAGTAATGAAGGTTGACTTTTAAGCTGTATCTCTTTCTCATGTTTTTTTGTTGCCATAATTATTTAGTTCTTTCATAGTTTTCTTGCAAGGGTATAAGACTGAAACACTACGAGGGTTGTGAGGTGTTTGAGAACAAGTAGGTTGGTTGACAATCACTGAACAAGGTTAAATCTTGCTTTAATAGAGCTAAGTGAGGTTGTCGCGCAAAGGAGTTGGTGCATCTTATAGGACAAGTTAGCGCTTGAAGGAAAACCTTTGTAACAATTAGTATCAAAGCCACATTTCAAGATGGCGGGAGGCAATAATTTGACAAAACATGTAAACCGAGTGGAGGCACTCATTGGGTCGATCCCTCAAAGGGAGGAATAGGTCACTTCTTACAACACTCGATTCGAGATGTTGGAGGCGGGAATCCAACAGTTGTGGCATCAAATAGTAGAGTTGATAAAGGCATAAGAGGAGACTAGATTCGAGACGGCGATCCTAAGGCTTGTCGTTGCAACACAGGATGTTGGACGAGATGATAGCACTTTGGTGAACGAAAAGTTTTCAATAATAAGTGGAGTACCAAATAGCTCGAAAATTTCTTGTGAGATATGGAGTAGTACTTTGTAACGGCAAAAGGTGGATGACTCGGAGAAAGTGTCGATCATGACAATGTACCTGGTGGAGAATGCAAGCTATGGTGGAGAACGAGAACCTCTAACAACATCAGTTTGTGGAGATCTCCCATCGACACTTAGAAGAAGATGAAAAAGGAGCTAACAGATCATTTCCTCCCTAATAAGGCTCGTGAGGGAAGCTTTGAAGAGGTTGAAGCAAGACGAATCAATGTGGGAGTATGTAAGAAAATTCACATCTTTGATGTTGGACGTACAAAACATGTCAAAGGAGGACAAATTGTTCAACTTCATAAGAAGCCTGCAAGGTTGGGCACAAATGGAGCTTCAGAGGCAGAACGTGAAGGACCTCCCAAGTGCGATAGTGGCTACGGATGCGTTGACGAATTTTCAAATGCCACCACTGATTCAAACTGGCTACGAAAGCAAGAAGAATGGTAGGATGCAAAATGGCTCAGAGAAAGGCAAAAAAAAGGTAAATGAATCTTCTCAAGGTAAGAAATAATCAAAACATAATATTGCTTATTTCATTTGTGAAAGGTTGCACTTTGTTCGAGAATGCCCAAGACAAAAGACAGGTGAGGAGCAACTAATTCTATGGTCGTGAAGGATCAAGGGGAGAGAGAGGACTCAATGGAAGAAGTCTACCTTAATAGTTACATTGTGTTGGGCGCAATGGGCCTTGTGAAGGAGTGTCCGAACAAAAGCAAGGAGACACCTGATGGAGAAAGGACATGGTACGACGGAGATGTGCCAATAGCTAAGGAGTCTTCGAGGAAACCAAACATGGAGGAGTGTCTATAGATTATTTTAACGAGGCGTCGATTTCTTCTGATAAGGGTGGTTTATTAGACCCTTAAGTCTAAGATAATGGAATCGTGCAAGCATTGGCGAGCCTTGACTAGTGTTCGACAAGCAGAACAACAGATCAAGACAAACACTTGCGAGGAGGCAAGGAGGAAAAGGGGCAATGTTAAGCGTTGTCATGCATTAGTGCACATTGGCGGGAATCTTTAAGGAGATGCAAGATTCGAATGTAAGACCAAAAAAGGGTTGAGATGGACATCAAATGGAAGGTTAATTGGATCACACATATGACAAGAATATACAAGAGTTCTAAGGTTACTTAGCAAGTAGATCAAGCATGATGCGAGTTTTGAAAGAGTTTCGGACCTTATACGAGCTAACTTAGCTAAGGCTAAGTTCTTTATGGACTAAAGACTTAGTGTGTGTTTAAGTAGACAAATCATGGCTAATGGAGTTGGTATGGGTAAGCATTGGATGGACCAGTGTGCTATTGGCTTGGATGACTCATCATCAATGGATAGAGATGATGAGATCTTGGATGATGTGGCAGATAAGATCACAATGAATGGGCATCAGCTTTAAGAGATAAAGATCATATAGAAGGATCGTCTAAGATAAAGGAGATCTTTGTGGATATGGATAATCATTCCTAGATAGTGTACTCTTTTATCTTGTTATTGTGATGTCGCTTAATCCTATTAGATAGAGTCCTAATTGGAAGAGGATATCATCTATTGTTTAGTGTGATGTAATCTGATAAGGATAATATAGGATAAGATTGTGATATTAGCTAGTAGAATTATATTAGAATTTTAACGTAGTCATCTAGAG
Organism: Erythroxylum foetidum; assembly: GCA_026546835.1. Lineage (NCBI taxonomy): Eukaryota > Viridiplantae > Streptophyta > Magnoliopsida > Malpighiales > Erythroxylaceae > Erythroxylum > Erythroxylum foetidum. The sequence goes on from JANZLF010000222.1 coordinate 25,222,819, forward strand.
GTGCCTATAAATAGCTCATTTAAGCCTTGCTCTTCTTAAAAGAAGTGGGAAGTGAGTGTGTGAGACACTTAGAGATTGAGAGAGTCTTCCTTTGTATACTTTGAGGAAAGTAATGAAGGTTGACTTTTAAGTTGTATCTCTTTCTTGTGTTCTTTTGTTGCCATGATTATTAATTCCATCGTGATTTTCTTGCAAGGGTGTAAGAGTGAAATATTGCGACAGTCGTGAGGCATTCGAGAATAAGTAGGTTAGTCAACGATCACAAGATAAGGCTGAATCTTGCTTTAACAAAGCTATGTGAGATTGTTGTGCAAAGGGGTTATGCATCTTATAGGATAAGTTCGTGCATGAATGAAAACATTTGTAACACCTACCACCCCATGAAATATAAGGCCCACTTCAGTATACTTTTCATATAGTTAGTCTAAGGGTACTTTAATAATGCTAATTTTGGAATCATTAGTAGAGGCTCGATGATCACGCACTTAATATGTAGGTTAGGAGCACCTTTGGAAGATTTAGAGCTTATAATACTTACACCCATCACATTAAGATTATCAGGGGATTAAATGATTGAGCTAAGGAGAGACAATTGAGGACAACATTCTATACCTATTGGTGCACCACCATGAAGGATTTTTCAAGTTTAAGGTCACAAAAGAAACTCTTATTTGATAAGTTTTGTACAAGATTTTACAAGTTTTGGGTTACAATTTGTAGAAGTGATCAAGATCAGACCATCATTCTTATATTAGAGTTTGCAAATTTTTATTTGACTAATTTGTTTTTCTAGTGGATTCATAAGCTATCCTACATAACGAGTTATAATATCCTATTCAAAACGAACTTCCTACTTTAAGTTGATTTTCTTATTGACCAGGCACTATTACTTAGGCATGCTTTCTTTCATAAAAATTAAAGTTATTATAAGAAAAATATAGTTAGAAGACTAAAATCACAGGGACAAAATTATAAGGAAAATATAGTTAGAAAGTAGCCATGAAAATTTTTTGGTTCATTTATTTATTTTTAATAATTTTCTGTAATTTCTTTTGATCAAATTCAATTTACATACAAATATTTAATTGCATATAATTAAATTCAACTTTTGTATCCACTTGCATTTTATCGTATTCAATTTGCTTCATAATTTACCATATTAGAATGTTATGTGATGTTAATGTCATAAAATAGCATTTTTTTATTATATTCTTCATACCTTAAATTTATTAGAAGAAATTTTCAAAATATTAAAGTTTCTTTACATACAATTGATTGTTAAACTTTTTGGTATACTTCCCAAACATCTCTTTAGTTTAAATTTAAATTCAAAGTGCAACAGATTAAAACTTCATTTATTTTATAACCTTCTCTCCATCCCTACAAACTTCTAACTCTAAGTAGGAATCACAAATGTGGTCAAACTTACCCGGTCCGACCTGACTTCTAAGCCACGAGTTGAAATTACTTGGCTTAAAAGATAGTTACAAAACATCATTTTTTATTTTTTAAAAAATAATAAAGTAAAATTGAGCCAGTGCATCTCATTTATGGCCCAGCAAACCAGAGGCTAGGCTACAGCCCAATTAACCCGTGGTCAAGCAAGCCCAAGGCCAGTCTACCAATGGGTTGCCCAGGAGCCCATCTTCATCCCAAGCAGCAACAGCCAAGCTAACACCTCACGATGCGACCCCGGCGTAGCCCACCCCGACCCAACTCATCGCCGTCGCTAGTTCCAAGTAGCAACAGCCAAGCTAACACCTCACGATACGAGAGGCTTTTCACGTTTTCGTACGAGAACTACTAATACTCGCATCATCTAGTGATTGCATGTTTGCATCCAGTTCCCAATATTTCCTCGCCAGCTACTCAAAGTTTCAGTCAATACAGCTGTAACTAATTCCAGTGTCTATATTAGTTACAAGGAATTGGTTTCTTTAAAATGGTACATCTATGAGGAATCGTGTCTGATAACCTCAAAATTTACTTGCTGAAAGTTATTTCCATGTATACATCAGATAAAAAGATCAATTGCAACCTTGTACTCCACTCCAGACATACGCCCAACATCTTGAGAAGTACCCTAGCAGAAGACGACACGTCGGTTAAAAGAGAATTGAACATAAGGAGATTATTACAGGACTCCATACGGTGACTTCCCAACGAAACGATTTAACCATCAGGGGGCCTGACGGATCCTATCTATGCCAAATTCATTCATTTCTGTTTCATGAAGCAACGCACCCCTGAAATTTTCATAAATTTCTGGGAAAGCAATGGGTTGCTGACCATAAAATTTACCTCAAGTTTCTTAATCCGATCTCTCAGAGACTATAAAGTCAAAACTCTCCTTCTTTATCAGATAAAAAGGCTTTGTATCCATCTTCCAGTGTCCCAAAGTCCATATCCAAGTCAGGCTACATTCATTCAGAAGTTTGCATTAGCAAGAATCAGAGTGCACAAATCATAAAGCTAGATACCAAGCATTCAATTGTCCTATTCAAAAGCTTTTATGGCCAAAGCCCAATCTGGATTCCCTGAGTAATTTACCCAGTTACTTCCATAGAAAACTAAACAAATAGATGGCTTTAAAAATGTTATCAGTTCGTTCCGCAGGTATTGAATAATTATCAAACCTTGAACTCTTTTTCCTTGCACTTTTCTAGTTTAATAGATTGCTTCATCTGAAATGGCACAACCAAGAGCCTTAAATGAAAATAGGAAAGACGTTTCTGAAAGATACAAGAACCGCATAGATCAAAGTGTAGATCATAGATATTTGGAAGTAATTCCTCATCAAGCAACTTCTAATATCCTCTGTCTACCCCACGAACAAAAGATGAAAAAACTTTCCCCAACCTCGCCTCTTGCATAGAGACCAGACTGGAATAATCAATGAATGCGGAACTAAGCAAAAAAAAGGAAAAAAAAAAAAAAAAGAGAGAAACGTGTTTCAGCATAACAATTCTGTCAACCAAGGCAAACAGCATTTCAAGTCAGATTAGGGTGAGCATATTTGCAACAGGTATGGATCATCTAATTAGAGGTACATTAAACACCCTATATAAACAATAAACTCTACAGAATTTTTAGGTGGTTCTTCAACAGTTGGCTAAAGGGAAGACTTAAACTTTCTATTACACCAGTGAGGCATTATGGCAAAACTGTATAGTGGAGTAAGAACGGCAGCAAACAAAAGCAATTATTAGGACTACAAATTATAAATATATAAAAATTCTCTCTTTTCCAGTGTAAGTGTATGAAACCACATCTATGATTCATTCAAGATTTAACCATACAATGAATAACGTTATAAAGTTCTTCAGCCACTAAAAGCCTTCTAATCAAGTCCAATATACACAAGTGTCAACATCAGTTAGAAAACCATCCGAACCTGTTGTCCTTCCAGGATGCAATGCCGATTATGGTCTATATCAATAAATAAATTAATTTTGAATATTTAAGTAAGCAAAGATTTAATTTTGAACATTTAAGTAAAAATTAGTACTGAACAAAAACTTCAAAGATAGTAAGAAAAAGAAGAAAGGCAATGGATAAGAACAAAATTCCAAATAGCTTATATCCATGCATTATTAACAACCATAAATTTCCTTGGAAATTCGGAGAAATTTTCACAAGTACCTGAATATGAGAGTATGTCCAATTACAGAAGAGTGAGAGTAACCATAAGGTAAAGTTAGCGGCCACTACCATAAGACGAGAATCGATGATCGTTTTGTAACAAGTTACCTTGTCATTCTCTATGAGAAGCTTCGACTTCATCAGAGTAATTTCATGAAGCTTGCCTTCAGCAGAATCTAACTTGACCACTAACTCCTTTCTGGCATCATTCCCCTGTTATAGCAAATAACACTTGAAAGACTGCTACTGCTTTCATGTTTTGATTAATTGATGAGGTCTGTACCAGAATATCCCTTACAAGCGAGTCCACAGCTGGCTTTCCTGCAAGTGAAATCGTGATGTAGATTAGGCTGACTTGTGTGCTTTACACTTCTATCTTTTTCAGATTTCTTTTCTTATGTTAAAAGTTTAGTTTCAAGATAGGGTTATAGTTAAATTAGAATACCAAATCAATGACTTCTTTATATGTTTTCTTTCAAGTTGAAAAAGAATAAATTAATAGGCCTCCAAGGGGATAAAGGCGAAGCCAGTGTACAATATCATAGGCATAAAAATTGCATCCACTAAAACTAAAAAAAGGCAGGCAGCTAGTGAGCTAAAGGAAACGAAGGAAAGAGCTCGAATACCTACAGCCTAAGGGTCCCTTAGAGAATACCTGAGCTAGAGCAATCTTTAAGGAGTTAAGATTAGACTGTGCAAACTCCATTATACAATTAACATTATCCTCCAGAATGCCATAGTCATCCTCTTGAGTGCCATAAACATGCTAGATGCTGCTATTCAATGCCACAGGAGTTGAAGTATGGTAGCAAGACATGTATCAGCAAACTTTGAGATTCTGCGACTTATGCACGTCAATTCCTGACTTCTTGATGGCTAGCTAAGAGATGAAGGAGGCTCTAGGCAGATTGGATTTGATCTAGAATAGTTTGTGCCAAGCAAATTGTGGCAGACTCTCTAAACATCTATTAGGATGGAAGATTAGCTAACAAAGAAAAGAATCCTCAAGTGTAACACTGCCATTGATCCCCTAGAATGATCTCCTTCCCTCCTGCTTGGTTAGGCCTTAGCTGTCTTATTCTCATCATATCTAGAACTAAGTGAAGAGGTCCTAGTGAACTCCAATTGTCACACCAAGACCATATGCTAAGTCCATTCCTAACAACGTTATATTCATATGTATGCTAAATTTTTCCCTCATCTAGTATTTAACTTGAGGTCCATAAGATAGTTGCACAAGGCCTAGTTTTCTAAAAATCTATCTCTCAAGAAGTGTGTGTGTGCATCTATTCCACCCAAAGAGATTGTCATTGAATAGTGTCCAAATCCTCTTAGTTAGAAGCATAATGTTCATAGTTTTGATAGGAGTGATGCCAAGCCCCCCTTCTTTGAGTGTGTATATTTCAGTCCATTTGACTTTGGATTCAAATGCATTGGTTACTACTATCCAAAGAAAGCTCTTATGGACTTTATCAATAGCTTTTATCAAGTTTTTGGGGAGCATTAAGTGCGAGCATCAGTAAATATGAAAGTTATTGAGAATAAGATTATTAACTGGAGATTGCCAGTATAAAAGAGGTGTTTACTAGTAGTTTAGGATTTGAGTCAAAGAGAAGTTGAAATTTTTTTAAGCGAATTTCTTGGTGGTTATTGGGATTCTTAGGTAAGTTAAGAGGGGTTCTTTGATTTGTAAACCTAATATTCTAGTGATGATACCAAATATATCTTGTGCTCCAGCAATATTGGCTTTTGTTGAGATTGACTAAGAGGCTTGACAATTACTTGTAAGTGTGAAAGGAATTCATAAGAGATTCAACAAACTAAGTGTTTATTTAGAAGTCCAAGATCATCTGCAAATGAGAGATTAAACAATTACATCTTCTTGCATTTGTAGTGATAGATGAATTTGCCATCCTACCTTTTGTACTGATTAATAAGCCTTGCTAAGACTTTAATGCACAAGGTGAACAATTAGGGTAATAGAAGGTCACCTTATATGAAACCTTTTGTTCCCTTAATGACTTGTGTAGGCTCACTACTGATCAAAAGATTAAATGAGGTGGTTGACACACATTATTTTATTCAATTATTGAAAGTTGGTGGAAGGTCAGAAACTTCAAGGCTATCAAAAAGAAAATCCCAACTCATTGAGTCAAATGCCTTGTTAAAGTCTATTTTCATGGAACTTCTATTAGAAGACTTCCTACTGTAGCTTGTAAATAGCTCTTGTACAATAAAGATGTTGAATAGAGTTATTAGAATTGATTTTGTATTAATTAGGATTGATCTTGCTCCTATAATCTCTCCTATAATTGAG
>JANZLF010000222.1:25232991-25248721 GCA_026546835.1 Erythroxylum foetidum
CAACATGATAGGACAAAGCACATTGAAATTGATCGACACTTTATCAAAGAAAAGTTAACTGATGGTGTCTTGAGCTTGTTTCATGTGACTTCTGAAAGGCAACTAGCTGATGTGTTTACAAAAGGGCTCAATAGTCGGACCTTTCATACTTTGATTTGCAAGTTGGGCATGTGTAACATCTTTGCACCAACTTGAGGGGAAGTGTTGACAGATTAGGAATGACAGATTAGGAATGTGTATAATTAGGATTCTTCCGTTATTATTGTTCCTTAATTAGTTCCTTAATTAGTTCTTCCTTAATTAGGATAGTTTTTTCCTATATATTCATGTGTATATACCTTGTAAATGCATCAATATAGAATGGAAAAATCCTTCAATTACTCAATGGATAAGAAACATGTTTGTATTTAGCAAGTTCACACATATCACAATGCAAAGTACTCATTCAACATTTTCAAATAATAATGGGAACATAGTTTTGAGCAAACTAAATGGTGGATGACCAAGACAATAATGGTGGAGCCAAATGTCTTCTTTATTGGAAGAATAACTAAATAGATAAGACTTTAAAAGGGAGCAGTTTTTGTCTTCCTTAGTATCAAGGATATATAGATATAGAGCCCATTCCTCTCCTTAGCAAGCCCAATGGACCCGAACCTAGGTAATCTATCCATGATCAAGATGAAGCATGTGTGAAAGTGTAGAATTTCTTTATAGTATCAAGGATATAGGGCCCATTCCTTTCCTTAGCAAACCCACATCTTCCCCGAGACTAGATCCTTCAAAATAGAGTGTGTGGAATAGAAAATCACTTTGCAATTCAGGTCACATATAATTTGTTTCATGGACAAAAGATTGACACTAATTTAGGAACACGTAGGACATCTTTTAAAACAATTATGGAAGTAAGAGGAATAGTTTCCTGACCTACAATAGCAGTAAAAGTTCTATCTACAATTTTGATCCCAGTACTGTTTTGGACAAGAAAAGAGGTAGTGAGAGCATAAAAATTAGAGGACTTACCTGAATGAGCCAAACAGCAAAAGCTTTCAGGTTTCTCAACTAGTGTCGACATGGATTTCAACTTTTCTATCTCTCCCCTGAGAGTTTGCAAATCATCTTGATTTGGCTGTTCACTAGGGACAACTTCAATATTTGTCATGTGCGCTTGTCCTCTAAACTATCCACCACGATTATCTCCCTTTCCCCCAACATTAGAAGGCTTTCCATGAAGTTCCTTGGTGTGACATGCCTTCTTGTAGTAAGTGCACCAGACCTGTTCTCGGCTAGGTTACTTCTCCCTTTTATTGGCCTCAGTCATTTAACCATCCCTAGTGAAATTCATCACTGATCCTTCATTTATTAGATTGTCAATCATCACTCCTTGACAATTCTCCTCATCACATATTATAGAAAAAACACCTTTAAGAGATGGGAGAACTTCTTTTCCAAGAACCTAAACTCGAAATTGATCAAAATCTAGGTTGAGGCTGCAAGAAATTCAAAGATTCTCTCTCTTTCCACAAACTTCCGCAACATTGTAGCATCTTATCCACACTTCATTTTAAAACTTTGATAATAATCCAATTCAAGCCACAAGCTTTTTATAGTACTATAGTACTCAGTGACTGAAAGGTTATCTTGCTTTATGGTGTTGATCTTGGTTCGGATCTTATAAATTACTGCAGTATCTTGCATTTTTGAATAGGTTTGATGAATGATTTCCCAAATTTCTCTTGCAATTGTTAAAAACATATCGGTTTGGCTCACTTCAGGTGTTATAGATATCCTATTTTAGGAAACAAACTAATTTTTATACCTCAGTCATTGACTAATAAAATTATAGTCAATATAAATTAATGAAAGATTACAATAAGCCTAAATTAGTAAATCAAAATCCTAGCTATTTACAACTATACCGAATCTTTTAGAAGATAAAATAGTCTGATTTTCTAACAAAATCCAGCCTTAAGTAACGCTTTAGTCAGAATATCAACTTCTTGTGATCTAGTTGGCACATAGGACAACTTAATCTTCCCACTTTCTATCTCAATCTTTATGAAATTCCTGTCAATCCAAACATGCTTCACGTGATCATGTTGTATAAGATTATGAACAATTGCAATCGCTGACTGACTATTGATATAGCTTCATAAAATGCTCCAATGGGAAATTTAAATTTGGCAATTGTCTCTCTGCCAAATTAATTCACAAATACTTTGTGCAATCGCCCTATATTCTGCTTCAACACTATGTATAGCTACAACACTATTTTTTACTTTACCAAGTAATAAGATTTCCCCAAAGTTTTGTACAATAGCCTATAGTGGACTTGGTATCTTCAACTGCCCTTGCATAACACGCATCTACAAACCCTTTAATTTCTCGGTTGCATTCTTTCTAAATAGATGACCCTTTCCTGGTGTTCCTTTTAAGTACCTAAGAATTTGGTTAACTGCATCTTGGTGCCTTTTGGTGGGTGCATGCATAAATTAGCTGACTACACTAACAATGCCATGTTAGGCCTAGTAAGTGATAGGTAGATAAGTTTTCCAACCAAGCGTTGGCAGCTTTTATTGTTTGTTGGAGGATCATCCTTAAAAATCTTATGCTCCAATTCTTTTCTAGTGGTATGCTTGTAGGTCAACAACCTAATTTTCCTATTTCCTCCAATAGATCAAAGGTGTATTTTCTTTGAGAAATGAAAATGCCTAACTTCTGGCTATTTCCATTCCAAGAAAATATTGAAACCTCCCAAGAGCTTGGACTTTGAATTAATATTGCAACAGGTTCTTGAGATATGCTATCTTTTTATTGCCATCACCTATGATCACTGTATCGTCAACATAAACAATCAATATCGATTTCTTCCCATCTTTAGATTGCTTAGGTTTAGTTAGTTTATCGTAGTATTTTGTCACAAATTTTGTTCCTTGCTTTGTGTTTTGAAAAGTTGATCAAATTTTAGAACACTGAGAAGTATTTTCAAAATCTAGATAAATGTCCTATGTTGCCCTCCAAATATCGTGTGCTATCTTATAGTATCGATAAGTGCATCCAATTTCAAGCTCCATTGAATTTATTAACCATGCCATGACAGTAGAGTTTTCAACTTCCCATATCTTAAAGTCAGCATTAGACTTGTCTGTAGAGAAAAGTTCAACAGTAAAATAACCTTCTTTCACTTTCCTTTTCCCTCAAACAACTAACAGCATAGATTAGAACCATTCATGAAAATCTTACCCATTTAATTTGTGTTGGGTAATTTGTAGTGAGTGATTCTAGAGAAGAAAAGGTTATACCACTAGTATTCCTTGAAGAAGCGTTGGAAGATTCTTTAGTTGATAGTGGCAGGCTAACTTCGAATTGATCTTAAAGTAGGAATCATTATAAGGATAAAAGGGGGAAGCTAAAAGCATAGCCACTAAGGAAAGCACAACAATAGCTAAAAATTAAGAGAGAGACAGGAACTAAAAAAACACTAGCTGAGACTAAAGAAATGGGAAAAGGACTAAGAGAGGAACTGGAACTAGAGAATGTATGGAAAAAAGGAGGTAGGTTCATTACTAGAAGCAGTGATCATGATCAATGAACAATAAGAATTTTCAACCGCCACTTAAAATCCTTGAGGGAAGCTAGAGCACCATCATTGAAATGAATTTATTCTTATACTATACTTTATTATTCTTATCTATGTTCGTTAAATTTTAGAATGGATAATTTTTCATAATAGATTATGGGATTTTAAATTTGAACATGAGAAGCTTTCTATTTGCTAAGAGTGATTCTTTGATTAAGAGTCAGTCTTAAACCAAAGTGCAATTCCTAAGACACCTATTGTTTCTTTAATTTGTTTTTTCTTATTTTCAACCCTAAATTTAAAGATCCAACAATCCATAGTTTTAGTTTATACTTGTTTGGCTTTTCCTCTACTTATCCTATATCAAATCCACTACATACTTATGGAGATCAAGATCCAGAAAGACATCTTACTATCACTAATAAAGGACATCACCAGAAAGAGTATGAGGATCATCCTAGACAAATTCTTTCCTTTTCTTTTTTATTCAAGAGTCTAGATGTTTATTCTTTGATCTCTCATTTGAAAATTTTGGAACATTGCAAGGATTTCTCGAAATTTTAAGGACCAACAAAATCATGGTTTCCTGGCCATACGCAAGGACTTTTGATAGAAGGACCAATATAAATATTACATGACTCTGCTATGATTGGTAAATATTACTGCAAAGAATTGTACAGAAGTAAAGTGCATGATTGGACACATTCTAGGGTTTCCAGGCCATATGCGATGACTAGATAAAAGGATGGCAAGTATATTATAGTATTGAGTTGAAAAGGATCCAGATTGCACCATTTTACACTAAATGTAATGCATTTCATCGTCACAGTTGTATGAAAATGCATATAGGTCGTAACTGAGCATGATCAGAAGAACCTTGGCCTTCAAACAATAGCATTGAGAATTTATTGAAATTATTGGAAATCCATGTTAAAGAGGACCTTTAAGGTTTTATGAGACAGTGCATCTTGACTATACAATGGACAAAAAATAGCAGTAAATAACTACCTTCACCATAAAAATAATAGCCAATACCTTTACTTTGACTTGTCTGCAGATCAAATTTATCCTTGACCTGTACAATTTATCGTCAATGTGCATTGTGATATCAACATCTAGGAATTTGGAAATTCTTAGATATTTAATAAGGTAAATGTGGAAGATGTCATTAATGCTAAACCATATCAATACCAAAAAATGAAGTTCCATATACATTCCTCTTCAAACAAAACTATATTTCACTACGAGTTTGATGAAGTCTGAAAGATTTGTTTACCATCAAGTTGGCATATCATCATTGAAGGAGGAGGATAGAAGACATTGATCTATTTTTTGAAAAACATAATCTAGGGTATGCATTTGGCACACCACAAAAGGATATGTTTGCAACATAAATGCCAGAAAAATCTCACATACTTATTCGTACTACAGTGCCTAACAAAGATGTTGCATGCAGACGAACATTCCAAAAGTTGCATGCATGTTAGAGGATGCTTTCCTAGTATTCAACAAAGCACAAACGGATCTTCAAATTCAAACAAGTAACAATTTTTTTGGAAAGTTATTATATTTCATAGGTTAATCAAAACTTCTATTTCGACTTTCTAAAAGATAAACATTTCACTTTGTCAAAGTTCCTAAAGTTAATGTAGAGTGTCACAAGAAAAGCAAGATAAAAGGGTATAGTTGCCTAAGAATTGGGCCAATGCAAATACTAGTATTTGCTCAAGCATTCACTTTGTTTCAACTTCATCAAGGGAAGTTAGTGCATAAGTAAAAATTCTCTGATGTTTTCCAGGTAGTTAAATAACATTTAAAAATAAGTCAACATTTTAGCTTGAGAAACTGCTAGTCCACTTTGATATGGATGGCAAGGAATAGTAAGCTTAGTAGCAATTGAGGTATAGATGCATTTGGTGATTTACGAGGTTATGCTTATGAGTTCCTTTTTTTTGCACTACATGCTTCTCTATGTTTTGATATGTGTTAACACGTTCAGCCCATGTTCTTATCTAGATCATGTCTTGCATATACTTGTCACGTAGATGTATTAGAAGTTTACCAATCCATGTTCTTCAATTCCTTTGTTGATTCTATTAGAGATGACCCAATCCTGCCAAAGTAAAAGGTAGACTATCACTTGCAGTTCAAAATTGTTAAGTATATAATAGAAGACTTTACATTTTGAGAATTAAACCTGCTGCTGCAGCAATTTGGACTTAATGTCATCAATAGTCTGCAAATAGTAAGCTCTGCTTTGGTACACAAATATGAAGTGAGACAGCTATGCTATGTTGCATATGTGGTTCAATTATATTTCTTGCTTTCAAGTACCTCTTCTCGACAAGTTTAGAAGATAAAATGAGTCTCTCTTGTTGAATAAGCACCTGTGACTGCATGATTTAAGAAATCATGAGCCAATTTGCAACAAAGGGAATTGCTTACTGTGAAGTGACCAAAAGTTATCTATGCACTCTAGAACAGTCATTCTTTATAGAAGACATGTTTGAATAAAACAATATCCATTTAATAGAAAACAACATTTATAATGTTTTCTTATTGACATTCAACATTAAAGGTGACATACTGTTCCATTCTTATAAAACCATGATGATCAAAAACATCATTCTACTGCCCCTCAAGACCAATAATTCGACAATGATTTTAGTTGATGCTAATTGAAGAGACTATGCAGAGAAGTATAAGAGAGAAGCTGCACTTGAAGAAGAGCATCTTCTTCATCAATCGCACTATTCCAACTTATGGTTTTACAACAATCAATGTACTTTTTATGAAAACAAATATATTTGCATAGTTATTGTAGCTCAAATGTAACCATTCTTTTACATGGATAAAAGCAAAAAAACTATATTGATTTAATTATAATTATATACTTGAGCAAGTGTAGATGAATCAAACTCTAAAGAGGCAATCTTTCTCTGTTTATCCAATATCTCTGAGCATAAGCTCCCCTTTTCCTTTATCATTCTATGAGTATCTTCTTTCACTCTATTTGTTTCAGATTTTGCTGCAAAATCAAAGAAAGTAGTAATGACCATTGGAAAAATCAAAGGTTACTCTTGAGTGCAAAATGATTTACGTTTCAAATTGGTTGCAAATGACCACAGAATAACCATAGCTGGGAATGGGTGTTATCCACTTTTAGGTTAGTATAAACACTAAATGACTCACCTTCCAAATGAAAAATAAAATGTAATGTCCCAACACTAATCGTCCCAACATGAATGCGATGAATAAAACAGGTTACCATTCTGTTTTCACTTAGTTTATGTTTTTATTCTTCCAACTCAACTGCAAACAATTAAGCTTTGAATTTACTGTTTCAGACTCAGTAGAATATTTCATCTCCTAACTCCCAAATCAGAACGGTATCCTTTTTATTTGATATCCATAAATCATAATCTTATTGTTTCCATTAAGAATTATTTACTCAAAAAGGAATCCTCCAGAAACTGAGAATGAAAGAAAAAGATATTTCTCTAGGTGAATAAGGAAACGGAGAAGAAAAAAAGAAGAGCGCTTCATCAAACCTAAATGTAAAAAGAAAAAAGTGTGAAATAATTAGTAAAAAAAAAAAAGCTGGACAAATAATCAAGCTACAAACATGACAAAAGAACATCAATTAACGAATTACTAAAACGAAAATTTTAGCTGAGTAGAGATACGTATACCAGAACTAAGATCACTAGACATGGCTTGGATTCTAGTCATGAGTGTCTGCTCTTCGGCGGTTATCTTCGCTGATTGATCCTCTACTTCTGCAACGCGCTCGTTCCATTTCAAAATCAACAGTCCATATCACCAGTACTACGATAATATTTGATGCAAATAAACAAGGATACATAAAGAGACCTGGAATAGGAGAACGGTACCGTTTATTTGAGAACGCAAAGTCTTCATGCACTGCAAGTATTCCTCCATAACTAATTCTTTGGGTTCGATGGAGGGAAAGTTGAAGAAACTGAGGAGAGCGAGGGAAAATAGACAACCGAAATTTGACTTTTTAGTGGTTAAAATACAAGATTTTATTTATCAATCTTCTCCTGAATCTGGGGAGCCTTTCTATTCGTACATTTACTGCTTCGGATTAAGTAGAGGAGTGAGAATATGAGACATCTAAAACCTTCAATCAATTTATGTAGTTTTAAATATTTTTTTGAGAATGTGTTGAATTAAAATGATATAGAGTTAAATACAAATGACTTAAAATGATATAAGACGATGTTTAGAATTAGCTTATAATTAACTGTTAGCTAATTGTATCAGCAGTTAGCTGATAGCTGATTTAACTAGCAGATTGCATTAACTGTTTGTCATTTTATATTTGGTAAAATTAGTTGTTTATGTATAAAATGACTTATAATAACATAACTTTAAAAAAATATAAGAGTATGAATATTATATATCTTACAAAACTGAGGAAAAGTTGAAGAAACTAAAGAGAGAGAGAAAATAGACAACCGAAATTTGACTTTTTAGTAGTAGAAATATAAGATTTTAGCTTCGATGAAGAGTTGATAAGTTCTTTTTTAACTGATTGGCTCATTTTAGCTTGTTGATTTTATAAAAAAGCTAATTGGATTGTTTAGTAAAGATCTTATTGGGTTCAAGAAGCTCTCACGTAGGAGCAATAGGAGCATTTTAACGCAATTAGTTGATATTTATTTTTTGTTGTCAATTTTGCCCTCTTATGCTTTACTCTTTCACTGTCTCATTTTTTGTTTTCTCTATAATCTTCTTCCTTTCCTCGACTATTTCCTCGCATCTCTCACATTTCTTGGCTCTTCGTAGGATATGTTTGGATCTTAGACATTCACGATATCTGTTGTTTCAGTTTGTTTTGTAGCTTCTTTCAAGGGATTATTCGTCTCATAAGTTTACCCAAAAGTAAGGCAAAAGCGATCTTGCTCAAATTGAGATTTTTTGGCTTCTGAAAAACTTTAAATGATTTTTTAAGATCATTTAGATATGTTTATTTTCCTTCTTATGGTTCTGTGGATTTCAATTTGCATGTGCTCAGTATTGGCTATTGTTCTTATTTTTTGAGATGGGGTCGAGCTCAATGGTGTTGTCTTCGTTCACTCCCACACATCAACGAAGAAGAGTAGACCAAACGGAGAGAATATTTGTAGTCGATTTCAATCCCATTGAGAAGTTTAGTCCCAAAGTCGACTTGGTTTATATTGTTGTCAGGTATCTCCGACGCAGGCAAGAATAGATATGAGTGAGCTTGATGAAGATTATGATGGTTTTCTTCAAACTTATGTGTGGATTTTTATACAACCATTAAATTTTAAATTCTTTTTTGCATTACAATACATATCATCTGTTGTGAGCTTACTTTTGGCTTCTCACGTGTTAAATTTTAATGAATCAATAATTTGACAGAAAATGGAGGCGTATATTTGAGGCCTCATCCCTAATTTAGCACAACTATGGGATATGCCTGCTACATTTGTTTAAATGCATTGCCACATTGCTGCACACAAATTATTCTTCTTCTATGATCCTCATAGGTGAGGTTTGTAAGGCTACTTTTTAGTTATAGCATCTTTAGTAACATCTCGGTCATCAAGTTTTGGTAATTGCATTTCAGTGCCTAAATCTCATTATATTCTTAAATAATAATGTGATATTCAGGGCTTTCCTTAGATATTTACCTATTGTGCCTGTTAATGACACTGGTTTTGGGGTTTTAGGCTTTAAAAATGGTACATTGGTTTTGGTAACAATAAAGAAACAATTAGAGCATTGAAGCATTTTAACTACCACGAGATGGCCATATTGTTGGCTTGTAGTGGCAAAATAATAAACATGACATAATTAAGTTTAAAGTATAGTTTGCAAATGCTTTGATATATAATGATGCAGATTCTGGTAGTTTAAGGATTTAACGTAGATTAACGTGGCCTTGAAATGCTTAAGAATTGATACGGAAACCCCAAGAAAACAAGGTTATTGAAACCCCGTAATCCTATTGAATCAAAACTCTAATCTTTCTATTATAAGAACATGCTAGTTCAAACCCCAATTATACGAAATTGAGACCCAAACTCAAAGAAAACAGAAGAATTGAACACGACACAAGTGATTACCTTGATAAGTGATGCAATCTTTGAAGTAACAATAAGAAGAACGCACCTTTTTTTGAAGAGAATATCTCTCAATTTCATTAATCAACAAATCTTATGTTTACAAGGATAACATAAGGTATTTATACCCTTGCCCACGTCCTCTACCTAAAAGGAATAGGTTACAAGACCCTTTAATGGTAAAAAAAGCCTATTCTTAATTAGTTTAGGAGTTTATAGCCTAATAATGCAATTTGATCCTAATCCACTTAGGATTGGGCTAAACTAACTTAAATAAGACAAAAATAACTTAAATAAACCTAAGGGGCAGATGGGCCTAATGGATCACTCTACTTAGGCCCACACGCTTGGTTGTCCAAAATTAGCTTAAAATAAACTAAGGCAAAGTGATTTTTAATGAGTACACATACTTACTAATAAATACCCAGCCCATAACAAGTCTCTTTGGCCCTAATAAACAAAAGATAAATAACAAGTCCAATGTATTAAAATAATTCCATAAGAATAATTGAACTTGTCTTGAAATTTGGCTAAGTATTAGCCCCTCCACATGCCCTCTTTAAAAGAATCACAAACTTGACTACTCCACTTGAATTCTCCATGGATGGTCCGATCTTGTCATCAAGGTGAGATGTAATGTGAGTTTGAACAAACTCTTGAAGTTCTTGTTTAAGCCTTGCTGCATGTTGCCTTGTAATAAGTCCACTTGGCAAAGTAAGCTTGTCTTGGCGTGTTGCACCTTGACGTAATATTTCTTTTCTTTTCCCTTTGCACTTCCGTCTTTTATGCATGTCGTGGGTTGACATGTAATTTGTAAAACCAATTACTTACAATATCAGTATGCAACTTTCTATTGTTAATGAGAAATTGCTACCTTTACCTCACTATTATGTATCTTTGGTGGATGATCTTAATGATGAAAGACTATAATTAGATGGTTTGGTATCTAAGATCATTATCCTTCCAAGGTACTTTTATTGTCAAAAGTACTTCAGCTTTGGTTATAATTGTAGGAAAGTTTTCATTAAGAAGGTACTTCTTAGTAACTACCTCCAGGAACTAATGGAATTACATCAGGTATCTACAGTTTGGTACTTTGTATGAACCTCTCAACATGTAAACCATCCACGAAAATTAGATTTCCCCCCTGTTGTGGGTTTTCTCAGTTCTATTTTTTATATTGATTACAATGTTAAACATGTTAATATCTTAATAGTCAGTACTTTGCTTGCAGCTAATTTGTTTTTTTAACCATTATTGGTACTAGGAAAGTGAGGAAGAAGTCACGGATACTGAACAACCTAAAAATTGGTTTTCTTTAACATCTGCGCAGCGCATATTTGGTGGATGTTTGATTACTAATATGTTTTTAAGTTGTTTTGAAATATGTGTTTCACTTATGTACTAAGACTTCGTGATATGTTGTATCCGCTCTCTGTATGTCCTTTTTTCTCATTGACATGTTGAGTTTCCTTTCCAATGAGCACTCTTAACCTTGTAATTTACCATATCGCAAAGCTTTACATGTTCTATTTGAAATGACTGGAGTTAGGATGGTCTCAAGCAATGCCATCTTAGGTGGTTGCTGGATAAACAGTCATGGTGCCATTAACACATCTTTATGTGGTATCTATGGTTTGAGGAGTTGTTGGCAGAGTAAAACAAGATCCATTTTACTGTCTCCACTTCATTTCGCAAATGAATGTTAAGTGCTTTATGTAATAAATTTGAACTTAGATTCATATGCATAAAGAATTTGATGGGATCATGGCAATAGTGAAATTGCAGATAATTTCATTTAATTGGTAACATTACATGGCATATCTAACTAAATTCTGATTCTTCTGCATATATGTTTCTTGAGCAACAAGATTTTCTAGAATTCGTTAATGGCATACTGACGGACTTTTTTTTTCGAAAGAGGTTAGAGGAAGTTTTACTTTCCATGGCTTTCTAAAAAGTTCATGTCTTATTGTATTAAATTCTTTGCTACTTTTATTTCCTTGTAATGTAATATTGCTACAATGTTGATGGGAATTTCAGCCTAATTGATGCTTACATCTTTATTTAGTTGGTGTAACCAGTAACTGATCTAACTTTGATGAAAATTAGGTCATCGCAGTAGCTTCTGAGATTCAAACTAGATCATATCATTAGGGTGTTTCACACTATGTGAACTTGATAGGCTTCTTTGAATGCTTTGTTTAGATTGCAACATATGGAATTTTTTCAACATGTTAACTCTATTTGTCCACCCACGGTATGAGATTATCCTTAAAAATTACTAAACAAGTGCACCCTCATTTGCCATATGTGGTTATGGGGTCTTATTGGTGCAGTGCTTCAATCGTTGTTTTAGTAGTCTCATTTCATTTTGATTGTTGGGTCTTGAATTTTCTGAATTTCCTATAAATGTCTTAAATAGTTGTTTATGTTTGCATGTTGGTTTAATTTTTTTATTTTAGAATTGGGTCATTAATTAGAAATTTGAGGGAAGAATTAGAAATTGAAATTAGAATGAAGAGTTAGGTTTAAGTTAGCTTAAGTGGTGGTTAGAGCCATATAAGACAAAGCAAGGGCAAAGTTGGAAAGACAATGTAAGTGAGGGGTAATATTGGAAGGAAAGGAGTAACAAAAAAGGCAAAAATTAGAAGAGGAGAAGAAGAGTGTCGTGGAAGACATAGAGAGGAAGAGAGAAAACACGAAGGAGAGAAGAAAAGAGAAGAAAAAATCGAAAAAGCTAGGAAAAAAGGAGGAAAATTTCGTGGGAAGAAGAAGAATCAAGCTTTCCAAGGTAAGTTTGTCATCTTCTTAATGCTTTAGTTAACAAATGGGTTATAGTTTTGTGAACGAGGAGTTGTAGAGAGAGAAAGAGAGGTTTGTGTTGGAAATGTTTGGGGGAAGAAGAAGATGGTGAGATCCATAGAATTTTTGAGTTTCTAAGCTAGATGTTGAATTTTCTAACCTATATGAACTATAGGTAGGTTTAATTAGAGCTTGATTAGGGTTAATTTCATTTTATTAAAATTTTGAAAATTTGAAAAATTTCCAATTGAATTGGAATTAATTCAACCAGTGGTAAGGGTCATTTGTCAGCTAAATGAGCTGTTTTCCTACAATATGGCCCAGTGAAGATGGAAATAAATAAGTAAACATTGTACTAAGAAAACAATCGAGGCAAATAACAATTGTCTCAACATTTGGATACCATGCAAATTTAGAAAGTGAAGAAATCTCAACATTAAGAATTCAAAACGTATTTCTAATTAATGACACATTGAATATGTAAAGAAAGCAAGGACAATGAGATATGCTGAGGCTGTGATCCAACAGCCATGCCCACCTGACACAACCTGTCCATATCGTTACAGGTCAGGACAAAGCCCGGCCCAGAAAAGCAACCTCACTAACATACAATAACACGTTTGCTACTTGAGGAACATCACTACCGTGTCCTCCGAAAATTTCATATTTTCGTACAACATTGAAAGAAATCTTATTAATGATCACATGAAGTAAAACAGCCCACAAAAGATAAATCCTCCGTATTCAAAATTAACTTCCAAACAATTGAATGGAAGAGGAAAGTCCGTTCCAACTTCCAAGCACTGGCCTACAGTTAGTAGCTATGTATCATGAAGATCGAATGGACTCAACAATCCCGCTACCAAGTAACCTTTCCACATACTTTCCCAATATATCCACCTCCAAATTCACTTTCTGGCCAACTTTCTTCAAAGGAATAACCACCTTTTGCTGTGTATAAGCCACCAGCATGAAATTAAAGCATCCTTCATCATCAAATACATCAACTACGGTCAGACTTGTACCATCTACTGCAATAAAACCCTTTGGGACCACATACTTCAACAGCCTTTCATCCACCTTCACCTTTACCCACAACGAATCACCTTCTACATCTTTCCCAACTATCTCCCCTGTACCATCGACATGACCTTGAACGAAATGCCCGCCCATTCTACTTGTGGGCTGCACTGCCCGCTCCAAATTCACCAATGAACCAGACTCCAATTCTATGAGAGACGTCTTCCTGAGGGTCTCTGGCGATAACCCAACAGTGAATTCTTGATCGGTGAAATTCGTCACAGTTAGGCAAGTGCCATTAACAGCAATGCTGTCTCCAAGATTAACACCTTCAAGAACAGTTTTAGCACGGATTTTTAGGTCAAACCCACCATCCTTGTTGGTGCCCACTTGTTTGACTTCACCCATTTCCTCAACGATGCCAGTGAAAAGAGAACGAATAGGATGGGTTTGCAAATTAGGTTTTAATTTAGGGTTGACAGGTGATTTAGCGGTAAATTGAGACAGAAATTGAGTTGAAATTCGATGAATACTGCCATGCGGTTTGATGGAGAGAATATTGAGTATTTTTGTTTTGGGGGTTTTTGAGGTACTGAGTTTTAGGGTAACAGACAACGAATTGCAAGATAGAGCAAGAGACATCTCTTTGTTTCTTGTTTCTTGAGAGAATTTGGGAACTAGTGGAAATGGAGAACTTGGAGGGATTGATTGACTGGAGAAGAAGACTGCAAAGGTAAAAAAAAAAAAAAAGGTTACAATTAGCGCAATCACAAGAAGTAGATTTCTACACATTTTAAAACATGATGTCAGTAAACAGACTCCTTACTAACCTAATACAAATTTGAACTTAATTCCACATTATAGCAAAGGCCAATCGAAGAAAAGATCAATCCCTATCAATTTGTCAAACTAATAAACATTTGATATAGCTTCAACCAAATTCTTCAATAAATTTGACCATTTCAATTGCAAATCAAAAGAAAGAAACCACCTCAACTGTGTATCTTTGTAATCAGATTATCTCCATTTACTTTCGCTTCATTTGTTTTGACATTATAAAACTTTTAAAAGATCAGTTGGAAAGAATCACGTCATTTTCCGAAATAAAGTAAATAAGAATCCTATCATTGAGAAATTAATTTGAAAAGTAAGATTAGCAACACAAAATACTAGATGCTCAAAGCAATCTAGTAGAACTTCTCAATTTTCTCCATTCATAAACAAAAATATAGTTCATACCAAAAAGAAATAATGATAAATGTATCAATAATATGCGGAAAACTATCATATAGAGCACATGCATATATCATATTAGTTATCATTCAATCGAATATTGGTATTCTATTTTTATAGTAGAAAATGAAGTTATTACCTTATTCATCAACTGATTTGCATTTAATCAAATAGAATTCAACCAGTGGTAAGGGTCATTTATCACCTAAATGAGTTGTTTGCCTACAATATGGCCAAGTGAAGATGGAAATAAGTAAACACTGTAGTAAGAAAACAATCGAGGCAACTAACAATTGTCTCAACACTTGTATACCATGCAAATTTAGAAAGTGAAGAAATCTCAACATTAAGAATTCAAAATGGAAAGCATACTCACTTATTTCTAATTAATGACACATTGCAGAAAATGGGCTTAAAATTCAAAAAACTAATACCAGAAACAATCAATTAGATCAATATTAAAATGAAGGACTATATCAAACAAAATACTTATTTCTGCACCAAGTACTAGAGCCTATAGAAAATTTTCCACGACTAGTTCAACCTATATTTTCTAGGTAAACACAACATATGATACAAAGAGGCATCACAAATAGACAAACCTTTTCGAAAGCCAAAGATCATAAATAAGACAATTAAAGCTGGGAACCAATTTTAAATAAGATTAATCCAGAGATACTTTCTCGGTTGTTGAGTTGTATATAGTTGTATGATGATAAAATAGGAAGGTATTTACTACTATTGATTGTATCTCCTATTCTAAGGTTAGGCATCAACTATTTACACATGTATTTTCATCAACGTATATGCGATAAGAATAAAAAATTTCTGTGAGTTCACATGGCATCAAAGCTAGGGTTTTAGGATTTTCTGATTCCTTTCTGAAGATTTTCTTATTCACCTTCTCATTATTTACAAGGTGTATACATAAGAATATATATAGGAGAAACTATCCTAATTATACAAGGAATAAGGAATC
>JANZLF010000222.1:25384860-25409385 GCA_026546835.1 Erythroxylum foetidum
CCACTGCACCCTAGACCTAGAGTACCAATATTGCTCTTCACCAACCCATGCTTTTTTTAAATCTCCCAGTAGCTGCTAAATCTGTCGCTTATCCTCTACATTAAAGTCTGATCTTGCCTGCACCTCAGCCATCTGCTGCATAAGCCCATCAATCTCCTTCCGAAAATTAGGAAAAACCTTCCTACTCCAAGCAATAAGCTTGGATCGACATACTTTCTGTTTCTGTACTACCTGGAACAATCTAGAACTAGCAAAATTTTCTGCCCAGCCATCTGCAATAATCTGGCCACAATCCTTATGCTCACTCCAGAAAATCTCAAACTTAAACTATCGGATACCCTTCTGTACAAAACTACTTAGTCTATTAAGAATTCTAGTAAATAATAAAATTTTAATTATTTAAAATTACAAGAATTATATCAATTTAATAATAATAATAACATGTCTTTTTTGAATCTTTAAATTGTATCGAACAAAGATCAACTCATTCAAGCTTTTGTGTTCCAATATATTCCTTTTCTTAGAATGGTTGAATTCAAATGTGCTTCAATTCCTTTCATAATCTGTTGCACTCACATATTGACAAAGAATTTGAATTGCAAAACTTTGCAAGTTTGGAACAATACTTCTGAATTGATCCCACCAAACAATCGTAAGACAACAAAAGTAACATTATAAACGAAATAGAGTGATGATTACTTTTCAACAAGTAACAAAAGTGAAAAAAATATCGAGATTAAGTTTTATCTATTTTATGAATGGCAATTGACTTCTTAAAATCACTATAAGCATCCTTATAAATCTCCATTTATGAGCTTAGAAGATCTTGCATATTCTTATAGACAACAATTGTGGTAATAGTTAGTAGCATTTCTCTATTAACTTAACTTCTTTGTAAAATTTGATCTAAAATTAACATTAAGATTTAAAAATGTCTCAGTTACAAGCAATGGAGAGTAAAATTGTCTTTCTTATCTCTCATTGATAACTGCAAAATAAGGTGTGTACAAAGAAGACCTATTTTTCATATTGAGCTTAATTGTTTCCTTTGCCCTCTCTGTAACATTATAAAAATAACTTATTGTTGCCTTCTCTTCTTATTAGTCAGATGAAGTATCCTCACCAAAGACTCACAAACTCAATTGATAATTGACATCGAGACTAAAATTAATTATCTTCAAGTATAATTTTAGAAATTTCCAATTAACCATTACACTTCGCATGCTGAGATACAAATCACTTGTAAACATTTGTTTCAACTCTTACTTAATCAGATTAAAAAATTGAAATGATAAGAGATTAGTTGCTAATCTTATAATAGTAAGACAACACAAATTCCTATCATAGTATCTAAAACATAGTATATATGTGAATTATGAATACAGTGGGTAGCGAGAATCGAACCCGCATCGTTAGCTTTGAAGGCTAGGGGTTATATTCGATGTTGAGTCATCATCTTTAACATCTCTAATTCAAAACTGAATATGAAACTTTGATTTCATTCGGCTCCTTCATGGAATATGGAAAAATATCCAGCTATAAGATGTGAGCAAAACAAAAACTAGACCCATAACATCTATGTCAGCCTTTCGCTAACTTAATGCATTCAAAACAACGAGCTTTCTAGAAATATTTTCTCATTAAATTTAGGACCAACGTACTATTATAGATGAACTTGGTCATCTTTTTACTTTCTATACAGTATCATCAATAATAAAAAAAAATATCTCACATCTCCCATATTTTCTAACATTAGATCAATGTAATATACAACACAAGGAGTCCAATAAAAAGAATTATAACTACTTTGCAATCTTCTTCCATCTGCTTTATAAGTGAAATCATTGTCAGTAATGAATTAAACAATATTTTATAGCTTAACTCCATTCACAACTTCATCAAATATCTGAAATAAAGTATCAACATTCCTAAAAAGAACAAATGCATTAATAAACTTAAAAAATATTGTCCCCTTTGCAAAATACACCAAAAATTTAATAATAGGTTATTGTCTTCTTTTAGTCCAATCATCACACTTGATTGAACACTCAAAAGTAGCCCAAGTCATTCTTTTTAATCCAAATAACTTTTTATTTTATGAAAAGAACTACTCATAAGTTTACCTATGCAGTCATCAATTAAAGGAGCTTTGTATCTTGGAATATAAGAGGTAATAACATCTATCATAGGCTTATAATAATAAGATTGGACAGCACTAAATGGTACACTTAAATCATATCACCATCTAGTCATTGTCATATCCACATTATAATTTTCTTCTTTAGATTATAAGGCACTACGAATTGAAGGTTGAGCTCCAAAAGTTTGTGTTGTAAAATAATTGAATACTTGTCTTCTTCCTTTCCTAACATCAAGTGCAACAATGCCTTCTTATTGGTAAGAATACTACCACCTTCAACATTTCAATTATCATTATGGCAAATACCAAAAGAACTTTTACTACCAATTTCATAATTTAATCTTTTTCTTCTATCTTTCTTATGCTAATACTCTTCAAACAAAGTCTTCATTTATCATTTTTCCATAATGACTCACTTTTTTACAAGGTTTCACATCACCTTTGACTTTAGCTAAATACTTCTTTAATCTGATGATTCCTCCACCTTTCAAATGCTTGTTACAAAATAAAAAATGGTATAATTCTTCATTTCGTAAATCAATCCAGCATGAGCTCAATCTGGATTATTAAATCTTCCTATAAAGTGGTTGAATTATTAGGAGTACTTAAACTTCTTTTCAGTTATCTGTAAAATCAAATTAATAAATTTATATTAAAAAATACAATTTGTGCATATAATAATAATATCATTACTTAACTATAAAAATTCAATAGTCAATTATAGGCATATCCAAATTCTAGATATACTCTAACTTACATCTTTCTTTACGATAACACATATTGAAAAAATAACTTTCTTTTATGATAATAAACATCATAAAAATGATGATAATACACATCATAAAAATGATTTAAACATTTATGATCTCGCATTATGTTGAGTGATGAGTATTCTCCATATATTAACATATTATTTTCTACCATATATTTAACTATCCAAAAGATAAGATGACGAATTTGTATTTGTACTCATAAGATAAGATTGATATTTGTAATTTTATTTTCTAATGACAACAACAAACAAATAAAAATGCAAACATTTAATTCTTTAACTTAATTACATATATTAAATGATTTACTTATATATCAAATCATATATTTAAATGATTAATCATATGATAAACACTTTTTATATACAAACAATAATTAGTAAAATGTATATTGCATATAAATTAATAAAAAATTTAACAATTTAATTAATTAAATTTGATCTCATTTTTATGATTATTAAAATAATAAATAATATGACATATTCTTGAATTATACCTAATTCACAATACTTAAATGTTCTTCCATACTTCATACATGATATTATTTTGATTTTATTTATTCATAAATTCATAATGCCTAAGTATTATTAAAATTTAACTATACACAATTCACACAAACAATTCTAAATTTCAAACTCAAATTGCCTAATGCATATTATATAAATCATTCACAAAACATAAATGACACAACTAAAACACAATGCAATTGTAATTCAGAGTAGAAACAAGCAACTCAAAGCACACGCAAAAAATTAGAAATTGCAACCAAGTTAGGGTTGGGTAGGTTCGGGTTGATCAATGAAATGAATATGAATCTGGATATGGAAATCCTCAATTTCTGTAATCAACCTAACGAGTAGGCAATTAATGGCAATGGCGGACTAGAGAAGAGCAATAACAATGGAGTGGATAGTGGAGACAATTGCAACGATGGAGATAGCAGGCAGTCCAACTCGAGGCAGTGCAGGTGAAGAATTAGAGGTGGAGGAAATTTGTTACAGCGTGCGACGTTGGGCTTAGGTAGTGAACTGTGGTGACTAGTGGCCTTCATTGAATTCATAGAACCATCATTAAGGCCCCATTATAAACAAGCTCTGGAAAAATAATCATCAGACTCTAAAATGATGGGAAAACTTGTCAATATGGAGAAAAAAATTGTTGTCCCTACCAAAGCTCTCAAAGAATAAATGAAAAAGATTATTTCTGAAATCTTCTATGACTGCTTTCAAGCACTCAATGACTGGAAAGAAGACCAAAAAATATTCCAATACTATCCTCAAAATCGTGGACGATATGGATCAAAAGTTATTATATTCCAGGCACTAATGCACTCACTACTTACCTCTTTTTCTAAAGTGGGTTAGTAGATATTGTTTATTTAACCAATTTAAACACCCTTTTAGAATTCCTAGTGTAGTAGGATTTGTCCTTTGAGTAAAAAACTACAAGGAATGGGTTACTAAGGAAAGAAAATTTTGTATCAAGGTTTTTAACAGCTATTCTATCTTCAAAAAAGCAGACAATCTCAAAGAAATTGAAGCTCGGCTATCACGAATAGCATATGTACAAATTGGAATCAACAACGACATATATCCACCAATAGATGACCCTCCTAAATATGATCTTGATTAGGATCTGATAATCAGCTCAATCTACAATGCATTGAGGGAGTTTATCAACAATGCCTAAAGATTACCCCAGAATCTTTAATCAAATTAAACTACAGAGAAGCAAATATGTTGATGAGCTCAGTATATAAAACACCTATCTTTACTGAATCATTATAGCTAATAAAGCAATTTGAAGCATCTTTTTCAACTTTATTTGGACTATTAAATGAACTATCAGAACAATGGAAGCAAGCTCTCTATCAACAACTGTATTAATATTTACAATATTAATGTTAAAAATGTCCCTCGACATCATAAAAAGAAAAGGATAAAGAAGACAACTCATCCGAAGATATTATCATCAAAGAATAAAATTTTTAATAATTTAGGCCACCTATCAGCCATTACCTTCAATTATATAGGCCATCTGCCAGCCACCAAAAAAAGTAGATTCTTCAAATCTGCTTTTCTTACTTTGCTTTTGCTTTTTGGATTTTTGACGCTAGTAAGTGCCCTTTTTCTATATATTGCAAGCTCCAAGCATAGCTCAATATGAAAAAATAAACATTCAGTTATCATATCTCTGTCCAGACTCTTCCAATCTTATTCTAAGCCTAAGGATTGACGTTCAAGAGAAAAAGAGCAAAACATGTATGTTTAATTGTGTTTTTAGTTTTTTTAATCATTATTATATATTTTAGTTCAGTTATTAGTCTATCTTATTCCTATTAAATGCCTATTTGTACTACTTATAGGAATATTCATCTAGCAATAATACATATTGAAAGAAAGATTTCACTTAGTATAAAACTTATTAAAACTTTTAGCGACACTTATAATTATTTAGAACAAATCAATGATTCTGAAACTACTCTTCATAAGTTTAAATAAATACTAAATCAAGATACATAAAACTATAATCGAGAACAATTAGAATTTAAAAAAAACTCTATAAACAATTTCAAGAACATTACAAAATTCATTATTCATGAATAGTTATCCTATTTGTCAATTTATTTCACAATTTTTTTAATGCATAACTGTACATTTTGTAACCAATTATTAACAAAAATTATTTATTTAGAAACTTTAGTCACTAAATATAGATCAGAAAAAGAGTACCATGAAAGACGATATAACTGTCTACAATTTTTTATTAATAATAATGTTTTAATTCCTATCAAAGAAAGATTAGACATTGCAATTAATCTTTATAATTTACATAATCAAAATTTAATCCATAAGTATAACTAACTTATAGAACATCAAAGAATCTCTCATCAATCTAACTGACTTCAACACGACTAAAATAATTCATGAATCTCACATTAACAATAACAATAATAATAATATTTTAGATGTAGATGCTTTAGTAGGCTAATCCCCTTATACAAAGCCAAAGGAGATATCCAACAATGTCACAACTATAGAGGTATCAAACTAATAAGTCATACCTTGAAGCTGTGGGAGAAGGTAATCGAGAAGAGGATCAGGAGGGTTGCTTCTGTGTCGATCAACCAATTTGGATTTATGTCTGGTAGGTCCACAACAGAAGCGATACATCTACTTCGTAGACTTATAGAATGATACGGGAACATAATTAGGATTTGCATATAGTTTTTATTGACTTGGAGAAGGCATATGACAGGGTCCCTAGAGACCTCTTATGGAGATGTTTAGAAGTTAAGGGCATTCCTATCACTAATATTAAAGTAATTAGGGATATGTATGAAGGCGCACTAAGTAGCATTAGGATGGTAGGTGGGGACACGGAAGCATTCTCTATCAGTATGGGTCTCCACTAAGGATCGACATTAAGTCCTTTGTTGTTTACATTAGTGTTAGATGAGATTACCAAACATATTCAAGGAGAGGTACCTTGGTGTATGCTATTTGCAGATGATATTGTCCTAGTGGATGAGACCAAGGAAGGAGTCAATGCCAAGTTAGACTGTTGGAGAGAAGCGTTAGAATCAAAAGGTTTTAAGATGAGCAAGTCCAAGACGGAGTATTTAGAATGTAACTTTTCAGGAAGCCAAGTGGAGCATGAAGTGACAGTTGCAATTGGTACCGACGTCATACCACAAACGACGAGTTTTAAGTATCTCGGGTCTGTCATTCAAAGTGATGGTAATATCGATACTAATATTGTACATCGTATTAGATCAGGCTGGGCCAAACGGCGAAGTGCAGCAAGGGTTTTATGTGACAAGAAGATTCCTTTAAAACTTAAGGGGAAGTTTTATAAATCGGTAATTCGTCCGACCATGTTATATGGGGCAGAGTGTTGGCCTACTAAATGTAGACATATAAGACAGTTGTTGGTAACCGAAATGCGTATGCTTAGGTGGATGTGTGGTTTTTCCAGGAGAGATAAAGTTAGGAACTGGATGGTGAGAGAGAGACTACGGGTAGCCAGCTTTCCAGACAAGTTGAGAGAGACTAGGCTTCGGTGGTATGGGCATGTGCGAAGGAGGCCCTCCGACGCTCCGGTACGGAGCTGTGAGGGCATAACCCTTAGTGGCAATAAGAGGAGGAGAGGGAGGCCGTACAAGAATTGGCGGTAAGTGAACAAGGTGGATATGTCAGAGTTAGCCCTTAATGAGGTAGTTGCTCAGAATAGAAAAGTTCGGCGTGATCGGATAAGGGTAAAGGATTAACTGTTCCAGTTACCCAATCCCCTTATTTGGTGAGTGACAAAGACGGGTGGACTTTATATAATACTAGGCTCTCGCAGATCTATCCTCCTTCAGGTACTCCCCATCTTTTTCTTTTTATTGTTTCTGTTTACCACATCATTCTTATATTGTCTCATTTGCATGCGAGTCTACTGGAAACAACCTCTCTACTATGTAGGGGTAAGACTGCGTACTACCGGAACTTCCCAGACCCTGCTTCATTGCGGGATTTCAGACTGGGTGATGATGATGATGATGATGATTAAAAGATAGTTACTAATATCATCAAACTAACTTATGTCATTAATTTCATACTCTATATTTGATCAAAATATTAGATAATGAAATAATTGAGTTCCATGAAAAAACCATTCATAAAAAGGTTAATCAAAACTATTTTAATATTTCTAATATTTTGGTAGTTACAATGTATAATTAGATTCCAATATTAGTATATGAATATAAATTATTTAATTCGAGAAATAATAATCAGTTAAAAAAGTTTAATTTATCTAACCCTAAATATAGTCTATTATTTTAATTTATACTAACATATTAAAGAACCTAAGGGGTTCTGCTCATTAAATGATTAAAGAGAGATAAAGATAATTTGATCAAGTTAGACTTGATTATAAAGTTTGAGAAACATTATGATCAAATACAAGATACATGATAAATAGGCACTAATATTAGCTATTGTATCTTATTTTATCTCAATTGGTACTTAATTCAAATTAATTGCAGTTTTAATTAAAATTATGATTATATTTCAATTGAATTACTAAAATATCTAAGTCTTATTATAAATATGCATAAGCATTTTTAAAGCTAATACCTTTTACATACTACTCTCTGTACTATTTGTAGACTTTTTTGAATATGTTTATATAGAAAATGTTAGAAGCTATACATTTTTACCACTACATGATAAAAGGTTTAAGTATTCTTCAACTAATTTCTCTATATTTTAATGCTCAAAATGTGATAGATGTTTTATTGTAACTTGCAAGGTTTTATGCTCCTTTACTGTTTTTGATTTCAGGATCAAACTCTTGTAGCAATAAAACCCATATAATAAGTCTTGGCTTAACGTCTTTTTTTAAGAAGAAATCGAAGTGCTTAATGGCCATTATAGATAACTTTGGACAAAATAAATTAAGACCTAAATTTAACAAAAACCAAAAGCTACAACTAGTAACTCCTTTTCTTTAGTTGTGTAATTCTCTTATGCATCAGTCAAGGTTTTTCTTACATAATATATCAGTTGAAAAATGCTTATTCTTACATGATCCAAGTATTGCACTAATTGTAAAATCACTTGCATCTTATATTGGTTTAAAAGGCAAATCCAATCTAGTGGCACCTAAAGTTTCCTTAAAATATTGTTATTGTAAAAAGGTACAACTTTCTCAGATAATTTAGTGAAAGGTATATCTATCTTGAAAAAAATCCTTAATGAATCTCCTATAAAACTTAGTATGTCTTTAATTGCCTTTACCTATGTTAGCAAAGGTTACTTTTCTATTGTTTCTAACTTGACTCTATCAGCCTTTATAACTTTACTCAAAATTTTAAGACCCATCACTATTGTTTAAGATTTATGACCCAACGCTATCCTCTTGTAGACTATGAAATGACATTTCTCCTAATTAAGTACCATGTTAGTTTCCTCACATTGTCTAAGCATTCTCTCTAAATTTTATAAACATGAAAGAAAAGAGCTACCAAAGATAGAAATATAATCTATAAATTCATAATGTTTCCTCCTAACTCTTCAAATAGCCATTATGCACTTCTAAAAGGTAGTAAGTCTATTGTATAAGGCGAACAACATTCGAAGATAAGAAGACATACAAAAAATATATATGTAAATGTAGTCTTCTTTGATCTTCAATGGCTATAAGAATCTAAAAATAGCTTGATAATTCTTACTAGAAGCAATAGTACATCTGCCTTGATAATCATTCTCACATTTGATCAATATAGGATAGTGGAAAGTGGCCCATATATATAACATCATTTAGTTTCTTATAGTCAATATACACCCTCTGATCGATGAAAATTCCTATAGAAATCTGCTGGTGCTTTTTGTTTAGTACCACTGTCATCATTTCTTTCCTTGGTACTAACATGTACAAACCTCTCCTAAGAACAATTAGAAATGGGTGGCAAATAACTCCTACATTAAGTAGTTTAATTAACCAACATTTACAATATTTTTCATGTTTGGAATAAGTTAACTTTAGAGATGCACTACTAGCTTTGAATCATCTTCAAAGAGGATTTCATAGGGTCAAAAAAGAGGTATTAATTCCCTTCATGTTGAAAAATTTTCATATAATTTCCCTCTTATGCTCTTTTAAAACCTTAAACAACTTCCCCTTTTTTTTAAATCTTGGCTTAAACATGCTATGATTATAATAGGTAATTTCTTATTTTCATTAAAAAATATCGTGGACACTTTTATTCTAGTTTCTTCCATTTCTTTTAGGTATTATAAAATTCTCACCTTTTAGCTATTGGAAAGAGAAAATACTATTCCTGAATCTTACCCTACATGTTATAGGAAACTGTTTAGCCAACAATTTCTCAACTAACCCATTCTATATAGTGACGGATCCTGAGAGCAATGACTTCAGCTGTGATTTAGCTCACTCCTTCAAAGTGAAAGAGAAAACCTTAATCTAATGACATCTTATGAGACTCATTTATCTTGAATGAGATATAAATTTCCAGAAAGTTAGCAATATGTCTATTGAGATACTCATTTGGCAATCCATCAAAATGCTTGAGCTATTAAATCATTTAGGTTTAATTTCAAAGCTTTTTTCCTAATTACTAATCTTGCTATGCTAGACTCAGCAGAGTCAATGATGGTCTAACATAATCCCCCATTTTATGATACACATCAAGTCCTACCATTGTGTTTGGGTGTTGTACTTTCATATTTTCAAGTTGCCTTTGGTCCCTTTTATATAGCAAGTTTTATATCTAATAAAACTCCTAATACGCCATAAGTAAAGGATTGTATTTTGTAGTATAAGAAATTATTGTTCCTACGAGGATTATGCAAGAGTTACGATTTGAACCTAAATTTGTCTAAGTTGTTTAAAAATTTATTTGAATTTAATTAAAATAAAAAATAAAACAAAGCGAATAAGCAATTAAACACTAAGTTGCCAATAAAATTAGGGTTTTAACTAAGATTGAATCCTTAGGACTTATTTTTTTTCCTTATTTTGTTTCCTTTAATTTTTTTCATTTAATGTGTTTGATCATAGATTTTCTAAGGTATTGATTACTCTCTCTCAAGATCTAATTAGTTAACCTAATTGAATTTGAAAGTTTTAGAATTGCAGCCTTTTGATTTATGAAATTATCCCCAGCATTTTCAATTAGATCAGAAGCTATGTAATAGATAATTAATTTCTCAAACAAGATATCTCTTTGGTTGATCGTAATTTGATAATTGTAAGTTTATTAAATTGCTAACTCTCATTATACAACGCAACACTAATGACTTTTAACTCACTCTCTCGAATTTTTTTGTTAAGTTTAAGTATAAACAATTATCATAAACATTCAGAAATATTTTGAATTCAACAATAAATAAGGTAAGAAATTAAATCCAGAGTAATTCCTAATCTAAGTTTAGAACCCATAAACATGATAAACATTTTGGAAATTACACATCAAGGATAATGAAAGAAACAAGAGAAAAAGAATAAAACTCTATTTGCTCCTTGATATAAAAAGTTGGAATTTCCATATGCTTTCTTGATCTCTCCACTTTAATCCACTTTGATTCAACAACTATTGTGTTTTATGTTCTTAAATAGTGTATTAGGGTTTTTGTAGAATTTTCCAACTTTGATCGACTCAAAAACTACTCTTAAGTCCTAAAACAAATGAAAAAAGTCGTGCCTAGAAAAATAAGAGTCACGATCGTTCTCCTAGGATTTTAATCTCTGTCATAACCGTGACCAATTTTGCATGATCATGACATCTTCAATCTTCCTCTATCTTCCTCATTCTTCAATTACCTAATTTCCAACACTCACAAACAAATCAAACACCTTGTTGTGCTATAATAAGTTCTAAAACTCTAGGTTATCCTACTCGCAAGTATACGAGGTAATTGTAGTTGAATACCCAGGTTTGTCTTCTCAAGGAGGTGAAATTGGTTCACTCAAATTAATCTTGAATAAAAATTTTAAAAAATGTAATCCTAAACATTATATCCTGATTTTTTGAGTGAAGGCTTTAAAGGAAATTATATAAGTGCACGAACACAAGAGTGAGAAAAATTCCTTAGACTAAAGGAATTAAACTAATCCTACTACTCCCTAGAAATTGTCCAAAAAATTGTTAAGTGCTAAGTTTTACCTAATTAAAACCCTCATAATACTACAAATGCATATGTTATGAACTGTAGTATATAAGGCTTAAGGAATTAATAAAATAAAATAAAAACAGAAAAAGTAAACACAAGAATATGATTGACAGAAAATTAATTCATAAAATTAACACGAAAAGAAATCAACTTAAGCAACACCAAATTAAAAATGGGAAAACATACAAGAGAATTTACCAAATTGTTAGAGGTGGGATTTTTCCTATCATCAATACTAATCTAACCATTTATGAACTATTGTGGTGTTGGTTTTAGACTATCAAAGGGAGGATTACTCTCTCTCAGGTTATAATTACAAATCCTAATTAATAAACCCTAATTAGGTTTAGTATCGAACATATAATCTCTCATTTACAATCAACACTAACCCTAATTAGTTCTTACACTTTTTAATAAACAATCGAGTCTCATACGGGATCTCTTTCCATAAAATTACCGATTTGATTAATTGTGTGATCTATTTGATTATTTAACTCTCATTAAACAACCTAATCATTTCATATTTAGTTCACTCTCTAGTTTTATTACCAAATGTGTAGCTACAACAATCAATCACAACACCCAATTGCAATAACACAAAAATGATTAGATTAACATTAAATCAAGTCAAACTCCATAAAGAAAGTTATAACATTATCATTAAATCCAAATCTATAAACATATTCAAATCCATCTTACACATTCTCTAGAAAATAATAAGATTAATGAAAATGTCACTTAGAAAAGGACCCGGATGACTAGGGAAGGCAGCAGCATCAGAAGCCATCTCTTCTTCTTCCTCTCCTCTTGAACCTTTTCTCAAAGTGGTAGAATGGAGAGCTTTTTTAGGGTTCCTTTCTTTTCTTTATATACTATTTTATTTTCTGGGCACCCTAGGGATTTTCTGGGTCTGAAAAGTCTGAAAAAGTCCCTTGAAAACTTGAATCTTAAAGATTGTCCGCGTCTATTGGCACTCTCACACAGGCCACAGTCGTGGCCTATAGTGCCACAATTATGGTGTTGGACCCCAAACTTTTCTTAAAAGATTAGAACTATTAAATGAGAAAATTTTGGTGATTAGTCACGAGTAAAGAACAAATGAATGAAAATTCTTAAACCAAGAAATGATAGATAAGAGTAAAGTAGTGAATGAGAAATGTGGATAGATTCATGTTTGTTTTGGTGTTTTTGGTGGATAAGAGAATTTGAAATGGGAAGAATTAAGGTGAAAGTTAGAAGTAAAATGAAAGCAAAAGTGAAGCTGAATATGTATAGTAAGTTGATGAAGAATATGTACATATGTGTATATTCTGTTATTGGTGTTCATAATAAATCATGGATTATAATTTTTATAGATTGTATTGAGTTGAAAAACAGAGTTGTGAATGAGGAGTAAATGAAATAGAAAAGGTGATCTTGGTATGAGTTGTGTTTGGGAAAGTTTTTTTTTTAAAAAATGGGTAGTTGATCTAAAAAATGTTCACTGAGTATGCTTCATTCCTTTAGCCACAACTTTTTCTTTAGTTATCCAAACAAGATGATTAATGATTTACATTAAACTAGAGACATAAGGTTACATTTTCCATGAAGACATCAAATTTAAATTCTATCTTTAAGAATCTTAAAATTTGTCATGAAATTGAGAATTGGGTGTAGTACATTGGTGGATGAATGTAAAATTCATGTTCTAAATTCGAGTTAAATTCTAGATTGATTTAGGAAAAATTAGAGAAAGGTATCTTCTAAAAAGTTGTAGGTCTTTCTTTAAGCTTTCTAGCAATATATAGTAGAGAATTTTTAAACGTTTGGGTTGAAAGTTATGGTCTTTATAATGGACGACACTTAGGAGTATGGATTGTATCGTCTATAAAGACGTATTATTTGTGATGACGTCATATCGTCTATGAAGATTTATCATCTATGATGACATAATATCGTCTATGATGATGTCATATTTTTGGTAAAAATATATCGTCTGTGATGACATCATATCATATGTAAAGATGTCATATCGTCTATGATGACGTCATATTGTTTGTGATGATGTCATATTATCTGTAAAGATGTACTGTCTGTGATGACATCATATCATCTGTAATGACGTCATATCATCTATGAATATGTATCATCTGTGATAACGTTATATCGTCTGTAAAGACGTATCATTTGTGTTGACATCATATCGTCTTTGATGATGCCATATCTTCTATAGTTGACTTTCTATTTCTTCTGTTGTTGACCAAAACTTCTTATTCTGTGTACCATTTTTCTGGTCCAAATTTGTCATTCTAGACGATAGAATCTGTCTTCAAGGTCTTGTGAAAGTTGTAAATCTTGAAGTCCTCTTTCGAACCATATAAAAAACTCCCTAATCTGATATCTGTAAGAAAAGTTATGGCAGTTTTCCCAATTCATCTGACTTTTCAATTAGTTTGTTTTTTCGTTTGACCCTATCATCTTGTCCATTTTTGACCCTTCAGATGATAGAATCTATCATCAAGAAATTCTAGAAAGTTGTAGATCTCAAATTCCTCTTTGAAACCATTTTAAGATGATCTTGATCCAACATATATAGTGAAAGTTATGCAAATTGTGCTGAGATAGGTTCATTATGATTGAGGACAAAACCTTATTTGATTCTTTCAGTCATAACCTTTTTATCTAACCTGAAAAATGAAATGATTCTTTAACCAATAGATTCTTAACAAAATTTTCTATCCCTCCATGGAATTTTATAGCATTTGGTATTGATTTGAAAAAGATTGTTTTAATCAAAGTAAGAGTATCAGTTGGCAGAGTATGAATGAGATGTTTTACTAAACATACTTATGTATTTTGATGATGTCTTCATCGGTATAGCTCCGAATAAGATAATTCTTGTTTCAAGATAAACTAGAGACATGGGGCTAAAAATTATATGCAGAAATCAAAATCTAATTCAGTTTCTAAGACTTTTAATTTTTGGGAGGAATTTTAGTATAGTGTATTGTTTTAATATAAGAACAGTTCGAAAATGTTTGGGGTAATATTTTTAGAGTTCTGAACCAAATGGATTGATTTGGGTGTCAATAGAAACTTAAGACAATGGAGAACATTTTTCTAGAAGAAAGTGTTATGTTAGAATGTTCAAGCGTACTTTTGGCAAGACACTTAAGCATAACAGACATAAGGCATAAATGGAAGGACAAATGGGACAATTCTAAATCATTAGGGGCATAATTGGAAGAAGAGGTATTGTCTTGCATTTTAAAAAGAGAGAAGAACGAAAATTGAAGAGAAAAAGAGAAAGTTTCATGAAGAAGAGAGAGAAATATGAAGAGAAGAAGAGAAGGAGAGAAAGAAGAGAAAACAAGCTAGGGTTTCAATTGTGTTAGTCTTCAAGAGAGATTTTAAGGTTATTGATCCGCGGTGTCTTTCGATCTTACCCTTGGAGGTCGAATAAAAAATTTAATTCCAAGGATTGTAATATGTAATCTCGGGTTATCTCACTTAATTGGAACCTAATGCAATGGAACTAAGCTAGCTTAAACGTCATGAAATGCAAACTAAATTAGTTAGGAGGGGGGTTTTGGTTCTTTAAGAAAACTAACAAAATTGAACTAATTGTAAGAGAAGTGTGTAAAAGTATTTTTGGATTTTTGGGAATAAGAATTTGAAAGTTAAAAACAATGATTAAATGTGATAAAATCCTCTTGAAAAATGAGTTTAGGCTATCATAGTTCGAAATAAATCTTGGTGGGAGTGAAAATCACTAAGTTTTCAAATGATAAACCTTAAAGAACTCTTTAAGTCCAAGGTTTCAATCAATGAACTCCGTTTCTTAAAACCTTGTTGAATGCATCTTAGTGTGTTTAATGGGTAAGTTAATACAAGTGGTCATGTTTGACCCCGTTTTCGAAGCTCAACAATCGATTTGGATATCAAAAGATATTTGACCCAGGTCTCGAGATGTATTCCGAGAAGACCATTCAGGATAGTCGCGCGAGGGTGGTGTGAATGAAAAGTGGAAAGTATTACATTTATAAGAAATCTCAGCATGAAAGCAAAAGGATGTTTGCCATGGTGAAAGTCATTCTTCGTTGTGACAAAGACGCCTTCAGAAAGGTTCGTCGCAGCGAAACACTCAAAATATGAAATTTCACAAACATTTTAAAACAAACACATACATTCAAATCTAACCACAAGTTAAACATACTCACACACAAAAGAAACTTCAATTCTTTATGTCATAATGCAACAAATAATCATATAGCATACAATTCATACTATTATGCATTCTAAGCCTAGGAAAAACCTAAGTTCTAATATCACTTATAATAGTCCAAATCACCCGCTTACAGATATTGTCTGCTTTGGGCCTTGGCCCAAACAAGTCCTCACGGTTTTGCTTTTCCCGAGGCCTTCCTAGGAGGTCACCCATCCTAGAACTACTCTCGCCCAAGCACATTTAACCTCGAAATTCTGATGGGATCCGATGCATTAAGCCATAGAAAACGCATCTGTAAGGGAGAGGTATCCGTACCCTTATAGGGTGTTCTTCGTTCCCCCTCTCCAATCGATGTGGGATGTCATAGGTCAATTTAGGATCTAGCATCATCTCAATATCAAACACAACTAGGTAGATAAGAAAGAATTAACAAAATCACAAAAGACATATGAGAATTTATATATTCAAGCTCCAAGTTCTACATCAACAAACCCAATAACACAATAAATGTTAAACACTTGATTAAACTATAATCAAGAAAATCCAACTACAAAGCATAAATCCTAACTAAGGAGTTCATAACAATGTAGCTAATCATGAGTAAACTACTCCCCTTTGAAGCCCATTGAACTCAAGTCATTGCTACATCTTCAAGAGGAAAAGGTGCTTAGCCAAGCATTGCTTCAGGAGAACTCACAACTGGAAACCCACCAATAGCATCCATGAAAGCAGCTGATGATGAAAGAGTTGGCAATGAAGAGGGAAGAGAGTGATGAATGATGGTTGAAGTTGAGAGAGAAAGCCGAGTGTGTGAATATGTTATGTCTCTGTATTCTATATCTTGTTGTCAGCTCTTAACCTAATTTGGTAGGTTTTTAAACGAAGGATGATTGGATCGGGTCACATAGTGGGTAATTTTTTTGAAAATGATTCGAGTTTTCGAAGGTTCACTGTGGTGACAGATAAGTTCACCGCGGTGAACGTTTCCTGAAAGGTTTTGCTTCGGTGAACTTTTCCTGAAAGTTCAACTAGGTTTCTTCGTATTTTGCCGCAACGACAGATCCTTTTTGCCGTGGAGAACTTCCTGTTGCACCTGTTCTCTTGTTGACTTCACTTCAGCCTTCTTTGACTCTACATCTTCTTCTTGAGTCCCTTTTCCTTGAGTCTCCTACAATAAAAATGGTAGTTTGTAGTATCAATTGTTCTCATAAAATTAATTAGTGCAATTAATACTGATTTGTGACAATTTTGTACTCTTAAACTACATAAAATAAAAGTACACTCTTAAGAGTCAATTTAAGCACAAAATCTAGAAATAGGAGTCACAAAGTGTAGTCAAAGTCATGAAAATGTCGCCAATTTATGTAATAAACTTAGGCTCGATCAATAATGCTCATTAAAACCAAACTCTTTTATTTTATTAATAATAAATATTTTCATTACAAAACTGTAACTACTGAAGATTAAGGTACATGTAAATACACTTGCTTTCTAGGACACTATATTTACATAACTCCAATAAGACTGATCAACCTAACTTTTGTTATGGATGGGATAATCAACATAATTACTTTTAAGATAGTTTGTAGGATGCACAGCAATTCCCATATAGACCAGAAGCTTTTTTTATCGCGATTCAATACATCTCTGAACTACTATATCAAGACCTGTAATGCTAACAATCTTCAATTTCAATAGCGTATATAGCAGCTTCAAGAGAGTATGTAGCAATTTCAACAGAATACCTTACAATTCCTACAGGATAGATGCCAATTTTGGCATTATACAAGGTCTAACATCTAAGATGTGGAGAGTCAACAAGATTTGGGTACATCTATGGAAGTTATGCTTAATATTATGACTGCTAACAATCTTCAAATTCAATAGAATATAGAACATACCCAATAAGACATCCATCAATTCCAATAGGATGAAAGGCAATTTTGGTCTAGTTTCCAAAATTAGGAGAGCCAACAAAACTTAGGTACATCCTTGGAAGAATTAGTTGATGATGTCACTGATAAAACTTTGCAATTTTAACAAGAAGTGAAATGGTTCTAACAAGATGCATTGCCTCAGTGGGGAGATATCAATCATTAGGAACTGCAAAGCAAAGAGGAGCAGCCATATCAACCTGATATGTACATAATGGACATTAATATGGAAACCTTATGGAGTGATAAGGAGCTTGAGAATTTTGAGGGCAATACTCAAGGAATTGTTTATGAAGAAGAAGTTAAGGAGGAGCTCGAAGCAGAATATGATATATCTTTTAGCTCAGAGATGAGTACTGGGTCCATAATTATTTTTGAGACAAACTCTTCACCTTAACATGGTAGATTGGAGGAATTAAATGAGGAAGAAAGAGGTAAAGAGTCATTTGAAGTATTTCCCGTGAGTAAGAACTCAGTAGATATAAAGATTCTGAAGATAAGGAAGATTCTGAATGGGAATGATCAATTGAGGCGCTATCCTGAACAACCTTATATGGAGGAGCCACATGTGACATTAGAAGATCACAATTTTGTCACGTAAGGAAGAAATATGGAGTTAAGCTAGTGACCCTAAACAAAGGTAACTCTTGGGAGGCAACCCAAAAGAAATAAATTTCTTTGCTTTACATTTCCGCATTATTTTTTATATGTATGTGTGGTTCTATTTTTTATTTCTTGTTTGTTTTAAGATTTCAATCAAAATGAGAGAAAGAATAAAACAACCAAACAATCATTTACTTGTTTTCTATTGCTTTTAGGACTATGCAGTCATGAGTAGAGAATGAATTGAATAGAGAATTTCATCACAAATTTTAGCATATACTTTTGCTATTATGATTGGTCAATGTTCATTATCTTTAGAAGAGTAATGACCACTGGTAGATAAAACTAGTGAGATTTTAAGCCTTTGTAGATTGACAAATTCATATCAATCTCATTGTCTTTTGATAATGTGTGACCTTCATAATATGTACATCCTGATTTTGCTTTGATTTTCTATTCAAGACCACATTTTTATCATATGCATTAACATAGAGATGGTTAAGCATTCTTTGTTTTTCTGAACTACATTAGCCAAATAGCCTACCCATTATATGATTTTCCTTTTGATAAACTCCTTTAAGCTTTATACCTTTCTTTTTGTATAAACCATATTATATGCCTTTAAACTTAACCTAATGTCTTATCCAAGCCATAAAGCTAGTGGAGCATTTGTGATCGTTAAGTTTGGGGATGTACAAAATTCTAAGTGTGGGGATGTACATATGTGTGGGTTGTTTATGATGTTGGAATGATATGATGCTATTTTATGTCATATCATTGGAACTTCCATGTTAATGTAGTTTTTTTTAATGTTTAAAAAAAGGAAAAGAGAAAAGGTAAAAAGAAAAAGAAAAAGAAAAGAAAAAGAAAAAGAAAAATGTATACGTTTAAATAAATGTATTAAGGAGGAAATGAATATATGTTGAAAAGTTGTTTATAATTAATGGATCATCATAAATTTGTATTGAATGGGATATTTGAGCAAGTTAGATATGAGGTAGATGTTGTCTTAGAAAGTTTACTTATAGTAGTTTCGATTTATTGTTATCATCAATCTTTATGAGTGATCCCTTCGGATTGGTATATGCTTAATGTGGTTTATATATGAAAGCTCAAATTTAAGATAGGAAATATAGTTTTTGCATTCATCATAGTTGATGTACACAATTGTGAGTGAATATTGGTTTTTACACTTAATGTAACATTAAATGTTGCTTTTGTTTCACTAGCTTTAATGACTTTCATGCTACTTTGCCCAAATATATCTCACCTCACCTTTGTCCATATTACAACCTTGAAAAGTCCATTGATTCATGATTTTTCATGTAAATTTTAGTGGTGGAGAATGAAATGATATGCAAAGTTGTGAAATGATATGATCATGAATGGTATTGAGTGTACTTAGGGATATATTTTAGTTGAACATATTTTCCAAATCTACCATTAGATTGCTTGGTTTTCAACGGTATTGAATGTTGATTGATCATAAGTAAAAGCTTGGAATGTTAAGTTTTTGTTATAATTTTTGAAAGTCAATCATCTTTGCTTATGATTATGTATTCTTGGAAAATATGGGAATTGAGTAAATGCTTTTGGGTCTATGAGCTTAATTTTGACGTTTTGCTTGAGGATGACCAAAAGCTATGTGTGGGGGAAATTGAAAGGTGCGTAATTAATTATGAATTTATTTTATAACACTTAGTGGTTATTGCTATAAAATTGCTTAAGATACTCACTTTGACTCATATATAATTTTAAACACAACTCGGAAGCAAAGAAGTTAAAGTGAGTCAAAAGCTTAATATTTGGACCATTTTTTGAAGATTAATATTCACTTGTCTTCATGGAGCAAGAAAGAGAAATATTGGAGCAAGTAAATGTTAGGTTTTCATCTTGCATCACATGCATCAAAAATAGAAAATAGCAATGGAAATATAAAACAAAACCTAAAAAGTTAAAAACTTTTAAGTGCCATTTGAAGTAACTTTAACAAAACATGAACTTAAGATGTGTACCTTACATTTTACTTCATTCTTCTTTGTCTTTATCTCGTTGAGTTGTCATAAACCATAACGACAAAAGGAGGACATCTCTAATGATGTCCACATGAAGAGGGAAGCCTGAAATCACTTAGCAAGAATGAATAAAACACGCACAAAGGGCTAGCTTTGTGATGTATTTTTTGAGAGAGTGTTTGTAGAGAGTGAGAGAAGATGATGAACACTTTACCAAAAAGTCTCTTGTTTTCACACAAGACTTGCACAAAAATTGATGTTTCTTATACCCTTTCACCTTCCTCTAACCCCCAACATCAATGGAGAGTTAGTGGGAATTAAGTGGCTTTTAATCCCACTTAATTTAGAATTAAACTTCCACCCCTTCTTTAAAGGGTAATTTTGTCATCTTACCTAATAAGCATGATTCACATGTGTCATATGATTCACAATCAAATAACCCTAAACTATCGCACTTGTGTAGCTTAGTCATGCATCTCTCATATCTTAGATCCCCATCCAAAACCATTTTACTCATTCTTCGCATCTTCAATGCGTGCAACCCATTAGGTTCCTAGTTATGTTGGTCACTTGAATTCAAACTTAATTTAAACAAGTCATAAGTGGTATCTAGCAACACATCATAACCCCAATTGATCTAGTGGTTTAAGTATGAACCCTTCCATAGACAATGTTCTTGTGCAATTCATCCTTTCACCATCTATACCCCACTTGGTTTAGAGTATCGTTAAAGTGTCAACTCCCACTTGATTGACTATGTCACATCTAACCTAAGTGATATTAGTTCTTATCCCTAAGGTTCATTGCTCAACTAGATATGTCACTAAAGACTATCTTTATGACATTTCCACTCTAGCTAGAGATTCCAGGGTATTGAGCCCGACAAGAAGCCGTGGGTATCATCTCCTTCTATCAAGAGTGGTGAATCCTTTATTGGTTACTTAATTACCATCGAATAACTCAAGTTATACTAATCATCACCCTATAAGCAACCTTTAAGAGGCAAAGAGGAATGGAGTCAAAGTACATGATTAGTATGCAAGATATCCTTGAGCACCTCAAGTCTAAGGATATTTGTGCCATTGCTATGATGAGACTATAATTGACACTAGAATAGATTATCCATATGATTATCTCATGGCAGGTCATCTATTGTACTTACGACTCTTAGCAAGCATCCATATGTTAACTCTAAACAAC
The DNA here is from genome assembly GCA_026546835.1 of Erythroxylum foetidum. Classification (NCBI taxonomy): domain Eukaryota; kingdom Viridiplantae; phylum Streptophyta; class Magnoliopsida; order Malpighiales; family Erythroxylaceae; genus Erythroxylum; species Erythroxylum foetidum. Next base: position 25,406,411 of record JANZLF010000222.1, read on the forward strand.
TCATGCTTGCAGCTCATGGCAGGTCATCTAAGGAGTATAACATGTGTCAGTCTGTCCGGGCTAATAATGTCTTATCTCATTAATGCTATGACTAGAGATAATTTAGATACTAATATAATTACACATGATAGGAATATAATTTAGATACTAATATAATTACACATGATAGGAATCTCATTATGATTTTCTTCATGCCATGTAATGTATCAAGGACTTTATTAATTCAATTTAAGATCACCATCAATTCATAAAGAACATGAACATCAAATTAATGAAAAAACCTTTTTATTAATAAAAAATATTTGCATAATAAATGATAAAGGTGATTGCCTTTAGAGCACTCTCTAACATCATATGATTCATAATCAAATGACCCTAAACTATCACACTTGTGTAATTTAGCCATACGTCTCTCACTTATATGACCAAGGCAACAATGCCATAAATAAGATGATTTCACATTATTTTGTTTTTGTCTTCTATTTTCATTGATATTTAAAACTGGATTGGACATATCTAATATGTATATTCTATTGCATAAATGTGCCCATAGCATAAAGCATTCCATTCAAACTAATAAAACAACCATTGTTACAAAAATTTAAATGGAAATTAGTTTTATTAAGACCAAAAACTGAAATAATATTTTTAGTCAATACAGGTACATAAAAACAATCGTCCAATTTTATTACAAGCCCACTAGGGAGTGTTAATACATAAGTTCTAATGACTAATGTAGTAACTCTTACTCCTTTGCCCACATGTAGGTCTGACTCTCTGTTGGGACCCATTTTTGGAACCCAATCTCGGAAATATAAATCGAAAAACAAAGTGACGAAAACAAAAGAACGGATCACATAGCGAAAGTGGGCTAAAAGTAAACAAAAAACAAATCAGATCAAAAAGCATGCGGAAACGAAAGCTTAAGGAGCCAAAGAAAATCAAAAGGCTTAGAATCAAAGAAAACAAAACGCTTAAGGACAAAAAATTCTTAACTCCAACATCTAAAGATGTATACTTTAGAAAATCGTTGGAAACAAAAGAGACACACTTGATCTAAACTAATCTAATTCGGTATAATTTTTTTTCATCATAAACATCTCACACATTGCTATATACCGATCAATCCATAAAAAAAGAGCACTTCAATATTTCAAATCCATCAACACAATCATCGAACCTCCTATCCGAAATCCAAACACAATCAAACACATTCATACCCATAGCACTTCAATAATTCAGATCAACAATCAAAATCATTGGACCTCCTGTCCGGAATCCAAACACATTCATATACAATTTATATACAAATCCATAACTCCCTTTTCTATTCCATATACAAAACTATATCTCATACACAAATTCATAATTCAAGCCCATAAACAAATTCAGAACTCATTTCCATCATAAAAATAATTGTTACAAACCTTCATTTCATTCCAAGCCATATACAGTCCCAATATCAAAATCCAAGTACAAAAGATACAAAAATTCCCACAATACTCAACATATGCCTAAGCTCTTATTTTTACAAAAACCTAACTTCAAATACATCATATACATAAACACACGGATGTCTAGACTTTCTTTCATCCAATCTCCTTCTCGATACTTGGAGATGGGAATAAAATGGGGGTGAGGTTTACAGCTCGTGGATAACATGTTTATAACTGAAAAATAAGCAAAATCATTTTTTCAAAAATTATTGTCAGTTTATAGAAATTTCACAGTAGGAAATCATCATATGCTTCTTTCTCAAAATTTCTCAATTTATCAAATAATTCATGAACACTTTTAAAACATGTATGTATCACACTTATAAATAGAATCAAAAATACATAAACACATCAGAATGGTTTGGGTCGGTCCAGAAACAAAACGTACTACACATTCCCGCATAGTGGTCCTGTGTAGCTGTGAACAGAACGTAATACACATTCTCGCGTAGTAGTCCTGTGTAGCCGTAAACTTATGGAGTCCTTAAAGGAACTCCATGTCACTAGCGGGCAGGCTGAAGAAGCCTATTGGCAAGTGCACTTGACATCTTATGGAACCTAACCAAACCCATATAACAGATATTTCACACTTAAAAATTGAACTGCCGAAAGGCACCTTTCAAAAACTTAATTTTTCATAACCATGTCATATCAGACACATTTACATTCAGAATTTCACAGTGTCAATCCAATTCACTTAACATATTCTCAATCATTCAAAGAATGCAACAATTATAGCAATTATCAAATCATTCAAACACATTGAAATCAACAATTATTGCAATGTCTTAAATCATTCAAAACCATGAATATGAAAACACTTTATTTTCTTGATTTTTTTTAAAAACATTTCATCTTCTTGATTTTTCAAAAACATATAGATGGCTTATAATTCAAATTATAAACATGGTACCCACCTCATATCCTTGATTGAAACTTGTTCAACGCCTCTCTTTCTCCATTGCCTCTCTTAATTTCCCTCATCTAAGACAAAATCCCTAATTCATATAAATCCAAAATTGAACAATTCATACCATGGAATCGCCAAAATTGATCTAAGTGAACTTAAACCCATGCAATTCTCAAGCTATCTAAACTAAAATTCTTTCAAAATTTAACAAATCAAAATTCCAATCTTACCTTAATCTTCACCAAAAGAGAGGTTTCTTGGCTTGAATTAAAGCTCTTGTGCTCCTCTTCATTTTTTCCTTTTGAAACAACTTCGAAAACCCTTTTAAAAACTTAGAAAAATCAAACCCTAACCTTTTTTTTCTTCTTTTCTCTTCTTCTCCTCCGAAACCTCCTTCTTTCTTTTCTCTTCTTTCTTTTCTTTTAATTTCGTGCTTCTTTTCTTCTTATACGAAAGCCCACACTCCTTATTTACCAACTTGCCATTAATGAATGCAAAATGACCAATTTGCCCTTACATATAAGCCTTATAACTTAAAACCTTAAGTGTACTTCCAATTTTGCCCCTCG
>JANZLF010000222.1:25417868-25430422 GCA_026546835.1 Erythroxylum foetidum
CATGCTCGTGTGGATACCGGTAGAGGGCATTCGCGTTTTGCAGTGTCTTGGAATCCGAAAAGAAACAACCTATCCACAAAAATAAGGTATTTTTGTTAATCCTTGGTATTTTCGATTATACTCATGTTGTTGCATGGTCCTTTTCCGCAGTGTATTGTGAATACTCGGACCGTAAGCGATCCAACAAAAAGTCTCTTGTTTTCACACAACACTTGTACGAAAATTGATGTTTCTTACACCCTTTCACCTTCCTCTATCCCCCAACATCAATGGAGAGTTAATGGGAATTAATTGGCTTTTAATCCCACTTAATTTAGCATGAAACTTCCACCCCTTCTTTAAAGAGTAATTTTGTCATCTTACTTATTAAAGGGTAATTTTGTCATCTTACATAATAAGTAAGATTCACATGTGTCATATGATTCCCAATCAAATGAACCTAAGCTGCCATACTTGTGTAGCTTAGTTATGCATCTCTCATATCTTAGATCTCTATCCAAAACCATTTTACTCATTCTTAGCATCATCAATGCATACGACCCATTAGGTTCTCGGTTATGCTGACCACTTAAATTAATACTTAATTCAAGCAATTCATGAGCGGTATCTAGCAGCACATCATGACCTCCCAATTGATTGGGAAGTCAGTGGTTTAACTACGAACCCTTCCATAAATAATGTTCTCGTGCAATTCATCCTTTCACCATCTATATCCCACTAGGTTCAAAGTATGGTTAAAGTGTCAACTCCCACTAGACTGACTATATCACATCTAGCCCAAGTGATGTTAGTTCTTATCTTTGAGGTTCAATTTATGTCACTGAAGACTATCTTCATGATATTTCCACTATAGCCAGAGATTCTCGAGTAATGACCCCAACAAAAGACTCTGGGCATCATCTCCTTCTATTAGAAGTGGTAAATTTTTTATTGGCTACTCAGTTACTTTCAAATATCTCAAACTGTACCTAGTCATCACCCTATAAGCAACCTATAAGAGGCAAAGAGAAATAGAGTCAAAGTACACAATTAGTATCCAAGATATCATTGAATACCTCAAGTTCAAGGATATTTGTACCATTGCTATGATGAGACTATCATTGACAATAAAATAGATTAGCTATATGATCGTCTCATAACAAGTAATCTAATGTACTTACTACTCTTAGTAAGCATTCCTATATTAACTCTAAACAACTCATACTTACAACTTATAGGATCCACTGCTTGATCTAATCAAGAAGTATAACATGTGCTAGTTTGTCCAGATTAATAATACCCCATCTCATTAATCCTATGACTAGGTATAATTTATATATTAACATAATTATACATGATAGGAATTTCATTATCATGATCTTATAATGATTTCCTTTATATTATGTAATGTATCAAGTACATCATTAATTCGATTTAAGATCACTATCAATTTATAAAGAACATGAACATTAAATTAATAAAAAAGCCTTTTTATTAATAGAAAAGATTTATACGGTAAGTGCTAAAGGTGATTGCCTTTAGAGCACTTCTCCAACAATAAAGATAAGAAAATCAAGATGATGAAGCAACAATGCTTATAGCTGTTGTTTATAGACCATGCAAGGTGCACGCGAATTTAATGGCATCATAATTCATTCAGAAACTGAATATCCATGTATAAAGCAAAGGATGATGGGAGGTGGACAAGCAAAATGCGCATGCAGTAGGTGGGATGCAACGTTAGTCCAAAACGACGTGTAATAGATGATGAAATAAAACAATGCAACAACCAAAGGAAAATGATGTGCACATAGGAAGCTAAGCAAGAGCAACGCACGGGAAAACGCAGTCCACACCAAATGAAACACAGACGTACAACAACATCCGAGGAGCATGAAAATGCAACACATAAGGAGGAGGAAGCATGCCAAAATGCTGTAGTTGGAATGATGTACACAAACATACAACCAAAAATGAAAACATAGTCATTGGGCCGAAGCTAAAAAAGCGCAATGGAAAAAGAATAAAAAGGGCAAACAACGAAGAAGGGTTTTTATGTGTGAAGCGTGTGTTTTTAATAAAGTAATGAAGGATAGTAGCGAGGGTTGTCTTTAGACAGAGGGACATTCCGCAGGGGCGTGAGCATTTTATTGGGAGCTCTTGGATTTAATGAAGAAAAGGAGGTAAGCTATCCATATGAGAAAACCCATAGAGAGGTAGCTTCTCGACGCCGATTTAGAGGTGATTTGAACGTCAATGACCCAGTTAAGCATTTCTTTCATATTTTTGTTGTTTCTTTCTCTCTTATTGAATCAATCGTGTTATCCTAGATATATGAATTTCAAATATAACAATTATGAATTATGTATGAATGTTCGTATTATCGTATAGTTCAGTTGTTTGTATAAACCCATAGCTAAAATTTCAATATAATTCATAATTGTTATATTTGAAATTTATTTGTAGCGACTAATAATTCGTAAATATTAAGGATAACATAACTTAAGTTAAATGACGCATCGTATGTGGTTGTTACCTTGATTAATCGATTTTTCTAATTCGTAATGTTACTATCCAATTGAATTTAGAGATCGTATCCTAGGTTAATCGGTAGTTAGATTTAATTAATGATCATATCTTAATTAAAAACTACTTAAGCAAAACTCAGGTTAATTATTAACCCACGATTAATAGTTTTTAGGAAAGGTTTAAGAACAAGAAATCATTGAAATATGTTTAATTAAGATGTAGGTCGAGATTGAACCAAAGAACTAAGTCCTTATCGAATTCCTCACTTTTATCATTTTTTTATATGTTTTCTTTAAATTACTTTTGTTAGTTAGCATAACTTTATTTTATTTTCTTATTTTTAAACCCAAAATTTTCTAAATTTAAATATCAATTATTTTCATTTCAATAACTTTACACATACAAATTTGATTTGGGCAGCCGGGAGAGAGGGGGAAGCAATCCTCATTTATTACAAGCCTTGTCATATGGTTTACACAGATGCTAATAGGTTAACCAAACTACTAAATCAACAATTTTATCTGTTAATTATCTTCTCTATCTTATTTTCCTGCGATTCAAATACTTGTTCAAGATGGTGACAGAGAGAGCCACCCAACAGTAGCTATCACCATCACAGTTACATAATTCATTTCTTTAACAAAAACAATTGAAGGATGATAGACGAATGTAACTCATGTCTTGTGTTATAAATTATTATGATATTTAATAATTTATATACTGTTAAGTCTTAAATCAGACCGTTCACCGACTAACTAGGTCTGGTGGTCCGAACTCAAAAAGTGGTGGTGCGAAGTCAGAAGAGAGAAGATGAACATAAAAAGTTTTTCTTAAAGGAGACACGGGGAGAAAGGGGTAAAACTGGCAGTTGAGAAGTTGTCGTGACTTTTGTCATTTCAAGTTTTAAAATATTTGTATTCTTGTGTCACACAACAATGAAAGGCCAACGTAGGTACACAGGCTGCCCATTCTCTTCTCTCCCTGGTTTTGATTTTCATTTGGATTGAGAAAGAGAAAAGGCGACAAATCCAGTTCCTTGTTCATTTAATGACAACATCTGGGTTTCTCCATTATGTTCCCTGACCTCAACTTTCTTGCTCCCATAAATGGGGTCAGTTGTTTTCTCTTGTTTGTAGCACCCCAACAAGCTTCTTAAATTGTTGACGAAAAAGGCTAGCTGTTTTAGTGTTGAAGCTTGTTGGATTCTAATGGGTTTCACCAGACCTCAAAAGTCCAACAACGCAATCTCCACCAGATGGGCTTCTCTTTTCTGCATTGCCAGCTTTTTCTTGGGTGTTCTTGTTGTCAACAGGTTTTTGCTCCTTGCCTCTCTCGTTTCGTTAAACCGCTTCGGGATCTTGTCGATGAAGTTATAAGCTTTCAGATTTGCTTCATTTAAAGAAAATTAGTTAACTTTGGCTGCCAGTTCTGTATTCTTCGTGTGCTCTTTTTGCTGTCTATGAAGGATGGTGTTTTCGTATGATCCGTTACGAAATCATGTGCAACATATCAACTTTTCTTATAGATTTATACCTTTTCTAACCTAATTTAGGCATGTCCGTAGTTTCTACGTACTTTTGTGTCTGTAATTACTAAATAAGTTGTGGATGGGAGGAAGTAAAGACTTCATTTACACAGATTAATGAATTGAGACCTTGGATTCTTAACATAAAGACTTAATCTTACTAGATTTGGATGGTCGATTCTCCCATTCTGATCTTATTCCCACTCAGAAATGAAGCAAGTCCCTGTGTATGTTTCTCTTGAACAAATGTGCTGTGTACTGCTAACTTTACACTTCGGTTGACAATTTAGGAGCTTTACTGTAGAACGAGTTGCGTAACCATGGGTCATTGTGCTTTACTATGAACTTAGGGTGATCAATGGTTTAATGTGTGATTTATTAATAGATTAGTGCCAGAACATATGATAACAGAATATTGGAATTCTCAGTGGCTTGATTAGACGTAGGCATCTATCATCTTGGTTCCAAGCTCCTTGAATTTCTTATCATAATATCACTTTCTAAAATTTTCCCCAGATAGAGAACACAACTGTAGGAAAAAAGCCTTCATATGCATGGCTTGAGAAAATCTATTTGGATATATTTTAATCACTTCATTGGCCAGCTTGACATTTTAGTGATTTCTACCTATTACAACAGATTATGAGTGTGAAGTTATAGGCTTTTTATTTCATGGTGATACTGGAATTGACCTTCTTTAATACTCTCATTATTAAATATCCCATTCAGCTCCTTAAACTCTTTATCGCGAATGAATGATGGGTTGTCTTTTCTACTCAAGTGATAGTGAAGACAATCTATTTTAATTCATCGTGAATAGTGGATTCCATTATTTCCTATAGCTGATGATGGATGATCCCACAGTCCAAGTTATTATTATGATCCTTTTTTGGAAATTTTGTTATTATGATCATTGCATTTTTTATACAGTGACAAACTTAATTAAGAAGAAGTATCCATCTAATCCTATAATATAGTTATTGAAGCCAAATGTTGGCTATGTGAGCAAGGAGCAATATCCACAGGCTAAGACTATCATCATTTATATGCAAAATTTAATATAAGAAATTAGTCTCAGGTATGAAACTGGCAAAGCATTTCTGCCATCAAGCAGTCCGCATAGATCGCCAGTCATTATTGCTAGTTCTTCCTCAACACTGGTTTTGTGTTGACATTGGAGTCATAGATCTTGTGTCTCTTATTCCTTGGTGATCAAGAAGCCTTACAAGTAACAGTTAATAGGGCCACATCCTCAAGTCCATAATTGCTTCCAACTAAGTGCATTCCGCTTGGAAATCATCTATGTTCTGATCCCATTTTATTGTAGTATGGTCTTTGGATTTCTTCAATGCCCTTCGTTCCCATATCTTCCGATATGTGTTTAGAACTCCACCTTATGTGGCCCCATTGCTTTTCTTAAATGCCCTGCTTTGGAAGTTACTGATTTTGCAACTTATATGTGAATAACAGGTTGTTGGCTATACCTAACCCTGGTGAAGTGGATTATGAGACGGCTTCTTTGAATAAACATGTAAAAAGAGTTCATCCCATAGTTAATTGTGACAAGGCAAGTGGCAGTAACTAGAATAAATTTGTTTTCATGTTGATTGCCTGAAGTAACACTTTCAGATAATATTGACGCGGTTGTGCAGGAGAGTTCAGTGGGGACAGGAGACATTCTATCTCAAGTTTCGCAGACTCATGATGTGATAATGTAAGTTTCTATGGCTGCTTGTTTCATGATTTATACATATTGAATCATCTCATGGGATTTATAGATTTGCATTGAGGAACTGCTGAGTAAGTTCCAACTATATCTATCGACACAATTACTGTTTTTTCTTTTAGTTTTCTGTCCAAGATTATTTGATATATCATATAATACATTCATAATGATAACTACAGGACACTTGACAAAACAATCTCATCATTGGAGGTGCAGCTAGCTTCTGCAAGAGCTGCCAAAGCTGACAATGTGGAAGGATCTCCTATGTTTACAAAATATGGAACTGAGCACGTGGAGAGACAGAAGGTTTTCTTTGTTATGGGAATAATAACTGCATTCAGCAGCAGGAAGCGAAGGGATTCAATTAGAGAGACCTGGTTGCCAAAAGGTAAAATCTTTTTATTTTAATGGTTCTTTTAGATAGGTAACTGGTGTCGCTTAGAAGCAGAATGTTGCTTATGCTTTTTGGTTATTGTTCACTTTAGGGGACGAGCTGAAGAAGTTAGAAACTGAGAAGGGCATCATAATACGGTTTGTTATAGGACATAGGTAGGTTTGGTCCAATTGCTAGTGTTTGCCACAATAGCCTTTTAGCAAAGACAATAGATTCAAGCAATAAATATGATTCAATTTCATGCGTTGCAGTGCATCTCCAGGTGGGGTTTTGGACCGTTCTATCAATGCAGAAGAAGAGCAACACAAGGATTTCATTCGACTGGTACAGTCTGTTTAAACTCTGATGCTTCTGTTGTTTCTGTTTAAATGTGAAAAGGCCCATGACACATTTTTTTTATTAAGCTACCACCATTACAGGTATATATTTATATATGGCTTCACCAAGCAAATGCTGCTAACTTAGTTTCCTCTAACTTCCACTGGTTTCCTTCATCTTGCTTTTGGGATGGAAATTTTTGCTTACTTCCTCTAACTTCCACTGGTTTCCTTCATCTTGCTTTTGGGATGGAAATTTTTGCTTACCTCTTCTGGTGCTCTACCAGAAGTGTCATTGAGTTTCTAAAGTATATTACCGAACACTCGTTTTAATAAAAGGATATGGTACTTCAAGCCTTTGGAGTTTTGGGAGTAAAATAAAGTTTTTATTGGAACTCTATGACCAGCTTTCCAGAGTGACTTTCACTCATTTTCATTGACTTGCTCAAAGCTTATGGAGAGCTGTCCATGTTGCAGAATCATATAGAAGGGTACCACGAATTGTCATTAAAAACACAAATCTATTTTTCAATGGCTGTTGCTAAGTGGGATGCTGACTTCTACATTAAAGTTGATGACGATGTGCACATAAATCTTGGTTAGTATATTAGTATTACTCTTTCACTGAAGAAAGAAATGGAAATGTTATTCTAATACTAAAATGACATGAATATTTATAGGTATGGTTGGGTCCACATTGGCTCGCCATCGGTCCAAGCCTCGTGTTTATATTGGTTGTATGAAGTCTGGACCTGTCCTAGCACGGAAGTAAGAGTCAATTCTCCAGACAGAGAGAAAACCTTTCATTGTAGTTAGTTCTAATTGTTTATTCCTTGGTTCTGCCTTCTGTATGCAGAGGTGTTAAGTATCACGAACCAGAGTATTGGAAATTTGGTGAAGAGGGAAATAAGTATTTTAGGCATGCAACAGGGCAAATATATGCAATCTCTAAAGATTTGGCCACATATATTTCAGTAAATCGGTAAGTCCCTAAAGTTAATTGCTATTCTTTTTGGAGTGCATGGTTACATTGTTAAATCATTGATGTTTTCATGCCAGGCACATACTTCATAGATATGCGAATGAAGATGTCTCCTTGGGATCTTGGTTCATTGGCCTTGATGTTGAGCACATTGATGATAGAAGCCTTTGCTGTGGAACTCCACCAGGTAAGATACTTATCAGCATCTTTTTTCCTCAAGTTTGTCTTAACTTTGCATTATTGGCAGTGTCTGTGCAATATTTTGAACTTTTTAGTGATAAAACTGGAAAGTTAATGCTTATAATCAGGTTGAAGTTAACAATATTAGTTCTTCAGGCATCTATGAGATTGATAGATCCATCAGCTTGACATTCTATTTCATAATATTCCTGAAAAGAAGCCTCTTTTCATGTTTCCTTTTAGTGTTTAGATGCTTGAGAGCATCAGATGACCTCTACCATCTTGTCAAGAGCATGAAGGAAATGTTTGCATTGATCGGGAACTGTAGATCTTGCCGGAGAAAGTTGCTCTTGCTAATAGTACTTGGATTCTTTTTTCTTTTTTTTTTTTTCCCCCCTTTTTACAGATTGTGAGTGGAAGGCACAAGCTGGTAATCCTTGTGCAGCATCATTCGACTGGAGTTGCAGTGGTATTTGCAAGTCAGTTGAAAGAATGGAGGAGGTACATCAACGGTGTGGGGAAGGTGACGGAGCAATCTGGCACACCAGTTTTTGAAAAGATAATTACCCTCTCTCACACTTAACTCTCACTCTGATGGGTTGTATTATATAGCTGCGCATGCATGATCAAAAACTCTTGGTTTTAGACAAGCACCAACTGCCCGAATTTTGCTCAATCTTGCCTCGGGCAGTTGGTCCATTATTTTAATTTTACTGCACATACAGATTGTGTGAACTCCCAAAATGAAAATGGTCAAATTGCATCAACTTCAACCACGTTCGCAATTTTTTATCAGATTCTGTTATGAACACACGGAAAACCTTAGTTGTTATGATTTTAGTTCAGCTTTTATGGAACCCAAATGGGAAAATTACAGAGAAAAGGGTATATTTTCTCAAGTCCCTACATCTTGCAATCTCCACACACAACTTCCCAATTTGCTTCTTAACCCCACTAATTGGCACATAAAATAAGTGGGGAGTCAACGCCCTTCAACTTCACAAACTTGTGTTGATTGTTAGTGGGAAAGCTGCACTTGCAGTCCGAGTTTCGGCAAAGGACAGAAACCAACGTTTAGAAGATATTTCTTTATTGAAGAGTATCACTCTGGCTCTAGTTTGTATAATAGGCTATTTGTAATGGTTCAGAGAGCATGCTTGATGCTGTCTTTAGTACTCAACTTGTTCTTGATAGTAAGTTAGAAGATGAAACAGGCTAAAGTTATTAGAGAACCAAACTAGCTTGTGTCAAGTACTTCTTGTTAATGGTGTGAAAGTAGCTCAAAGAAAGAGTGGTTATTAAAATTTTGAAGTATTTAAACATAAGTACTAACTAGGCATTAAGAATACCAAAACATTTTGAGAAGATTATTATGGTAAGTTTTACATTAAAGTTTTGTAATTATCTATAGGAATGAGCTAACTGTTATACTCTTTCACGTGAATTTTGAAAAGTTTTTGTCCAGAGATGATTGTAACGTGAAGTTCAGTAGGAGTATAGTTATACTCTTTCATGTGAATTTTGAAAAGTTTTTGTCAAGAGATCACTGTGACATGAAGTTCAGAAGGAGCATAGTTACTCTCTTCAGTGGGAGTATGTAAATGACATAATGTTCATACGGAATAACATTTCATATTTTCAATTATGGAAGATATGATAGTCCAAGAACAACTTTGTATTAGATTTGAAGATTGTAATAACTTAAATTCTAATAATAAAAATCTATATACATATAAAAGTTTCTTACCCATTTGAGATAACTATATTTATGAAATATTAAAGATATAGATTGTTCTATGTATGATTTGATATTTGAGATCAAAAGCTATATACATTTTAACTTTAGTTTGATAAGAACATAAGCAACTCCTAGTTGAGGTATATTTTAGTTGGAATAATATTATTTTTGAGTTAGAAAGTCTCCGATATAGCATCAAGTGCTAATCATGCCATATGCAATTTTCATTTAATGGAAATTATTATTTGTATCAAGAAGTTTTTCAATGAATTTGCAATATTCAAATAATAACATATTGGAGAACCTTAAAGCCATTAGGTATGAGAAAGGAGCTAACTTCTCATCACGAATCTAAGAATGTATTTAGGGAACTCGTTTTAATTACGGTAAAAATTAAGATGAAAGTTGTAAAGTTCTCACTAAAAAGAATATTGTCAAATTCTCACATTAAGTCTCCTTAGTTATTACTTTATTAATACTAGGCACCAATAAAGAGAGAAGATTAGTATGTGTTAAAACAAACATTTACTTATTCAAACAAACATGTAAGTATTTGTTAGAAAATAAGTTTACTAAACTAACTTGATATGAGATTCTTTTAAAAAACATCACTTGCATGTCTATTATCTCCAAATTATCCCATATAAGGATTGGTAAATTTTTCATTACTTTAAACCTAACTTAACTAAGGGTAGGGCAACTGACGACTATTGAATATAGTATAAATTATATGAAAATAGTTAAGTGATCAATAAAGGCTTTTTTGTCTTAAAATAATTAAAGATAAAGTTTTATTGTTCACCAAGGCATTGCCTCTTGAAATTGTTCACTAATTTTTTCTTGGCGATATAATTCCTTGATTGAAGTAAAGACTTCATTGGAGAATTTGCACCTGAAAAATAAATGCTCCATGGATTCTGCTTCCTCTTTCAATAAGAGGCAAATATTAGTAATACTTAAGAATTACAGTCTATTGTGTTTTGTCTTCTTTTGGCTGTCAACTGTATATGGAAATATAGTTTGAGTAACAGAAACTTATCCCAGGTAGTTTTGCCCCAAACTTGATAATCCCTCCTTGTCCTTGATAATTTCTTATAGAAATGATTGGTATACTGTCCTGAGCCCCAACATATCCGTACGCATCGATCTGCCCTATTCAAGTTTGGACTGTAGGATGGTAAAAATTGTACTGTAACTTTAGGTAGTTCTCTCCACGTGTTAACCCACATCTAGCATCCCACCTTAGCATTGATTGGGATTAAGCTGATAAAGGGGATGTATTGTTGAATGCTAAAGAGGGAACCTACCTAGCTCCAAGTGTTATAAAATATTAAGATGCTTTGCCATTTCTTATAATGCACGGTGTTAGAAAATATATAAAATTAATTAAGTTAGCCTCACACAACAGTTTAAGTTATTGTGATAAAACGGTTACTTAACATGGTATCAGAGATTCTATGACCAAATAGTCATAAATTCGAATCCTACCACCCACCTATTCTAATTAAATTAAACACAAAGTAAAGTAGGTCTGTGCAAGTTTCAAGTCCAAAAGACTTTCACTTGAAGGGATATGTTAGAGAATATATAAAACCAATTAAGTTGCCCCACACAACAGCTTAAGTTATTGTGGTGAAACGGTTACTTAACACATGGAAAGACTAAGAGAGCTTACATTTGAATTCCCCTAAGCTTCTTCCTTTTAAGATATAAGCATTTACCCATTTTATCCAAAAAGCCTCATCATCCTTCATTAGTCTTTTTAATATCTTCCCTAACATAACCTTATTAGACAACCTGATAGCAGCAATTTCCTAAACCTCCTTTAGCCGTAGCTGAGCAAACCGTCCTTTATGCTATGCTACCTATGATTGGCATTTCCCTTCCTTTTCACCAGCCCATAAAATCCTTCTAACGTTCTTCCATAATTTTTAAAAGGATAATAGATTTAGAAGTGTCTAAACTCTTGGAAAGTTTTCAATTTAGTTCCAATTTTTAATAATTTTTTAATTTTAGTGATTACCCTTTTAAAACTTGTACAATATGCTACGTAGATATCCATCTATTAATCACCTTAACAAAAACAATGTTTTGATTTGATTTGTACGAATTTTTAAAGTTTAGTCACTAAATTAAAAATTTTCAAAATTTTGAGTTCTGAAAGGTTAGAAATTGTTTTTAATCCTTCCCTTAACAAAAAAGAGGTATTGATGAATGATTTATGAAGAACCTTTTTTGTGTGGTTATATAGTATAAGTATTCTTCCACAAGATTATTATTGTTCTTAGTGTCAAATATTATTGTAAGATCTAGTTTAGGGCTCTACAAGTTATTACTTAAAGAAGACTACTCATAAATTGAATGTGAAAGAAAATGGTCATTTGATTGGTCAGAATTGCAAATTTCTCTAGACTAGACCAGTAATATAACACAAATAAAAGAGGAAGAATTAGACATATTTCTTCCATTAAATAGGGTTTAACAAATATAAAACCAGAAAAATTACGAAGAAGACAAACGAGCAGGCAGGACAATTGATGATTAGAGAAATGCTGAAATCCTGATTCACACACACCAATCTCTAACCAAAACCCTTCCTACTACTAACAATTGAAAACCAGTTCAGGTTTTAATTTAATACATACTCTCCTTCCATCCCCCGTCCCCTTGGAGTTGGTCCTGTTCCTCTGCCAAGAAGAAAAGACACAATAATAAATATTAAGCAGGCATAACGAAGAGGAAAGGACCAAAATCATGTGGGCCTTCAGTGACACCGCTTATATCTGAAATCCTTATCGTTCAAACAAATTGGACTTTTGACTTGTCCTTGTTTCTCTTTCTGTTGCTGCTTCTTTCGCAGGCTACAGCTGCAACACGAACCATACACCCATCACATCTTTCATCTTTTATTCAGCTTTCCTCTATTAGCCTTTGTTTGGATGGACGGAAAGCAAGAGAAAAGAAAGGAAGAGAAATATAATTTCTCTTCCTTTCTACTGTTTGGACAAAAATAAGCAAGGGAAAGGGAGAGAATGGAGAGGAAAGGGAGAGAATGGAGAGAAAAGGGAGAGAAATAGGGACCAAATATATTTCCCACCAAATTGGTGGGAAAGGGAGGGAAATTCAGGACTAAACAAGCTTAATATAAATAAATTACTATTATACCCTTATTTAACAAAAAATA
>JANZLF010000222.1:25448339-25475927 GCA_026546835.1 Erythroxylum foetidum
AAGTGGCCAACATAACCGGGAACCTAATGGGTCACACGCATAAGAGTGTCTCGGAGAATTCGTAAAATAGTTTTGGATAGAGATCCAATAAATGGAGAGCAATCGGATTAAATGGATCCCGATGAGATCGAGATATGTCCCGATGAGATCGCGACATCGATATTGCTGAAAAAGATTTTCGGGGGTTTTTCCCATACCAGGACCCGGTAGGCCGGTAGGACCGACCCCAGTGTGACTGGACCACTTCAGCATTTATTTTTATATATATATTATTAATTAATTAAGTAATTAATTAATTAATTAATATATATATATGTGATACGTGGGAGGAAAGAAGAAGCAAAGGAAGCTTCTTTTGATGCTTAGTCATCAAAGGTATTAAATAACAAAAAGACAAAAAAGGAAGAAGTGAAGATGATGTTCGTAGCTTATGGCTTTTAAGAAGAAGAAAGAGTGTCTTTCTCTAATAGGATGATCGTTGGCTTTGGGAAAAGAAGAGAGGTTTTTGGAAAACCTTAGAGAGAAAGTTGTTCTCTCATCAACGATCATCTCCTCCAATCTTCATCTTCAAGCTCTCATCTTCGTTGGTTTTTGGTGGAAGATAAAAGGAGTTTTATCTTTCAAGCTACCACCATCGATCATCAAGCTTCTCATCCTCCTCATCATCGATTCCAAGCTCTCCAAGGACAAAGGTAGGAGCTAGCACTCTTTAATTTGTTCTAGCTATTCCCGGGTCAAAGGGTTTGTCCCGGTTAGGTTCTCCGATCTCTGCGTGGATACCGTTAGAGACGGTCTCCTTTGGTCGTTAGGTTTGAGTTTGTTATATATACACATGGATCCTGGCTTTCGGGAAGGTCCCGGAACAAAAATTTTTGTTTTTCCGCACCGTGGGCATGTGATGTCCACACCGAGATTTTCCTACAATGCCTTATTAGTAAAATTCTATTTAGCTTTTTTTAGTGCTTTCGTACATTTTGATTGCATTTAATGCCTAAATTCATTACCATTTTTTCCAAAAAAAAAAAAAGAGAAGAAAACTTATTCTTGTAATTAGGATTAGTAGTCTTTTAGAAAGGGAGAAGTCATATAATACATCTTGCAGTCATCTTCAATAAGATTGGAGATCAAATCATTCAAAGAAAGCCAATTACTTTAAATAATTGAGAACATCATCAAAGGAAACCTTTGTATTGAGTTCTTCTTGTCTTTTGCTTATTTTTGTTATTTTAAGGATGATTAGTTACTAGTTTATCTATATTAGATAAAGTTCTAGTAGATTTTTATATGGATTGATTTTAGTTTTCTAACAAAGAGTTCTATATTTATGAAATAATTTTTCTTAATGTTGGTTAGGCACAAATGAAATCTTAAATATGATTTTAAGTAGAAGTTATCAAATAAACTTATTTGTAAATTAAACTAGGTATAAATATAAGGACTATATAGGATAGTAGAAATAAAATTACATGAACTTTCTTGTTTCAAGCCAAACTTTTATAAAGTTTCGTAATACTTAGTGCATCCTTAGATGTTAATCAGATAGATATATTGTTTACTCAATTGAGGCATAAGTGGATGTACATCAAAAGGTAAAACTTTATTAAATTAAGATATATTAGAATTTCTAAATAAATGAACATGTACAAGATGATATTAGGGAAATTTCTATTTTAGATGTTATATAATATTGATTTTTTTCTATTAATTATTTAATGATTGTGTCTTGTGGTATTTCAATTTATTTAGTGAAATTTAGATTTATGTCAAACAACTGGTGACTAGATAATAGTAGGAAGGTTAGACTTTGTACTTACTCGATCCTTATAGAATAAACACACTACTTTTCGCTACACTAATGCAAAGCGATAGGTTCACTTATTTGTAATCTCATAATAAGATAATAAAGAAAACATTAATCACCAATACAATATGAAATAAATGTACATCTCGTTAAGTTCTCTTTTTCAATATATGTTCAGAGAGAGTTTTTTAAAAAAAAAGTGTGACACTTTTTTCTTTAATTTAAAATATGTAACCATTCGATCATGTTAGAGAATTAAATTAAATTATATAATTTTATATTGCAATTCTATTATATTTATATATTCTATATTCTATTTATATATTATAAATGTATTCTCTATTTATATATTTTATTTAATATTTAATTTCCATTTTTAACTATATTGTTATTAATATAATGATATACGATATTTGAAAAGTTTTGACATTCATGTGGTTGAGCACACTTTTTAACATGGTTCTTGTTTGCAATTTGTATTTCTTTCCTTAATGTGATATGATCTTTGTTTTTCATTTTAGAGAGAAGAAGAGGTAGCTTGTTCAGGTCACTTTAGTTTTTACTACTTAACTGTATATGTTGGTGGATTTCTTTATGATCGACTATGTTTTTTGCATCTGCAACATGCTTTATATCATTGCCATCGCTATTTAATTGGAAGGTTTCAATTTTGCAATATTATCTTTTAGATCTGGTTTGTTTATGCTTTTGTTTATGTTGCTATTTTGTTTTCAATGGCAGATCTGGTTTTATAGTGATACCATTAAGGTTGAGATCTACTATGTCTTACTAGTTTGGCTCTAAAAGTGTGTCCTTAGGTTGCATGTTACTGATTGTTTTTTAACTTAAGAGTATAAAGTGCTTGTCTTTACATGGTGGATCCAAATACTGATGGATTCAAATACTGGAGCTACAATGTATGAATCAGATGACATAAAAAAATATTTGGTTGGGAAATATGGTGATGGAAGCATTCCTCTCATGCTATCACTTGGTCCTCTAATGGTTTGTATATAAATCGTCTACGATTCTTCTTGAAGTTTAATTCCCATAAATGTATTTTGGTTGATACTCGAAACCAAAACTATTGTTGAAGTTAAAGCGCTTGAAAGATTTTGGTATTGCTTGGAGGAAGAGAGGAACGTTAGCCAAGCTATGGGGTGCTTCTTTAGCCGCCAACTATCCAAATTTTCAAGTCTAAGGATGGCCCTGCACAAGATTGACACACACAACTCAGATAAATGTTGAGCAGAACTTTGCAACATATACGGTATTTTGTCTTATAAATTTCTTAAAACTTTATTTTCTAGATTTGCATCTTTTAATGAAGATATATAATATTTTTTAAGATATTATTTTTTAAAAGTTTTAATTCTTTTTTATTTTATTCAAAATTTATTTTAAAAATTTTAATTATTTTTCATTTTTTACTCTTTAACCTACATCATTATTTTATTCTCACATCTGCATGTGGGCATACCGAAAACAACCTCTCTATTATGTATAGATAAGGCTGCATACTATCAAACCTCCCTAGACCCTGCTTTATTGTGGGACTTTGGAGTGAGTATGATGATGATGCTGATATATAATGATATATGAATGTAGAGATAATAGATAAAATTTCTCATATCTTATTTATCATATTATTCTATTTAATCATATTATTCTATTTATTATATATAATTTCTATATTATTATATAGACTTATGTGCTTCTTGTTGGCTAAAACTAGCATGAAGTCCTACAATTCAAAATTTGCTAATTTGCCTCTTTTATTACTTTTACTAAAAATAGAAAACTCACAATCAATATTTTTGCATTAGGCATATTTTAAGTTACGTAATAGTCTATTAATCATATATTTAAAGTAAACTAATGAATAGTTAACAATTCAAAAACTAGACAGGGGATTCGATATAATTAATATTGATGAACTCTTACGTCTTTGCATCCATACCAATAAGAATCTTCTATCATTAGTTGAACCATTCTTTAAGGGAAAATTTACTTCATTTTATCATATCATGAGAATCAATGGCTTGGTTGGTGGTATACTTTAAGGAAAGCTTAATTTATAATTAGTATTTCTAGACCAAAACCTAGAAAATGGGCAAAGAAGGACCATAGAAGATTGTCTTCAAATGTGAAATCAAATCTTTTTATTCCAAAAGAAATATAAAAATGGTTAACTATAGAATATGATGGTTGAATTTGTATTGCACTCCCTATGTCTAAATGGTGGGATAGCATAATTATTGAGGAGTCTTACCTAAGTGCCTATGACTTAAAAATGGCATGTTGATAATGAAGTAAGGCAAAGATTTGCTAATAGGCTAAGAAAATAGAAAATGTCAATAAAAACTCAAGAGCAGGTGAGTGTTGGCATGTGTTTGCAAAAATATTTGATGTTAGAAAAAATTTAAAAGTGATTCTAGAAATGATCAACACAACTTAATCGTGTTAGGTTCGAAACTAAGTGAATACATTTAACTTTAATAAAGATGTCGGTATTTAAATCTTAAGGTTTATTATACAATGACTCAGTTTGACGCCCTAATACCCCTGGGAGGATATGGGGACGCCACGCAGACAATATAACATACATGCATACAGAACCAAGACAAAATCAAAACATACAAAACATTCATCATGCATTCTCAATAACTTAAGCAGAAGCAATTCGGAGCAAACATACATCATAATACACTAAGCTTAATACAACTTGTTCCAAACTGGAACCAACCTGAATTAAGGTTATTACAACCCTTCAAACAAAAATTCAGGAGTCATATACATCAGATACAATTCCAAAAACAAACTCAAAATACATTTTTGACAAAACAAATTACAGACTCCTTTGGCAATTGTGGTTGACTTGTCCCAGTCCCTACATCCTTCTCTTTGAACCTACACGGGGCAAATCCACCATGCTAAGCATATAACTTAATGAGTAATAACTAAACTATGTTTAACCACAACAGATATTGAATCATGTTACACAAAAGCATCTTAACATACTAAAGTTCAGAATAGAGTAAGATTTATTAAGGAAAACACTTTGCAAGCTAAAATCAATCATTTCAATAGAAAAATAGAACATTCAGAATACAAAACTGATTTTCAGAATAGCGTGTTAACCCATCATATCAAAGTTTTAGATTTACTTCATATCAAATCTTATCTTTTCATAGATCAAAATACAAAATGAATCAAACTGTAAATCCATGAACAGAAGTGGGTAACAGGACTTATACAGAAGAGACCAAAGTCCTGACACCGAATTATCCAGAGGAGACCGAAGTCCCAATACCGAATTGTCATTAACAGAAAACATCAGAGTGCCATTAATAGAAGATATCTTAGTGTCATTAACAGATGACACCGAAGTGTCATTAACAGATGACACCGAAGTGCTATTAACAGAAGACATCGTAGTGCCACAGAAGTAGCTGCAGACCCTTCTAAGCATGCCTATTTACTCACGACTAGGACTTAATAGTTTTAAAAAGAAACAAATTCATTTCATGTTCAACATAATTAACCAATCATTGCTTTCATGCCAAAAATTCAAACATATCAATCTGACAGCTTTGCAAATCATTTAATGGAGCAAAATCAATAGTAAACAAAAAAATCAAAGCAAAACCATCAAAACTTTCTTACTAAATTACTTACAAATACTCAAAGATCACTTACATACATTTACTTACAAAAGAGACCATATAAATTACTTACAATCGAATTCATCTAAATTACTTACAAAATTTACCGTCTAAATTACTCACTAGATTACTTACAAAAATTACCATCTAAATTACTTACTAAAATTTCATGTTTGCTTATTGCCTCAATGTCCAGGCAATATATAGAAATCGCTCTATGTTTTCCTCTATAACATTTAATACAAACATATATCACTATTGTTCATGATTATGAAATCATTTATGCACATTCATGTATACTAAAAATGTATGATGCTTGTTCATGTCAAAAATCTGGGTTTCCTATCCTTAATCCAGATTTATTTCACAATCCACCTTTGGGTCCACTTTGCTCAATTATTCACTTTAGGAAGGTTAGATAATTAGGCAATACTTCCTTCTAGAAAATTTTCACTCTTTATCTTAGGTTTCCAATGATACCAATTTCATCCAATTTGGTTTAGTATACTGAAAGTTATACTTAAAAGATTTTAGACTGTTCTTATGCTTCAATAAAATTCTTATCTCAACTTTCAATCAAATTATGAAATTCTTAGAGGAAGAATTAGAATTTAATCTCCTCAAAAACTTTGTAGCTTTATGTCTCTAATTTACTCAAAATCAAAAATCACTCTATTTGGATAACTACAGAGAAAGTTATGCCTAAAATATCAAAGTATGTTTAAGCTGTTAAGATACTTCGCCGTAGCGAACCAAAAGTTGGTCGCAACGAACTTTCCAGACAACAAAATTCTTCGCCATATTCTTAAAAGTTTGCCACGGTGAACTTTCACAGAAATGAAATCCTTCAAGTTGGCCGCGGTGAACTTTTCTGCGTTTAAATCATCTTCTTCTTTCATTCTTTTCCCAGATTTTCTCACTTCCATTATATTCAATGAACACATATAACACTTAACCAAACTATTTAACTTCCATTTTAGCTCATCACAACTCAAACAAATAAAAAATCAAGATGAAACACAAACATTAAAACAAAATTCATTTACCTATTTCATCATGTTCTGCTTTCTCACTACTGCATTTTTGTTCTGTTTTCTCTCTCTATTGTATTTTCTTTCTATCTTTCATCTGATGCTTTTCTTTTTACTATTCTCCATGCTTTCACTTCATTTATACTAAGATCTCACCAAATCCTATAAACAATTTCTGCACAAACTCCATGCACACTTCCACTACTCAATAATATCAACTCATCTCTCTCATTACGGTCGCTTAATTTGCTTTATTCAAAACGCATGCATGTATTTAATCCCAACACTATCACAACATCAGAATCATTCACAGAGCTTAGAAACTTAACACTTCACTTACCTTGCTTTCAGAAAATCACCAGCAGTGAGGTTTCGGTGATGAAGGTTCAGTAACTTTTGGTGAAGACCAAACAAATCTGAAATGAAAGCAACAAGGAGCTTCAGTAACTTTGCCTTACACAACTTGTGATACATGTGTTACTTGCATCTTGCCATGTGTCACCATGCATGTAAGCAATTTTTCAATCTTTAATCAGTCCACATGTCACGATGCATG
Source organism: Erythroxylum foetidum (assembly GCA_026546835.1). NCBI lineage: Eukaryota > Viridiplantae > Streptophyta > Magnoliopsida > Malpighiales > Erythroxylaceae > Erythroxylum > Erythroxylum foetidum. The sequence continues at coordinate 25,455,393 of JANZLF010000222.1, forward strand.
TAAGCCATTTGTCAATCTTTAATCAGTCCATATGTCACACTAGGATTGATCCAAATTTCAAGATTTTTCTGAAAATTCACTAAAAATTTCAAAATAATACTTGTAGTCTCCGAATAAATTTTTCACAATTTATTCGCATTTTATAAATCTATTTTACCCGAAATATGTAAATGAAAATATGTATATGTGTCAAAAATACGTATGCACTTATCAACAAAAACTCAATTATGGAAAACATAAAGTGTACTAAAATTCCTTAATATTCTAACCCCTAATATGGGGCGTTACACTCAGATTGTTTATAACTTAGTTTGTGGAATAATAAGATTGTCCTATAAATGTGCTTGGATGGACCACGCACAAAGATGACTTAGGATGGTTAGCTAAAGGCTCATCAAGGTATTTGTCAATTCAAAAGGTGATCATATGATGAAAAATGACAAAAATATGGAGTTGTGGGTATAAAAAGTGAAGCACTAATAGGCCCCTCTCCAAAAACAATTGGGGGCCTGTTTAGAACCCTTTAGTGGTCCTCTAGCCAATATCTGATCTAACTGGAAAGTTCCTGTAGAGCTAAACCTATTGCCTTTTTTTATCAACATATTTTAACTCAACATTCATAGATATAAACATTGTAGTCTTTTTAAAATCTTTTTAGTATGAACCATTTTATTCAAAATTTCAAAAGCACAACAGCTGCATTTTAACATCCCTAAAATTTTCAATATCCTTGTAAAAGTTATTTTTTTTTATAATTACACCAATTTCTCAACTAGAAATTTTGGATTTCAAATATACTTATAAGCAACCTCAAACAGTTATAACAAATGATTTTAAAAAGGCTAAACTATTTTCATGAATTTAATTTCAAAACATTCATATACATGCGTTCTTTATACAAATTTACATTCCAAAACATATTCAAAGATATGGAATAGTTCTAAGAAATATTTAAAAGGAAAAAATTCGTACATACCAATATTATATTTTCAATGTAATTTCAAATCGTATGAAATTTAACTTTCAAACTCCAATTCATATATTGCTAAAATATAAACTTGTACTAGCAATATTAACTTATAATGTATCATTCATATGATTATGAATTTAAAGTCATTTGTCATCAATTCTTTTGTAAAGAATGTATTCATATAAAACAACTGAAATACACTCATTGTTTAGTAAACTTATCCTCAAGCACACGCACGCGTTCTATGCCTCTCATTTACTTATACAATCACATTTCACTAAGGCTTGTATTTCCAATTTTGAAAATAAGGAATTAAAACTATACATTCGAGATTAGAATTTAATTGGGTAATAGGTAGGCTAATCATATTTCTGCTTACTTAAGCAAGCTAAGCTGTTATTCTCCATTTCAAAGTCTAACTTCGAAAATTACTTAAATACCATCTTTTACCCATTTTATCACATTCTTTAAAACATTATCTCACCCAATTAATTCACCATAGCCATAATCAATCTTCAACAACTCATACTAATAACTACATTTCCTCTTAAGGCCAAATTTTCCTTACCAGACATTCTTTTATTGTCATTTCATTTTCTTTCCAATTTTTCAATACTATTCACCTAAGATCCATGCCAAACACATCATAAATTGTTTCAACTTCATTATTATCCAAATAAACCCCATATACAAAGTTTTTCTAAATAATAACATAACAATTCATTTAACAATTCCAATCCTACAAATACACTTAAACCATCCTTAATCGCATCTGCATGGTCATTATATCATAATTTAACTTTTATACCAAAAATGCCCTTAAGTCTTAACATATTTCACATTAAACTTTTCCAATTCAATTCCAAATCAATTCATTTTCATTTCTTTACTTCATTAGCATCAAAACCATGCTATGAACATCATCAAACATAAAAATGGAATTTTGAATCATTTCACATAAAAAAAAAACCTAGCCATGGATGATTCTTCCAATCGTGATTTTTTGGGTTACTTTCTTGTTTTCAACTCTTAAATGATTTTAAGCTTATTATCTACTCCATGACAAGTCAAAAATCACAATTGATCTTAAACAAACCCATCCCACTCAAAAACCCATAAAAATTAGATATTTATGATAGGAAAACTTATCACTTTTTCCTCCAATCTTTTGGTAATTGATGAATGCTTAGGGTTAATTAAGATCTCTTCAAAACCAACTCAAAACCTATAAGAAATGGTTGCACTCTTTGTTTTTCTCCTAGAATAATATCAAAATCCTGAATATCCAATATGATCAGGCTTGCCAAAAACTCCTTACCCTCAATTAGTAATTTACTATCTATAAACACTCTTTCAACGAAGAGTGAGTTTCCAGTTGGGATGGAAACTACTATCCTAACATCCAATAATTGAGGCTCAACATTCAATTTTGCAAAAAAAATCATAGACGTAAAAGAATGTTTAGCACTGGATCTACTAATGCATATGCTTCTAGATTAAAAACAGAAATCATATCGATGACTACATTTGGTGTAGCATCGACCTCTTACTGTGATCGGGAAAACTTGAACCTATGTGCGAGGTCTACCTACCATCCTATAAGGGCTGGTCCCGTACCCCCTAAACCTCTGTTGGATGTAGTAAAATTTGATCCTTTGGTCTATGAACCACGATTGCCCTATCATAACCCCATTTAGCTTGTGAAGGTGTTGAAGATCTGACCACTACCTCTTTACAATGACTAATTGTGGACAATCACTAATAAAGTGGCCCTCCTAATTGTAGAGGAGACAACCCATCATATTCATCTGACACTCACCCATATGTCTTTTTCTGCAAGTAGTACACTCTAGCATTGAGTTCCTAGTGTCGCAGGAGTTTCTAGGCCTAGTGGGTGACCTAAAAGACCTTTGACTGGATGATTCTCCTATATTAAACCTCCTGCCACCTATCCATCTTGACTTATTTTTCTTGGGTAAACCCTAGGATTAACTAGCTGGTGCGTTATGCTTCTATTCTATCTTGAACTCTAAGTAATTTTTGTTGCAGTTTTCTTCGCTTTTATTGTAGCTTCAACTAATTCCCCGTTGTGTGTCTGTGAAGCTAAAGACAGATCGATCCGTAATTTAGGACTCAAGCCTGTAGCAAATCTCTTGCACTTCTACTCTTCAATATCAGGAATAAATAGAACACTTTTGACTAGTTCCGAAAATCTCTTCTTATAATGTCATTGATGTCAAACCCTGCTCTAGATGGAAAATTTCCACTACCTTGGCATCCTTATAACTATGTGGGTAGAATTTATCTATGAACTCTCTCTGAAACTATGCCCATGACACCTTGTCCAGATGTCATCTCTCAATGGCCTCCCACCAATCATTCACCTTATCCATGAGGGAGAAGGTAGAAAATACAAATCTCTACTCATCTGTGCATCCTGAAACTTTGTATATCTTCGTAACCTGGTTTAGCCATGTTAGTGCACTTTCAAGATCTCCACTCTAGTCAAAAAGTCTTCCCGTCCAATTTACAGATGTGCTCGATCAAGCATCCTAAATTTTCCACATTTTTGCATGGCTCCCACATTGCCACGACGAGTATTTAGGCCATTTATCCCACATTAAAGTTCACTCTGGTTGGTTCCAAAGCCCTGACAATTTAGAATGTGGCTAGTTCATTGAGGCACTCATTAAGTCTGACATATGGCAATCCTCCCATGCTAGAGGTGCCTCCGATGCAGAAGCAGTTGGAAGGGCTTCCCTAGGACGACTATGACCTCGTCTATGCATCATGTTTTGTATTCGAGAAAACAAAAATATGTAAAACTTTCGGTTTATGAAACCATGGTCACCTTACTTTTGAAACAATGTAAAAACATTAAACGAAAAGGAAACAACATATTTTTAAAATGGGGCTCTAATACCAACATTGATTGGCCCCTCTCCTAAAATGACTAGATGGCCGACCTAGCACCCTATGGTGACCCTCCAATTGATATTTGATTCAATTAGAAAGTTCTCATGGAGTTAAACCTATTCCACCTTTTATTGAAAAGTTTTAACTCAACATTCATAAAAATAAATAGTGGAGTTTGTTTTAAAATCTTTTTAGTGCGAATCATTTTATTAAAAGTTTTAGTAGCACAACGAATACATTTTGACATCCCCAAAATTTTCAAAATCCATGTAAAATTCTAAAACACTTCTATGATCGCACTAATTTCTCAACTATAAATTTTGAGCTTCAAGTCTTCTCACAAGCAACTTCAAACAGTTACATTAAATGATTAAAAAAAGGCTAAAACATGTTCACACATTTAATTTAAAAACATTCATATACATGAGTTCTTTACACAAATGTACATTCTAAAACATATTCAAAGATATGTAATAGATTCCCAAAGATATTTACAAGGAAAAAATGCCTACAAGTAGCACGTGACAAAACTGACCACTTGTGAGGTGGAGTCCCTGCTATTGAAACCCATGAGTGTGCATCTGAGAGGTTTTATTTTGGAAACAGAAAGTAGAGTGTGAGCTAAATGAACTTAATGAGCGTTAACTTTTCTATGCAAACCATATTTAACAATTTAAACCTCCCTAAAATAAATTCATTTCATTTCTCATGATACAATACCAATATAAAACATATACGTTTTTTTGAAATCAAATTTCTCAAGTTACTTTGAAAGCAAATTATGACGGCATCATTATTGTCATGAACTTTCTTACACGACATAGCCCAACACTAACTTCTTTGCCATACGATACCATTAGATATAAAGTCATAGAGTTGGTTCTGCATCACTTGCCCACGATTGATTAACCATCGCTTACCCACACTAGGTTAACTGCTATATATTGGTAGTTACGGAGCTAGTTCTGCATTACTTACCTGCAACAAGTTAACCACTAGTTACAAAGCTGGTTCTACACCGTTTACCCGCATTAGGTTAATAGTTATACACTGGTAGTTATAAATTACATCGCTTACTCGCAACTGGTTAACCACTAGTTATGGAGCTAGTTCTACATTGCTTACCTGCCCTACGTTAACCGCTATACCCCGGTATAATAACATGTATAAAACCTCTGCCTCCTTGAAAGAGACATGTCCTGAACCACTAGACGATGAGGGCACATTTTCCTGATCACTGAGCATAGTATGAATAGTTTTTTGAGTTGAGTACTGAATTCAAAAATTGTTTTTGATCCAATCCTTAGGAATCAATAAAAAAGGCAAATCCCTTGTGATACACTATATCTGGCTTAGTTATTGATACAGGGAATAGATCTACCATTTCTCGAAATCTCTCTTTTGATTCAAAATCATGGTATAACGTGTGCCTGCCCCGTTCTAATCATGGAATAGATGAAATAAATGAAGGAGAATTCATGCTAGCTTCAAAGGATATGCTTCTTCTGATTAAAAAATGGAAATATTATTTTATCTATTTATGTCAATATCAATTTTATGTGTGGTTTCAATCGGAAAAGATCAATATAAACTCATTATCCAAATACTCTTTAAACTTTTTGGGAACCTTGTCTTTTTTTTTTTAATGTTCTATAAACTTGTATGTAACTATTGGGAGTCAAGATGTTCTACATAATGTGACTATTTACTCCGACTCAAAAAGAGAAATGCACTAGAGTACCAATGTATACCATACACCTTAATTTACGTATAGTAATACTGATCTCTTACCAAAAACAAGTCATTTATGGATATTATTAGGGGGCTCATATATGATTACTGGTCAAACCATTTTTTTTTCTTTTTTTAGTAGGTTTGATCTATTGATATAGATCCAATTTTTGACTTTTTTTCCTTCCTTAAAATGGCTAGGAATATCAAGATACTAGTCCACAAAGAGAAAATGTAAAACTAATGCCAATAGTTCACCATGAAAGAAAGAACTCACTAAGCCAATATCACTAGCTAATACTAATAGAATAGAAAATATAATAAATAGAAAATCTTTTCTATATAATTTCCCTGATTTCGTTGCTACCGCATGCTTTACGCAATTGATCGGACAACTTCAAGAGAAAAAGAAGCATTTACCTATTACAGAGATGGTGAGATTTGATTTTTTTTAAAATTTCCTATATCAAGTCTTAGAAAAAAAACGCAATAGTCAGAATATAAAGATTTAAAATAACTCTATACTCGAAAAGGTAAAGTTTGAGATTTATAATAACATCAAGTATCATTCTTATTTTGGCATTTCTAACTTTCAAAATTTTATCCCCAGTTAACAAATAGCTAGAGAAACTTTCTAGTTGTGAATCGCATATAGAACCAATTAACGAGTGACTTCGGGAATTCATGATTTGAATCCCTAATTTTCAAAAGTTGCGGCTTCACTCAGATTGGAAGCCAACCAGACTACTGTCATAAAAGTGAATAAACATCCACCCATAAAGAAGAAAAATCATATAAACATACCAAAAAACCCCTAACAGAATTAGTGATTTAGTCTATTTAAGAACGTGGATTACTTACCGGAAAATCAAATTTTGTTGGAAAAAGAAATCACCTATTGCTTAGTTCAATACTTTACCCAACAAAATATCAGCAACATTACGTGCAAAATTCCAAAATGTTTCATCTTTTCCTCATACAACATAGGGCCGTCCAAAATCAGGTCAGAACAATAAGTCATTCGCTTTTAGAAAAGTAGGAACTCCGGTTTAACTGGTTACGTTGCTGCGCGATGTCCAAATCATACAATGAAACCAGCATGTGAAAATTGGGGGCTGGTGATTACACAGCCTCATTTGTACCATCCAGCAAGGAAGTATCTTAGCAAAAAACAGAAGCAGCATCCAACAGCCTATTGACAAGATGAAGATTAACCATTGATATAAGACACCCAATATAAAACATGTAAACCATTGTAATCTACAGACATTAGTAGTCTCTGATGGCAGAAGGCTTATTTGAGTGAATATACAATCAGAAACTGATAATATTTGATATTTCTAAATTAGGACACAGCACTCATACAACGAGGCAAAAGAAAGGCTTATCCGGATAGTGACGGTAATTTTACTATGTTTCAGAAATCTTCCTTTATTGACAGAAAGTAAAAAGCCGTGTCTTCCTCCAGACAGCATAAAGACAAATCTGGATACAACAGGCAGTTCTGAACGGTAGACACATCAAGTAATAATCAAAATATGAGTATTGATAAGCCTAATTTAAGCTATGATTCTTTGAGCAAATGTTGAAGTTTGCAAGTCCGAGGCTTGTGCAAGTACAAATTTCATGCATAGGCAGACAAATATTAAAACTTGCAGATTTAAAACTCATTAAAATACGGACTTCATGCATAGTATTCAATTACCAATTCCAAATCCAACACTGGTATTCAAATGCAGCAATATTAAGATTTCAAAAGTAAAATTGAATACAATATCAAAAGAAATAGCTTTAGAAAGAAGGATTAATTGGTGTTCATAATATTTATAGGTTGATATTTATAGGCTCTAAAGATTAATTAACAATTTGACATCAAATTGGTTAAGACAAATGAAACATAACAGTCTTTGGCAACAATTAGTCACTATAAGTTTCTCCACGACATCAATGATCTTATCATATAAACAATCATATCATCTATAACAAGTCTTTGGTTCAATGGCACTTCCCTCAACAATTCATAGGTAGGCAAAGGTTTTGAGTCCCTTAACAACCAAAATACGTATTGAGTAGTGTCTCAAGTATTCTTATATTTTCCTGTAGTTCAACAGGTGTATGCACCTTTTTACTGTCCTAACACGGCACACTACTTCATGGTGGCAGTATGCTTAGCATCTACTAAGTGGACTTGGATATTCCAGAGTGAATTCCTCATATTGGTGACAGAATTGAAGCAAGCATAAAAATATAAGTTTTCAGCTTCAGTTTGGATTATGATAGACCACTATGTTATCCCTTCTTCCACTCGATACAGAAAAGGTTGAAAAGAAAACTAGAAGATGGAGAAAACATAGTATCACACAATAAAAGGAATAAGAAAAAGGAAATACCTGCACGAAAAGCAGATGGACACAAAGATATTTCTCTGATTTCCTGCCAAACATTCTCAAATAAACATTAACCAGTGTCCCATCATTGGTTCCAGTCAGTAATCCTGTCCGCGGATCAAACCTAAGAAAGCAGAGTAAAAGAAAACAATCGAAGAAATCATTCATATTAGTGTTTTGTACAAATTTGTCTTTTGAGACCTTGAAGCATTAGTTTAGAAAAAATAAGACAATTAAAAGAGAAATATTCTACCTAGGCAATCGATGTCGCGGACAATGGATGACACCAAAAAGCTGAACAAGAAGTGATAAATATTAGATGCTTTACTGGATAATCATAAATATCAGAACTAGAGAAGTACAAGAGTAACTGGATCAAACCTGGGGAACAGATAAGAGAAAATTTATTACTTGAGGTAAAAAGAAAATCAAGAGAGTTTCACTGTCAAAGGTCAAAAAGGAAGCTCCATGTTAGTCCTTTCGAAAGGTATGGGGAATGTAGAAAACTCGTAGAAAGATCATGGGAGATTTTAATATGAAAGAATGATATAACCAGGTCCCAAGATGCAATGACTTTTAGTAAAAATTACGTGAATTGAATCAGCTAATAATCTAGGATATAACTCTTAAGATCATTAAACCACATGGATTCAACAAGAAAATGCCCATGTATTGTAATTATTAGAGTACATAAAATAAATTATGTACACTTTCAAGTACAAGCCATAAATCTAATCCTTTCTGTTAATCTTCCACCGTATGTGGAACAGTTAATTTAGAACAACGTAGTTTTGATGTATATTTCATTAGCTAATATAGCAATTTGATGAAGAGGGTAATGTTGACAAATTTTAAAAGATCAGAGCAGATACTTTAAACTGATGATAGTACCCATGGATTTCATGCTTCTTTTTTTTTATTTTTTTTTTCAACCATGCATTTTACTTTTAAAACATGAAAACAACTTCATTTGCTCTACATTTGTTAGTCAATCTAACAGTGGCTTAATAGAGGGGCTCCAGAGAACTTCTCATGGTAGACCTGAGACAATTTATTTGAGACCTACATTTAATATTAAAGATACTCTTATTCTATTTTAGGGAGATTTATCGCTGCAGTTTATTTTGTCTAAAGGGTATTTAGTACTTTCATTACTTATTTCCTCTTAGGGTAAACCACAATTAAAATTAAGGTCATTGTTTAGTAATTGAAACACCTTTTAACCTTAGCTATCTGACAGACTCTGCTTCTCAGTACTCTCTTATACATTCTCTTTTGTCTCTCCTTCCTTCACACTTTCTCTATAATTTATCCACTATTTCATTCTTCTATCTCCAATTTCTTGTAATATCCTACAACTGGTTAACAACAGAACTTATAGACAAGTTCGTGCATCTAAAATTTGAAAATGATTGACATGTAGACCTTCCAATTTGACAAAATTTCACAGGGTGTTCACTATTTAATAACAATTTGCAATTATCTAATGATTTTCAGAACACACAAATTGAATGAATTCAATTTGGACACTAATAGTGATGGAAATATAAATCCATATCTAATCCTACCATATATGAGACATGACGATAAATGTAATTTGGGTCTGAAACCTACTGGACAGGAAGAATTACAACTGAAATAAAATGCACAAGAGCAAGTGGGGACTGCACCTAAAGTGGCCCAAAATCCCAACAACAGCCATAGTCATTCCAGCAAAGTATGTGAAAGTATCTCCAACAAAAACTGAAGAAGGATACCTGCAGAAAATAGGGGCCAAGAATACATATTATTGTCCCTTGCCAAAAGGGTAGTGAAGCATCAATGAAAGATTGTGTTACTACCAATTGTAAGCAAGCAAAGCTAACGACGTGGCAAGTAAAGGTTGAATGAGATAAATAGAGAATGCATGCGCCTGTTGATATTCAGAATCAAGGGATGCCCCAATTTGCATGACATTATGTATCAGAATCTACAAAATCAGCACATTGTCAGATGCTGTAAAATGTCAGATTCCAACCATATATACTAAACCTTTGAGCTTACAGCAGAGGCAATGACAACTGTTTGGCCCACTTCAAGGCCATTGATACCAGCGTGAATGTTAATTGAATTTGTGCAGAAAACTGTCAAAAGCCCCATGTATAGTTTATACATCCATCCTGTAAAACAATGAACAATATTTTCCAACAAAGTGAGTACTTCAGTGTCTATCTTAGCAGTTTCAAAGCTTACAATTAGAAATGCGCAGGCATTAAAATATCATGCAGCATCTATGCAACTATCTCAAATTATGGGAAATAATTACATCGTTCAAATAATATGTTAAACAATCTATAGGAAGTTTCAATTCTAGGATACTACCAATTGTAAAATATTCTGTATTGAAAAATTAAAAACTACTATAAACAATCATTTTACTGTTTTCACTTAAAAGTTAACTTTAGAAAAAGAAGTACACACTATCAGATTGAAAAATAGAAGATAAGAATGAGAAATGACTTTTAGAGGAAAACTAGGAGAAATTAAAGCCAGTTACATGCTGCTTTACAAATATATCATTTTTGGTTCTACCAATAACAAAGCTGCAGGCAGTATAGTAAATGTTTGACACTGGCACATGAATGCTTCATAATATTATCATCTGAGTAATTGACCCATCAATATCAAACACAAATTATTCATTATTCATTTATGTGCAAGATGCCAGCATAACAATTCACATTACAAGAAGCACATATTATTCATTATTCATCGCTGCATGCTACAAGAACACTTTCCATTTAGTTCCTTGAATGAATATTAACCCTCAGTTGTTCTTTGTTGACCATAGAATGAATGATACGTACCAAATACATTTTTAACAATGTATTAGATGGAACTTCTTAACTAGATGGGACATTTAGCAGTCAAAAGTTTAAAATGATTTTCTTCGGTTAGCTTCTAGAAAATTGGGAAGATGATGTTCGTTAGATAATAAAAACTCTAAAACTGCAGCTACCAACACAACTTCATTAGCTTTCCTTGGAAGTAAAGGTTTCTTCTATGTGATTGAGATTTGTAATGTTGTTTCATGTGGATTTGAAAAAACAGATATCTTTCATCTAGTTTAACAGTAAAGGGCACTTCCAACTATATTTGAAGCTCTAATTGGAAAAGCACACCCTACAAAGAGAAAGGAGGGTTATAATAACTACAAGTTGAATTCGATCTCAATATCAGAGTTGAGATCCTTATCATTGAACAATATTATGGAGCTTTTCACATGGTCCATTAAGCCAAGCAAGAGTCAGTAGGCCTTTAGACAATCTCTTTTATTTCAAGTCTTCAAATAATCCTATTAGTCAAAATGTTCCCCTCCTCTCGACAACCTCCTTCCACTGCAACCTCACCCCCAACCTCCCAAACTTTCCTCATTTAGTAACTTACTAGACACCACCACGATCTCCATTGAACCAGAAGATGCACTTGACCAAAACAACAAACAAGCCTCAAATCTGGAAGCCCCTATCGCAAACACACTCCCCCATCACTTCCACTACAACCTCACCCCCGACCTCCCAAACTTTCCTCATTTAGTAACTTACTAGACACCACCACCATCTCCATTGAACTAGAAGATGCACTTGACCAAACCAACAAACAAACCTCAAACCTGGAAACCCCTATCGCAAACACTCTCCCCCCTCACTTCCACTGCAACCTCACCCCCGACCTCCCAAACTTTCCTCATTTAGTAACTTACCAGACACCACCACCATCTCCATTGAACCAGAAGATGCACTTGACCAGAACAACAAACATACCTCAAACCTAGAAACCCCATTGTCTTCTCCGTCAATAACTCCATCATATGATGATCTTGATTGGCCGATTGATCTTAGTAAAGGCAACAAGTCTTGTACATCTCACCCTATTTCAAACTTTGTTTCTTATAACTCAGTATCACCGTTATATGCTGCTTTTGTATCCACTGTCTTCTATGCCTGTAACTAAGTCTGTTTTAGAACCTGTGGATCATCTTGGATGGAAACATGCCATGGAAGAAGAGATGTTGGCTTTGCAAGCTAATAATACATGGGACTTAATTACTCTTCCACATGGTCAGACAATTGTGGGTTACGTTAGGTGTTCACTATTAAGGTCAATTTGATAGTAGAACTATTCATTTAAAAGCTCGCTTGGTAGCTAAGGGTTATACACAGGTGTATAGTGTGGATTATAATGAAACCTTTTCTTTTGTAGCCAAATTGACATTTGTTCGTGTTCTCATTGCATTGGCAGCTACTCATAATTGGCCTCTTCATCAACTCGATGTAAAAAATGCTTTCCTTCATGGTGATCTTTAAGAGACTAGTTTTATTGAGCAACCACCAAGGTTTGTTACTCAAGGGAGACTAATCTAGCATGTCGCTTTAACAAATCTTTGTATGGTCTAAAAACGTCATTGAGAGATGCACTTGGCCGCTTTAGTACAGTGGTTATAAAGTTTGGTCTACATCAATGTGGTGTGGATCACTCTATGTTTTATCGTCACTGCGAGGCTGGTAAACTTCTTTTGATCATTTATGTTGATGATATTGTTATTACTGGAGATGATAAAGTAGGAATCCAATCTTTTCCATTCCTACAGATCAAATTTCAAACAAAGGATCTTGGTTTACTAAAATATCTTTTGGGTATTGAGATAGCAAGGTTGAAGATGGGGATTTGTCTATCTCAAAGAAAGTATGTCCTTGATCTTCTAGAGGAAACAGGTTTGTTGGGAACAAAGCCAATTGATAGCCCCATGGAACCAAATGTAGAACTTAATGCTGATAAAAGAGATCAGTTGGAAGATCCAATAGTTATTGAAGGCTTGTTGGTAAATTGAATTATTTGGCTATCACTCGTCCACCCAAGTGTAATGAGTCTGTTTATGGAATCTCCATGAACTAGTCATTGGGATGCAATTATTAGAATTGTGAAATATTTCAAAGGCTCTCTAGGGCAAGGTCTTCTCTATCAAAATCATGGACACATTCAGATTTAAGGGTATACACAGGCAGATTGGGTAGGCTCTTATGACTTACGATCTACTTCAAGCTACTGTTTATTTTTGGGTGAAAACATGGTGTCGTGGAAAAGTAAAAAGTAGTCAATTGTTGCATGTTCTAATGCTGAGTCTGAGTAAAAGGTCGTGGCATATACATGTGAGTTGATTTGGTTGAAGCATCTTCTTAGGGAACTTGGTTTTGAGCTCTTCACTCCAATGAAGTTGATTTGCGAATCAAGCAGCCATTCATATTGTCTCGAATTTAGTCTTTCATAAGAGAACCAAACATATTGAGGTGAATTGTAACTTTGTTCGTGAAAAGCTTCAAGAAGGATTGATTGAGACACCATATGTCAAGTCAGATGATCAACTTGCTTACTTATCCACCAAGGCACTAGGGAGTCTCAGTTGAAACCTATATTTAACAAGCTTGGAGCTTATGATATGTATGCTCCAGCTTCAGGGGCAGTGTTAGGAAAGATCTGTATTAGATGTAGGAAATATCTATATTAGGACAAATATGATCTGCTCTTTATTGTGTGATTTTCTCTTTATTCCTAAGATCTTTTCCTCATGTAAAGGCTGCAAGGGTCTTGAGTTATTATCAAGCCCTCAATTAACCATTCTCTTATTTTCACAAAGCCCATAATGGTAAAAATAAACAATCAGCAGTTAAGGATTATATAAAACTTAAAAAGCCTGATTTTGTTGGTTTCTTGTAAACCAAAATAAAGAAGGATATTATAGATCATATTATGTGGTTTCTAAGGAGAAACTGGGAAGTTTTGACTAATCATGAGAAACACTTTAGTGGCACAATAATTGTAGGTTACAACCCTACCAAACTGGAACTAAAGTGGTCATGCTTAGAGCAAGTGATCCATTGTGAAATGATAGTCATCAACTCCAAAACTCCAGTTACAATACTAGTAGTGTATGCTTTTAACTTTGAGTTCTAAAGCCAACAACTATAAGAGCAACTAACTCACTTCAACAGGAATATAAGGATGCCTTGGCTAGTTGCATGGGACTTCAACTGCATCATTGGCTCGAGTTCATAAACTAGTCCAGATTATAGGGTTAACCGATCTGAGATCATTTGGGAACTTGTTTCCTTGGATAAACTAGCAGGTGGGAGAATGGTACCTAATGAAAAAACTTGACAAAAGCTTGGTGAATCCACAATCGCTACACCAGTTCCCATTGAGTTCAGCCACTTTTGGAGAAAAAATCACTTCAAATCACAGTCCTATATTGATAGATTTGGTTGACACAGAAGAGGTTAGGAAAACCCCTTTCAAAGTTTTCAACTATCTTATGAAGCACCCTAACTTTACAGAAGTTGTACTAGAAGGATTGAACTTTGATGTTAGAGGATCCCAAAGCTACTGCCTTTGTCAAAGATTGAAAGCCATCAAGGTCAAAATAAAAAAGCTTAACAAAGATTCCAAAGACCCTATGATGATGGAGAAGCAAAATTCCATGAATGAATTATTAAAATGTCATGAGTAAATAATGGTTAAGTCAGGAGATAAAGAGCTCAAGAGGAAAGACGCAGTCCTAATAAGCAATTACAATTGGACCATTGAAAACGTTAATTCTCAGCTGAGACAAAAATCAAGAATGTTCTGGCATAAGGATGGAGAGAGATGCACAAGCTACTATTTCAACTTTATCAAAGCTAGGACAAACAAAAACTAGATAAAATACTTGATAGATGGGTAAGGGAACAACTTTTCTAATCAGGATAACATGAAGAGGATTGCCTATAAACACTAAAGGAAGCAGTTTGGTACTGATGTGAAAATCTAGAAAACTCCAGATGATCTACTGGGGAAAATAAAAACAATCTTAAATTAGGATAAATTAGAGCCAATAAAGGAGGTTACCAAAGACGGGATCAAAGACTCCTAGTGTTCCATTCACCTTGACAAAGCTCTTGGCCCTAATGGGTTCAATGGAAGATTTTTTTCATCAGAATTGAGATATCATTGGTGAAGTGCTGTCAAAGCTACAAAGGAGTTCTTTCAAGAAAGGAAAATCATGAAGGAGAGGAACAAAACCTACATCAACCTCATCACTAAGAAAGGCAATGCCAACAAAATTGAGGAATTTAGACTTATAGCCTGTTGTAATGTTATGTAAAAGGTCATAGCGAAAATACTGGCTAACAGGATAAGGAACAACTTAAGCAAAATTATCAATCCAACATAGAATGCACTTGTGAGAGGGAGAATATACTACTCTGTCATAAATTACTCAAAGAATATAACTCCAACACCTCCATGAAAAGTTGTACACTAAAAATAGACCTTGTAAAACTTATGACTCAGAAAGTTGGAAGTTTATTACTAGGGTACTTGAAGTTTCAGGATACCCACTAAATTCAAGGAATGAGTCAAGGAGTGCATCACCACAGCTTCCTTTGCAATACTGGTGAATGGAAAGCCAACCAAACTGTTTAAGATAGGGAAAGGGCTTTGTCCCCTTACTTGTTTGTTTTTGGCATGGAAGTACTGTCATGCTCCCTAGCAAGGAATATATCCAATAACGAAGATTTCAAGTACCATTACAGATGTAAAGCTTCCAAAATCTCACACTTAGCCTTTGCAAATGATATTCTTTTATTTTTTAGGGCTGAAGAAATCAATCAAACTACTAATGGACATCTTGGAGAATTTCAAAACTGTCTCAGGACTAAGCTGCGATCCTACTAAAAGCAACTTTTACTTGCCAGCAAATGTCAACCAGGAAGTAGCAGCAAGGGCAATGGAGATGGGCTTAGGCTAGGCTACCTATTAAATACTTGGGGTTCTCATTTCTCAGAAGAGAATCAATGCCAAAGACTGCAATCCTTTAATGGACTCATTCAACAAAAGGATCAACCATTAGTGCAACAACTTTCAAAGCTATAGGGGAATACTTCATCTAGTATCCTCAATCCTCAACAACCTGGCAACATACTGGATAAACCATATTGCTTTACCCAAAAGCTTCTTGAAAGAGATTGATAGGACGTCAAGGGAGTTTCTCTGGGAAGAACCAACAATCAACACTATAGTGTAAAGGTGAGATAGTCTAAAGTCTGCTCTCTAAGGGACTCTGAAGGCTTAGGTATTACCTTAGGAAAGATGATAAGCAAGGTTTGTGTGGCAAAGAAACTTTGGTGGTTATGCAAGCATAAGGAGGAGCTTTGGGTCAGATAGATACATTTTGTTCATATAAGAAGCAACAATCTATGGAATATACAACCAAACCAAAGTATGCCTTAGACATTGAGGCGAGTCTTGGGCACCAGACAGTAGATGCAGGAACTAATCACACATAGGATTGGAGATGGAGAGTCCACGTTGTTTTGGTTTAATAAATGGCATAATAGAGGCCCTTTATATAGGATTGAGGAAATCGAGCACTTGAAACTAGTAATTACACCAAATACCAAGGTAAAGGCACTCATTAGCAACAACCAATAGCCTGACTCCTCCAATCAAGACCTAGTACTTTGGCAAATCAATGGATCAATGGGGTTAACACCAAAACTTGCAGAGAACATCTTTAGCAAGAACTGAACATCAAAGCGAAGTGGAAAAAACTAAAATGGGACAACAATATCAACCAATCTCATGCTTTCATTCTTTAGCTAGAGATAGGTGGAAGGCTAACTGTAAAGGACAACATCAAGTTTGCCATCCCATCAAAGGAATGTGAGCTATGTCAGAGGCGTATTGAAACTATAGATCACCTAATGGTTGATTGTTGCTATTCAAACAACATTTAGGAGAAGATCCAACGACTCTTGAATATAAGGAAGGCAGCCTCTACCTGGAAGAAAGTAATTGAATGGGCTTCTAAAATCAAAATGTCAAACAAGGCAGATTACAAAGTGTTTAAACTATGCCTAACTTCATTGGTTCACAGCCTATGGAAAGACAGGAATTACTCTTTAGAAAGGAAGCTAAAACCTAAGAGAAAACCTTCCAAACAATTTACTTCAATGCAAATTGAACCTACAGGCAAGAGACTTGGTCAACATCATTTCACATAGCATGAAGGAAAGATGGCTACTAAACTAGAGTACCACTTGATGTAACTTGGAGTGTTTCAATTTCAGTAGACACTTGAACTTCTTGTTCTTGGTTAACATGAATTGTATATATCCCTTATTTATCAATGAATTAACTTTCAAAAAAAAAAAAGAATCACTTGTCTTTTGATTGTTATTATATAAGCACTTAAAGAGATTCGTAACATGGAAACAAGATATTTTTAGATATATTGGTGTTTGGGAAACTTAGCTTGATTAAGAAAATCTATTAGCTCCAGACAAGATATAACAAGTCAATCAAGAATAAACAGCTTCTGTGTTCCAATATTTAACATATATCTAAAGGAGAAACAGATGGGTGTTTAATGAACCAGTACTAGACATTAGCAAACCAATAGTAAAGTAGACTTTGATGCAAAGCATAGAATGTTAGTTTTCCTAAATATGCTATTATGCTAAGCTAAAAGTTGTGTGCTAAGTTTAGCAGAAGAAGTTGTGCGCTCAGTTTATTTGCTAAGCTACATGCAAAGTGTATCTACTAAATGTTTCATAGCTAAAGGTTCAATTAGCAAAACATAGAAGATAAGAAACATCACAACCCAATATCTGCAAAGCAAAATGTCAAGATGGTCTTGGAATCAAATCGATAAGAACCATGGACAAGGTCTTGTAGGTAAAAAGAATATGAAAAATCCCAGCTAATAAGAATTCATTATGAGTGAAATGAATTTATATTTATTTCCTTAAAAGATCCAGCTCCAAGAAAGCTCAACCTAAAACAATTACATCTTGGAAGCAAATTTTGGGACTTAGGAATCAAGTGATCAGGGAATTCAAGTGTATCATTAGGAATGGAAGAGAGAAGTAGTTTTAGATTGATAATTGGCAGGAATTCAACCTCTTTTCTTACTAAATAACTACAACTCTTTAAGATCATCACTCATTGATTCAACAAGAGTTGTTGCAATAACAGATGGGATGAATTGGAGTTATCCTTTTTATGCTAATAAAGGCTTCCCTAAAATTAGTGAAGGACTATTGGATCTTAACTCTTACATGGGGTCTGTTATAGCAAAAGAAAGCCACTTCCTTTTATGTTGTGATTATCTATTGCGGCAAGAATACAAGATAGCCTAGAATCCCTTGTTGATCTACATATTTGCTTGTGGGTACACATGTAATCTCCAATATGTTTAGCTTGTAACTTATATAAGCTTTATAACTTTTGATGTTCCATGAACATGTTTTCAGGAGGTACTCCTATATTTCCTTTTGGAAGAGCAATATAATTATTCATTTTCCAAAAAAAATATCAATATAAGAGTTTGAGGCATACCAAGGTCCAACATTTCACTTCCAATGTATGGGATCAGAGGTTTGGGTATGATGATGGTTGTGTGTCCAGCATATGCCATTAACAATGGCAGTGCAGCAATCGAGGGAAGTAGTAATTTCCTGCTCTTAATAATAAGGGAAAACTTAAGTTATCAAAAAAATCAAAGTTTAGAAATTCATGCATCATAAAAGAACTACTCAAGGAAATAAGGTTTCAATTGTTAGTCAATAAAGTGTTAAAGAAACATAAGAGAACTCACACTCTCCATGGAACATCAAGGACATCATCCACAAAGCCCAGCAGAGTCATGAAACAGATGCATGCTAATGCCGCATTGTATTCAACAAGCCACTGATCAAATGAAGCAGTCAGCACCGGATCAATATGTTACATCAAATAAGTTGCTTATTTAAAGATCCTGAAAGAAAAATCATAGATCAACCTAAACAAAAGAAAGACTACATGTTAAGAGATTGACCACCCTAAACTTGAGAAACATTTTCCATTGAATAACAGTTTAACAGAAAAAGTAGGATGGAAAAAGTATCATGGTCAAACATCAGATATCTGAAAATTGGGCAACAGGGCAAGCAATCTCTCCTTAAATATATGCTACTTTAGGGTAATGAGACTGCTGAAGGTCTAAATTAAGTCCAAGTATTTATTTTTAACATTATTCAACCATTGTCCACAGTTGTGCTATTTGCATTTTAGATATCCGAAATTACATATAACTAAAGCAATTTTATCATATAATGTACACCAAGACATCTAAACAATATTTACCAAAAAAAAAAAGACATCTAGACAATGCTCTGTGACTATGTATGAGAATTCTTACATTGGAATCTGCTGTGAAATTAAAATATTGAAACAGGATTGCTAAGACCAAGAACACTATCCCAACAACAATACCAAGAGACTCTGGCCTGCAGAACAAAAACTTCTATTGGTGAGAAATTGATAAATAATAGAAATTTGAACATTTAACATACAAAATATTCGTTTGCTATCAAATAAAATACTACACATGATATATTTTACAATTGCCTTAAAAGTTTTTAACTTGGATAAACACGGGAAGGAACCTTCTTTGAACATCTCCATTTAAAAATCTGTCTACCAATCCAACAGATTGAAATTCAAATCAGATAGATACCCACATCGCCCTGAAATTCAAATCCAAGGAAAAAAATTGATTGGAATTTGATATAACTCACACTTTGACAGTGCCTTGAGGGGTATCCTTCTTGTTAATATCAAAACCAAAGAGATTCCTCCTCAAAACGTATCTAGAGGCCACGGGAATAATTTTCACAGTCAAGAAGAAACCCGCAAGACTAAGAACAGCATTGATGAGGATTGACCGTTTGAGATCATGACGGACATTGTAATGGTAAAGGAGCAAATAGAAGTACGGGGCTAAAAGGAAAAGAGAAAGATATACAATAAACCCAGTTTTGGGAGGTGAAATTGGTGGATTAGGAGTAGCTGTTTCCTGAGGCTGTTGATGGGTTTCAACAAGTTCCTTAGTCGTGCTTGCGTTTGTCAACGCCGAAGCTCTCTTTCGAGCCGTCATTTTCTATATCTTCCTTCTCTGCTTTCGGTTTATGTGTATTAGTTCTTACGAGTTTAGCGTCTTCACTCTGGCTTGTCTCGGTACCCGACTGTGTCCGTCACAACCCAAAAAAGCACTGTTGCGAAAGTATTATGTAGTTAAGCACATTCGACCTATGCTTATCAAGAAAGAAGTCAAAATCATTATCAGT
This sequence comes from Erythroxylum foetidum, assembly GCA_026546835.1. Lineage (NCBI taxonomy): Eukaryota > Viridiplantae > Streptophyta > Magnoliopsida > Malpighiales > Erythroxylaceae > Erythroxylum > Erythroxylum foetidum. The sequence continues at coordinate 25,475,579 of JANZLF010000222.1, forward strand.
TTCCTCGATTTTATTAACATTCTTATATAACAATTTTTTTATATATTAAAAAAATTCTCATTTTAAGTTGCTCTGTAAATTATTAAAAATATAAACGATGGTGTTAAGATTAGAATAAAGATCATAGGAGAAAATATAAAGTATTTTTTTATTGATATTAGATTATATCAAAGATCATGATTAAGTGCCTATTTGGAACAACTTTTGGAGACCCCAAAAGTACTTTTTTCTACTGCAAAAGTCATTTTTGAGAAAAAGTGGGTGTTTGGCTACAAACTTCAAAAGCACTTTTGAAGTAGAAACAGCTTTTGAAAAAGCTAAAATACAGCTTTTTAAAAAGCTAAAATTT
>JANZLF010000222.1:25478712-25490030 GCA_026546835.1 Erythroxylum foetidum
TCCCTCCCTCGTGGGATGCGTGTCCGGGCGTCACGTAGGACGTGGGACCCGTGATCCACCTGGGTGGGGTTCCAACATATTAGGTTAAAAGACATCAATATATTTTGTAATTTATTCAGTTTCACTAAAACTATTTATACTTTAAACATTTAGAGTGAAGTGGCATGGTGTAACTATATCTAGAATATACGAGTATAAGACAATGCCATGAGGATTGTTAGTTAATTAATAACTACTCAAAAACTTAATAAGTTTCAACGATTAAGATTTGTTAAATAAGAAAATAAAATAAATAGTAAACCTAAACAAAAAAACAAAGAAATGATCAAGAATAAATCAATATATAAATAAACTAAATTTATGTGAGGTTTCCTCGAGACTTTATTATACTAAAATTTACCCTGATTTAATGAATAATTATAGTTTCTTGGACTAATAAGAATTTTGAACTTAGATCATATTTGTTTGAGACATACAATCTTCATTATTAGATTAATCAATTAAAATCTCTTTCAAATGAAGAAAACCTAAAAATGAATTAATTTGTCATAAGACCTCTTTTAATATATTTTTTTGTAACCTGAGAAGATCTTGCAACTTTCTCTCAAATAGCTCTTGCTTAGCCCTCGTTATCTATATTGTGATCTAGCCACACCTTTCTTCTCTTGAATCTTAATATATGAAGCAAATAATTAAATCTTACACTTTTATTCTTTCAATTCAATAAATATTGGAATTTCTAAATTCAAGAAAAATCTTGAGGAAAATCAATACTACTCATATCTACTTGATCCTTAAACTTTTTAATGTATGCACTCTTATTGATTTTCGACCAATATCTTGTTGTAACACCATCTATAAGGTGATTTCAAAGCATCTTGCTAATAGACTAAAAAAAAACTTAAACCAAATCATCTATGACTATCAAGGAGCATTCATATCTTGCAAAACTACCTTTGATAATATTCTTTTAGAGCAAGAATTAAAGAGAGATCATAACTCAGGCAAATAATGGAATCTTTAACTTCTAGTTTTTCCTAGGATTTTTTATAACAGCGATGTATTTCATTTTGCTTGTTCCAACTTTGTAAAGACTACTTAATGTCTTTTATTACTTTAATGAGTTCTTTTATTTTTCAAAATGAATTCATTCAATTATAAAAATATTGATAAATCATAAGAAAATGGATATTTATTATATCAAAGAATTAATCAAAGCATAATTACGTCGTAAAGTCTATCCTACCTAAATCTCTACCACAATTAGTTCATAACTAGACAAAGAATATCAACACAAAAACAATAAAGAAAATAAGAAAAAGCAATCATTCTCATGAATCCTAAATTTTGAATCTTCAATAAACCCTTGTTGAAACCTTGTCTTTATTCCAATAATGACTTGATCAATAACAAATGCGGAACAACTTCCAAATGACTTTAAGCTATCGTTTAGCCAAAATAAATCCCTTGATTTTTTTCTCTTTCTTTTTATCAATGATCTTAATCTTTAATAAGATACAAAGCCCTAACTTGGTTATGTGTAGTAGACCATATTGCATTTGGTAGCTTCTGTCACTTTTTTCAAAAAATAACATCGTCAACACTTAGATGTGTAAGTGCTATGTTCTTTGATGTAGGGGTAACACGATATATATATATATGGCTATAAAGGAGAAGAAGAATCAATCATTATAGAACATAACCATAATACAGTGGTGTATAGGTGTCATGTTATGATTGACTTTTTCCAAGTTAGTAAATATTGAATTAATCGCAAGTGCACGGTGTAACTATAGCTAATACCTACAAGTACAGGTTGATCCTATGAAGACAATGAATAATAGTAATTACTATTATCCTATTATCTAGTTTATGAATTTGATTGTGATTTTTAATTAAAAGAAAGTAAAAAAATTAAACAAGTAAAATAATTAGGCAGCAAGAGTGAATTAGAGAATTGAGGAAGAACTTAGTAAACTATTGATATCAGAATATTAGTATCTAGGTTTCGAATCCCCCTAGAACTCTTAACATAATGATCTATTATTATTAATTTGTTTTATTGATTTATTGCACCATGGAGATTCCTATGTTATGCTAATAGCTGACGTTGAGTTTACTAAAAACTAATCCTTAAGTTTTGAACCGAATTACTTGGGTTAAGGTTTGTAGGATTGCCTTACCGATTCGTGAATCCCACTATTAGGTTTCATCCTAATCTAGAAGATTTATGTCATCCTATCTCTAAGGTTGCAATCAACTCTTTCAAATTATGGTAGATTTATTCATAAACAAGATTTCTCAATTTCTATGTATGAAATTCGGTTATGATCTAATATTTAGGATCTATTAGAATATAAATAAAACACGTAATCAAATCATAATATATCAATCAAACCAATTGCATTAATAAAAGACTCAAATCATATTAAAGTAACAATATAGCGTTCATCTAACCTAAATAGTAACAAGATGTTTAGTTATACATGATGTAACGTGAAATCCAACATAAATAGAAAGAAAAACGAACAGAAAACAATGAGTTCATAATTCTAAATATCCCAGGTTCTTTTCTATCGAGTATTCTTGTAAGGTAAAAGAATGATCTTGTATTCCGATGGATCTTTCAATGATTTCTTTATGATTTCCACTTCTTTGGATCAAAATCACTCTTTGAGAATGATCTCCACATATGGAATTGCCTACTGATGTGTGCTCCTTTGATAAGCCTTTGCTTGTGTCCTTTTATAGTGAAACTTAAGGTTCTAGGAGATGCCCAGGTTGATGCACAGTCATGCATCAAATCGTATACTTCTTTCAGGCTGTGTATAACAATGCATTAACCTTCTATATAGCTTTAAAAAGTGCATAGAATGATGCACAACTGTACATCCCTTCTATGCTTTGAATCTTCATTTTATATCATGTTTTGATTTGAATTCTTCTCCTTTAATTCCACAAAGGCAATTATAACCTATAAACACACTTGGAGCAAATTAAGGATCAAATATATGATAAAAGTATAAAATATCAAGAAAATATACATCAAATATGGGGTATAAATACGATCAAATATCCATCTATCATGTTTTTGATTCCTTCTTCAAGTCTAGCAAGTTTGTACTAAGTTTATCCAATTCTTCTCCAAATTCTCTCATTTTCCTTATAGAGGTAAAAATATAACCTAAAAAAATGTATCTCAAATTAAGTATCATATCATTCAACAGCATTCAAAATACAAGCAATATTCTATGAAAATAATACCAAAAATAATGTATGTCTGGATTACATAAAACTCCCTCACATTTAAGCAATTTTTTTTCTTAAGCAAATGAATGCCACCGTTCAATCTCAAATAGAAAATAATTCCAAAAAGTGTTAAACAAATCAAGCATGCTAATAAAGATTATCCATTACTTATCCAACCATTAGGGTCATCAAAATGCTAAGCAACTAACAACTTGTATCAATTTACAAGTTAAATTCATTTCACCTTATGATCCTTTATACTTCAACCAAAATTACAAAATTCAATTCCATGCATAAAAGGAACATACATAAGATAATTGGCTTCAGCTTTCAAATATATTCACATTCGTTATTTTTAAGATAAATTTAAATAAAAAAAGAATATTAAAAGCTTATTTTAAATGTTACCTAGCCTTTTAATGTGAAAGTAAACACCTTGTCAGAAATAACCAAATTATTGAACTAGGTCACTATCTCAAATAGCTACTAGCACCACCCTTTAACTTCACTCTTTTTATTGGTGCGAGGCTAGTGACATGAAATTCTTTATGTTAATTTATTCACATTTATTTATGGGATTATGAAAATGCTTAAAAGAAGTCACAAATGCTACTATCTCCTTAAAGAATACATCCTAGAAGCAGTTACTCTTAAAGTAGATGCTAAAGCGTCAACTCTTGCCCTCTTACATAGGGGTGGTTGTATAGGAATCCTAGGTTAGGGTGTTCTTATCCTCACCATAGTACCTTAAAGAAAAGTGAAACAAAATTGAACTAAAAAATGTAACTTTATTACCATGTTGTGTCTAATTTCTTTTGAGTTTCCTAGGCCTTATATCTTGATTTTGGTTACAAATTCTTGTGATTTAATCCAAATTTGAGATGAATTAAGTGAAAATGACATAAATGTTGCAAGATGAATTAAGTGAAAATGACATGAATGCTGTATGAAAATTACGTGACAAGGGAGTCACAATTATGACTTCCATAGTCACGAGCATGAGAAGGGAGTGATACCCATGGCTTCTATAGTCACGGCTGTGAGAAGGGAGTCATACTCGTGACTTTTATAGTCACCTGCATGGCAATTTGTTTGCACTAATTTTTTTAGTATAACACATACAGGTTAACAACGGGGTTAAAAATGAACCCTAAACCTAGACTCTCAGATTGATAGAAAAGAAAGGAGAAGAATAAAGGGGGCTAAAAAGGAGGCAAAAATAGAAGCTGGAGGTGGAGAATAGAGACCAATTAGCTGGTGAGAAAGAAGGGAGAAAGAGTAGAGAAAGAAGACATGTTGAAGCCAGTGTGAGCACATATACTTTTGGGCGAGAGTAAGTAGACATAGAAGGTGAGAGCCTATATAGAGAGCTTGAGATTGGTAGGAGACCCATCACCAACTCCCTCATTCAAACACTCCATTTTTTTTGCTCTTCCTATTTTATATTTACTGCATTAATGAATCTATCTATTGAAACTTATTTACTCTGTTAGTTCTTCAATAGTTCATTTCAGTTTATTCACTATTTTATTGCTTTGATACTTCTCTATTATTATTAAATATAGGATTGAAATATATAAAGATGATGAACTATGTTTATTCTATGATGAGCTGACTATTTTTTCTTGAGAATTAATGTAGCTAATTTAGTTGATTATGCATGAAGAAGGGACTATTTTGTTGCCTTATTATTTGCTATAGTTTCTAAGCTTATTGGACATAATAGTGTGGCCAACCTTTGTATCATTTTTTGGTATTAAATGAAGGATCGAGAGAAAAAGTTTAATATTAGAATGAGAAACTATAGATGCTTAAGTTATGAATTAGAAATATATTTACTTAAGTGGCTAATTATTAGTTAGGTTTCCATAATTGATTTGGATGATGAGTTTTTTTTTCATAAGAAAGTTAGATTTAGTTTATTATTTGAATTGATTTTAGAGCCCAGTTGGTAATTTTAGCAAGACAGTTATCAAATTAATTCCCCTTAGTCATACCAATTGATCAAATCGTTTTTGCTTCTAGTGAAATCATTTTACTTTTTAGTTTAATTGCTTTATTTTTTAAAAACCTTTTACTCAACAAATCGGGAAAGTGTATTTAGGATTTTATTCATTTTTTACTTTCATTTAAGATTAATTTTAGTAAACCGATTTCACCTCTTGGAGAGGCGACCCTAGGTATTCAACTACAATTACCACGTATACTTACAAGTAGGATAGCCTAGGTTTTTAAAACTTATTTCATCACAATAAGTTTTGACGCTGTTGTCGAGGAGGTGTTTAATGCTTAGACTTAAATTAATTTTGATCGTTTTGTCTTTTCATGCATACACTTTTGTCATATTCTTTCATTAAATTATTTTAGCAATTTTTCTACTAATTCAACGTTGTCTGTATTTTTTTTGAGGAAGGAGGTCATGGGAAAGTTAACTCGTTCCTTTTATTGATAACGTGCATTGGATAAGAGGACCTCAAAGGGAATTTGAAGATTATCTCGAGGAACTCAGGCCTGAAGATAAAGAGATGGGTGAATGTCAGCCGGTAATGAACAACAAGAGATTTGATTCATTGGAAGATTTTGTGAAGAGGGTTGAGACTCAAGTAGGGAAACTCGTTACTTAAATGCAAATCAATTAAAAAGGAAAGTTTCCTAGTCGACCTGAACAAGCCAAGGTCATTACAATTCTAAGACGTGATAAGGTGAATGATAATCATGTTGAGATTCCTTTGTTATGTCTGATGTAGGTAATTAAGAAGTGGAGAGCCTTATTAAGGGAAGAGATAAGCAAAGCAAGGAAAGCAATGGGAATGAATCTTCAAGTCACATTCAGGAAGGTGAAAAAATCGGACATACAACCAAAGGCAATGAAGGACCAAGACTATATAAGGTGACCGAAATAAGATAAGTAGTCTCTTAAAACAAAACTGCATAAAAGGAGAATGCGACCCCATGAAAAGTAGAACTTAAAGAGTTACTTGATGATTTTAAGTATGTGTTTTTAGGTGAAGGGGAAATATATCCTACCATTCTTGCACTATTTTGGATGCTGACCAAGAAAAAAGAATTTTGAGTGGGATGAAAAGATTAAAAAGATGGAGTTTGAGTGAAATTAAGAAAATTAGTCCCTCTATATGTTGCATAGGATTTTACACAACCTGAATGACATCCTTGTAAAAGTGAATGTCCTAAATGGACAAGTGAATACGGCTACCAAAAAGGACCATTTTTCTCTTCCTTTTATTGATTATAGGAAGCTGAATACGGCTACCAAAAAGGACCATTTTTCTCTTCCTTTTATTGATTATAGGAAGCTGAATACGGCTACCAGAAAGGACCATTTTCCCTTCCTTTTATTGATCAAATGTTGGATAAACTTTCTAGAAAAGAGTTTTATTGTTTTCTTGATGGTCTTTCAGGTTATTACCATATATCGATTGCTCCTGAGGAACAAACAAAAATGACATTCACTTGTCCATTTAGGACATTCACTTTTACAAGGATGTCATTCAGGTTGTGTAAAATGCACCTGCAACATTTCAAAGGTGCATGTTTTCCATTTTCTCAAACATGATCAAAGACTTTATTGAGGTATTTATGGATGCTTTTTGTCTTTGGTGCTTATTTTGATGATTGTCTGAATAAGCTGACTTGAGTGCTTGAAAGATGTATTGAATGCAAATTGAATTTAAGTTGGGAAAAGAATCATTTTATAGTGAAATAAGGGATAGTCTTAGGTCATGTTACGTCACAAAAGGGAATTGAGGTTAATAAGGTTTAAATTGAAGTTATAGAAAAACTTCCACCACCCACTTCTATCAAGGGTACTAGAAGTTTTTTAGGGCATGCTGGATTTTATAGAAGTTTTATAAAAGATTTTTCTAAGATAATTCATCCTTTAACTATTGTCAAAAGATGGCCATTTTGATTTTAATGAGGAATGCCTTTATGCCTTTAGCATTCTCAAAGAAAAATTAATCTATACACCGATTGTTATGGCTCTTGATTAGTCTTTGCCTTTTGAAATTATGTGTGATGTTTCTAATTTTGTTGTGGGAGCTATTTTGGGCCAAACAGTTGAAAAATCTTTGCGCGAAATTTATTGTGCTAGCTTAACTTTGAGTGATGCACAACTAAATTATACAACCACTAAGAATTGTTAGCGATGATTTTTGCATTGGAAAAATTCAAAACTTATTTGTTAGGGTCAAAAGTTATATTCAATTTTGATCATACAACTCATATATATCTTTTGACCAAAGCACATGTAAAATCCCAGTTAATCAGGTGGATTTTGTTCTTATAAGATTTTAATGTGGAAATAAAAGATAAAAAGGGAGTGTGATAACACGTCATAATGTTAGTCAAAATAAAATAACTAGACCTACTACTATAGCAGTGGTGAGTCTAGTTCGAACCCAGAAAAAGTGTGTATAAAGTTTCTGAAATGAAAGTAAATGGTGTTTAGGTTTAAAGGGGGTGTATTTTTCAAACAAGAAAATAAAATGAAACTAGACTAATAAAAATAAATTAAAAAACATGTGAAAAATGATAAAAGTGGAGAATTCGGTAGGGACATGGTTCTTTGGTTCAATCTCAGTCCTACACCCTAATTAAACATATCTCATTGATTTGTTGTTCTCAAATCTCTCCTAGCAACTATTAATCGTGGGTTAATAATTAACCTGAGTTTTCCTTTAGGTAGTTTTAATCAAGATAAGATCATTAATTAAACCTAACTACTGAATAACCTAGGATACAATCTCTAGATTTAATTGGGTAGTAGTATAATCGATTAATCAAGGTCATAATCACATACGATGCGTCATTTAACCTAAGTTATGCTATCCCTAATTATTACAAATCATTAGTCGCTACATATGAATTTCAACATAACAATTATGGATTATATTGAAATTCTAGTAATAGGTTTACAAATAAATGATTCAATGAATGTATTAAAATCATCCTTTCACAATACCCAAATCAATTAACATAGGATAATACAATCAATTTCTAATGAGGGAAAGAAGCAAAAAATAGTGAAATACACTTAACCCAGGTCATCGACTTCGATGTCACCTCTGAACCGATATCAGGATGTCTAGCCCTCCATGTGTCTCTCCCGATTGAGAGCTTTATCCCTTATCTTCATTAAAATCAAAAGCTCCCAAATCGATTTGCTTCAGCCCCAAGAAAGAACCCCATCTGAAACCCTCCTTACTACTACGCCTCCCTTTCTTCTATGCTAATATTCTATCTATTTCTTGAATTAATTTATGGTCCACTGGCACTGTTCTTGCCCATTAAAAGCCTATGCAAATTCATCCCAGTCAATGACTATGTTTTGCTGCTACGCTGCTCTCCATCTCCTGCTGCTACGTTGTTATTTTATCTCCATGCTTCCACCTACTATGCTGTGTTTTGCTCCTAATTGCTCCTTACTTCTACGCTGCATTTTAACTTTGGCGTGCTTCCTATCTATTGAGCTAATAGTTATGACGTTTTGCTTTGCATGAAATACATGTTTATTGTATGAAATGCCTAATGTCTGCTACCATTTAGCTTTATATTATTGGATCGAAAACAAAAGCATACTAGATTTGGCTAAAACGGTAGATTTTAAAAACTTTTTTTTGAAATCAAAACGCAACAGAAACATAATAACCAAATCAACATATTAAATTCATACATGATACAATATAACAAAAATAACTAACATAAGAAAATGATGGAAATTATACCGACTCCTTGCTATAGATTTGACTCCTCACTTTTGTATCCTCTCCTTATTAATGTATCCTCTTCTCATTATTGTATCCTCAACTGATCTGATCTACTACTTGTTCTTCTTGGACAACTTGTTTAACAAGATCCTTTAGTGGGAAACGAGAAGAAATATTGAAGAGATTTTCCTTAGTTGAAAGAAGCCAAAAATCAGTCTCTTCTTATTCAAGTTTCGGCTAGCTCATGCAAGAGAGGAGATAGTGAATCAAAAATGAAATAACACATTCTTCTCTTTCCCTCAATTTCGGTTAAACATGAAATAAAGAAGTGACGTGCATCCAATGCATCACTTCATTCTTTAATGAATAATAAAGAAGTCAATAAATAAGACACTCTCATTTGTTTAAGATGGCTATATGAAAAGATCAATAACCTATATGAGACCATCTCATTTTCAGTTATAGGATGAAAGCAGGGAGAGTGTACATCAAATAGACCTCTTCATTCTTTAATCAAATGAATGCTAAAAGGTGTCATGCCATCATTAAAAGACAACCATTGAAACATTTAATATAAGATCATTACTCCATTTAATGATGATGAAGCATGATAAAAACTGTCTTAAATTTAGCAATTGAATGCTAAATGTGTAGCTGCACATTTATTTATAAAACCGAAATTTGCCCTCCTTTTATCTTTAATAACCTTGTTTCAATTTAATTAATCTAATTAATCATATCAAACCAAAGTCTAGTCCAATATTAAATGTTCATTTGGGCTTTTAATTAACAATTAATTAGTGTAAGCCCAACATTCAATCATAGGCTTTAAAACCCAATTTAATTAACTCTTAATTAAATTGTTTTGGTATTATTATTTCGAATCTAATTTGGTCCTTTCTTCTTTCTTGTTTTCAGTAACCTCTATTTATATTTCTTACTTTACTTGATAACCTTCCTAAAAGCCAAGTGGGAAATCTAATTGGACTTATATAATTCAAGCTCCAATAAGCCCGAAATTAATGTAATCTCATTAGAATTAATTCTAGCTTATTAACTAAATGTCATTGCACTAAAGACAATTTGATAAACTTTTGAATTACTAAATATTATGAGAACACTTGTTTCAAATAAGATGTCCAATTACAAACTCTATATTATAGCCATCCACATAATAAAGGGTAAAATGACCTTTTTGCCCTTAATTGATTTTTCCTTCTAGATCTCCTGCTTTACTCTATATGGTGATTAACACATAAGATCTCATCCAAATGTTAAGACTTGATGGGTAGCTATTCCACCAAACTATTGGTGCCAGTTTAATCACCAATTTTCGTAAAAGATTTAGAAGTGATGATATCACTATAAACTCTTTATTTGAGTGAATGTTCCTTTATACATGTTTCAATTAATAATTCCAACATGCAAACACTGGATTGATATTTTATAAAAATCCATTCCGATCATATCAAGAATTATAATGAAACACCTATGAGTTCACCACTCATTAAGATTGTGGTTCGTATAAAAGAATGCTAAAGATTAAAGTAACGACCTACTTTATTCTTGAAAAACATACGTGATTTCAAATTCATTTAATAGTGCCATTATTGATAGTCAACTACTATCATGATATGAAACTCATCATTCCCTTGAAGTAAACTCTTTTACTTACACAAAGATAAATCACAACACTACAGTCTAAATCATAATCAAGCGATCAACTTGATTATTCAACTATGAATCAATAATAATATACATGTTTCCCATACATCTCCATGTATATGTATATTACTTACAAAAAAATTTTGGTACCTTATGACTGTTTATATAATACTCATATTAATAATAAAATTTTTCATTACAAAAATAACTGGAAGAGGTTAATTTATAAGTAAATACACTTGCTTTCCAGGGTATTATATTTACATAACTCCACCATATATGATACTGTGCTTTCTTCATCTTACAATGTCGTTTTGCTCCTTTTCCAACTATCCATCTTTATTCTCTCCAGTAGTTGTGAGATTAATTAAATTAATGTCTCACATGGCCATGGAAGACATTCATTTCATGTTAAAGATAAATTGCATGCATAATCAATGCAGCTCACATTATTTCCATATTTCTTCTTTTTTCTTATAATTTTCTTCTTCGTACTCCTTGGGGACAAGTGTTGGGCCTCGTTTTCGAAACCCAACCCTCTTGCAAAGACATGAAACCTTGAACGTGGATATGACCTCGAAAAGGTTCTTTCATTGAACCTTTAAAAAGACATTATCAATTTAAACTCATTACTATTTTTTTTTCTTCTTCATAACATCCCCAAAATTGCTCACAATT
>JANZLF010000222.1:25491927-25504075 GCA_026546835.1 Erythroxylum foetidum
TTAATTTGGTGTCTTGAAATGTGAAGGATCTAGGTGATAGTTAGAAGTGAAATGAAAGTGGAAATGAAATTGAATATTTGCATAAAATTGATGATGAATGTATATATGTGTGTATGTTTGGTTATTAGTGTTTATGATCAATCATGGGCTATAATTTGGTTATGGATGATGTTGAGTTAAAAGGGAGTTACAATAATGGATAAATGATGAGTATTGAAGTAGAAATGATAGACTAAGCATAAGGAATTGAATGTTGTAAGTAAAGAGTTAAAAATTTGGTCTGAAATTTCCATGAGCTTTCTGTACTGATATAGAGAGTTTTTGATAAAATTGACTTTACAAAAGTTATAGTTCTTTCTTTAATCTTTCTATTGATATAAATTATGAAATTTTTCGACATTGTAGTAGAGAGATATAGAAATTAGAAATTTGTGATGCTGCATGGGGTGGCCATTCGGGATAGTTACAATTCATGAAAGTTGTAAGTCTAGAAGTCCTCTTTTAAACGGTCTTTGAATGACCTTAATCCAATACTTGTAGTGAAAGTTATGCTCATTTTACTAAACAGGTCTGAAGAAGAAGAGAAAACGGAGGAGGAGGCAAGTCGCGGTACAGATGCATCGCGATCGCAACTCTGCAGAAGGATCATGGAAGTCGATACTCCACTATTTTGCCCATAACTTTGTCATTCGACCTCCAAATGTCTTGATTTTTAAAGCATTGGATTCATAACACATTCCTCTATCTCTTCATAAAAATTTATAGCTTTTGGTTTTGACTATAAAAAGATTGATCGAGTCAAAGTAAGGGTATCAGTTGGAAGAACATGAATTGGATATTTTACTGAACATGTTCTAGTATTTTGATAATATCTTGATTTGTAGGATTCCAAATAAGATGAATTTTAATTTGGAGTAAATTAGAGATATATTCCTACAAATTGTCTCAAGAAATCGAATTTTGATTATTTCTCTAAGATATTTAATTTGTATATGGAATTTGTACATAGTACACTATTTTTGAAAATGGATAACCCAATAATGTTTAAGGCATATCTTCCAAACTACTGAATTAAATTGAGTGATTTTGATGTCAATGGAACGATAAGACATAGAGGAACACTTTTCTAGAAGAGAGTGTGACCAAATTACATCATTTTTACTTTCTGATTGAATGTGAATAGTTCACCTGAAAGTGTGACTTAGAAAAATTCTGAAGTGAGTCAATGAGAAAGGAATGAGATTTTAAATGGTTTTAGTGAGGAATGAACCTAAGTATAAATTATACTTAAATGAGTTTTGATATGAGAATGAATTTGTGATGAAATTAATGGTAAAATACCCGAGATTGTCATTGAGAATGCATCGTACATTACACTTATGCATATGCGTAAAGCCAAATGTTTATGTGATTGTGCAATTATTAATATGTGTGCAACATGCATAGTGCATAATTGTGATGTACAGGTTAAACATTCGCATTCATACGTTACTAGATCATATAAGCTAATGTTAATCTAGAGCGTACTGTGAGTAGACCTAGATGGTCTCATTTCATTGTTTGTTTTATTTGCATTTTTGTATCGATTGATTTTTGAATGTGATTGATTGTATTAATTTTCAGACAGAACGTCCGATTATTGTGTTGCTGATTGAGATATTGAAGTGCTACTTGTATGTGAATGAGATGAAATAAGTGTGCATAGTTTGGCTGTTAAATGCCAGACCGCGGTCCGATGATAAATGTGTATTGAATGTGCTTTTGCATATGAATGAAAGTGTGATTCTCAACTTTAATGTTGAATGCCGGACTAAGGCCCGATGATATGCGAATGTGAGTGAATGAGAATTGGTAAATGTGATTGAGGCATTCCATCTCATGAATGCATAACACATAATGACTGTTGTGACCAAAGTAGCCACCGATTAGAGCTTAAAGCTCAACGAGTGAAAATGAGCTTCGAGCTCAAAAGTGAATCAGGGCCTCAAGCTCAATATTTAATGAGTCCTATATGGCACAGTTATCAATGAGCCCTATATGGCACAGTTTAGGCACTCGGTCACAACAAAGCAATAAATAGAAAGTGAGTCTCATATGCATCACATATGCATATTATGAGTGATTAAATTGTATTGAATGCAAAGTGTGAAATATGAAATGACGTGAATATGATTTATGTGTTATGTGACTGGGTGAGCCATCAATGATGGTCACTCATTGAGTTTGCAAAACTCACCCAAAATTTGCAAATATTTTTCAGGATCAAAAAAATATCCCATTAGGCAAATGGGAGGATCCCTATAGTATACAAGTAAAGGATAGAGGTCGGACAATTCGCGTCTGCATAGAATTTTTCATTTAATTTTGTATCATGGAATGTATTCCAAAATTATTGTACATTGTGTGTACAAATAGATTTGTGTTGTAATGTAAAGTCATTTTAACTAAAGTGTTTTGTATTCGTAATAGGCCCTAATTGGCTATTGAAATTCTATTGATTATATTATGTTGATTGAAAATGTTTATGAATAAAAGTGGGCCCAATTTGGTTATTATTTTCGCATATGTTTGGTGTTGTTTAAAAAAAATATTTATACCGATTTTTGAATGATTGAGTGCTCTAGCATGCCACCCTCATGGGGCATAGACTCGGATATCATCCATGATGTTGGGCACGTGTCTTGCGGGAGTAAGGTGCTACAGATTATGTGTTTAGAATGTGTTGACAAGTTTGATGAATGCATGAATCGTGTTGCTTATAAATTGTTTGATAATGTGAGAATTGGAACTATGTGTTTTATGTATTTTGATGCAAAGTGATTATGACATTGAGCATTTTTAATGGTTTTGCTTGTTTTCGATTATAAACTTGTTACTCACGAGCTTTTAAACTCACCCCTATTCTTTCTCATCTCTAGGTGATGAGCAAGAGATCGAGTGAAAGAGAGTCAAGGCATCACTCCGATTATACATAATTTTGTATTTTAAGCTACATTTTGTAAACATAAGGCTTTAGTCACATTTCAAGTATTATTTGTTCAAGTATCTTTTGTATTTTGAGATTTTGTGAAATGATGTATTATAGCTCGAAATTTCCATTAAAGCTTTGTAAACTCTTATCTTTTGAGGTTAATGAAATATAGTTGTGTTTGTTCATGAATTTCCAAGTTTTCACATTTCAATTTCAAGCATTTCATAGGAAGTTTCTTGGGTTAATGTTTGTATCTATTTTGTTTTGAGTGGTTAAGGGTTACGGGAATTGTATGTTAAAAAAGATTTAGTGATGATTGTTGGGATTGGTTGTGAATTTGAAGAGTTTGCCGAAGCAAAGCCAAACTTGGCTATGACGAACTTTTCCTGAAGAGTATTCTGAGAGATTTTTAGCAATTTCATATTTTTCCCGAGAGGAGTTTCTACTTGATTTTGCATCTTAGCCGCAACGTATCTTTCCCGAATGGTGTTCGAGTTTGATCTAATTCATTGCAACATATTTTTCCCGAAGGGTCCCCTCGCTCGACATGGAAACTTCGTCACAGCGAAGCCAAACCTTGGCTGGGTTGAAGTTTTCCAAAAGGGCATTGGGATGTTTTTTTGGCATTGGGATGTTTTCTTCAATGTTCGCTGTGGCGAATATTTACTTTGTCGCGGCAAACCAGCCATGTTACTTACGAAATTTCTTTTATTTTTCTTGAATGTCTTGTACCTTCCTCTTGCATGACTTTCACCCAACCGTCCCAAATTGTCACCTTGGGACTATTAATGGGACCTGGGCCTAATAGTTTTGTTGCAGGGATGGTATCCCATTTCCTGTTTTAGTGAGGAGTTGAATGGTGCTCAATTAAATTATTCCACTTATGACAAAGAGCTGTATGCATTAGTAAGAGCTTTACAAACTTGGCAGCATTATCTATGGCCAAAGGAATTCGTGATTCACACTAATCATGAGAGTTTGAAGTATCTTAAGGGCCAAGGTAAGTTGAATAAAAGAGATGCTAAGTGGTTGGAGTTCATAGAGACATTTCCAAATGTTGTGAAATACAAGGTAAAGAAAATTTGATTGCTGATGCATTGTCTAGGAGGTATGCTCTAATCTCTTCTCTTAGTTCTAAGTTCGCTGGGCTTAAGCATATAAAAGATTTTTACAAATCAGATTCTAACTTTGCTAATGTGTATGATGCATGTGAACAAGTTGCTTTTCAAAAGTTTTATAAGAATGATCGATATTTGTTTAGAGATAATAAACTATGTATTCCTACTTATTCTATGTGTGAAATGCTTGTTAGGGAGTCTTATGATAGATGTTTAATGAGACATTTTGGTATTGTTAAAACACATGGCATATTACAGGAGCATTTTCATTAGCCTAACATGAAAAAGGATGTTGAAAGAGTTTGCTCTAGTTGTGTAACATGTAGGCAAGCCAAGTCCAAGGTGTAATCGCATAGGTTGTATATGCCTCTACCTTCCCCTAATAGTCCTTGGGTTGATATATCTATGAATTTTGTGTTAGGATTGCCTAGGACTAGGAAAGGACGTGATAGCATCTTTGTTGTAGTTGATAGATTTAGTAAAATAACTCATTTTATTTCATGTCATAAATCTAATGATGCTACGCATGCTACTGATTTGTTTTTTAGGGATGTTGTTAGGTTGCATGGCATTCCTAAAATCATTGTTTTAGATAGGGATTCTAAGTTTTTAAGTCACTTTTGGTGTGTTCTATGGAATAAATTGGAAACTAAACTTTTGTTTTCATAACTTGTCATCCCCAAATAGATGGCCAAATGAAAGTGGTTAATAGAACCTTAGGATCTTTATTGCATGTTATTGTGGGTAAAATTTTGAAAGCTTAGGAAGATTGTTTGACTTTGATTGAGTTTGCATATAATAGCAACATTCATTCTTCTACAGATAATTCTCCATTTGAGATTGTGTATGGTTTAAATCCATTAGCTCCATTGGATTTGTTGTCTTTACCCTTGAATGAGATTGTTAATGTAGATGGGCAGCAAAGGACCAAATTGGTTAAGATAATACATGAGAAAGCTAGGTAGCAAATTGAGGAAAAGAACAAGAAGTATGCTCAAAGAGCCAATCAAGGGCACAAGGTGATGAAGATTGAGCATGGAGATTGGGTTTATGAGCATTTTAGGAAGGAGAGATTTCCTCAATAAAGGAAGTCTAAGCTTGATCCTAGAGGCAATGGTCCTTTTCAAGTGCTTGAATGCATCAATGACAACGCCTATAAGGCGGATTAGCCAGGTGAGTATGGTGTTCGTACTACTTTTAATGTTTTTGTTCTATCTCCCTTTGATAATTTAGGTCTTAATTCAAGGATGAATCCTTTTAAGGAGGGAGGGAATGATGCAACTCACCAAGACAATAGAGACTTAAGGATGCCAATAAGTCCAATTACAAGGTCACGATCCAACAAGCTCAAGGCACAATTTCAGTTTTATGCACAAGCTTTTGTTTCACAAGAACTTTAAAAAGTTTTGTTGATCAAGCTTGGGGAAGAGCTTAGGGAAACACCTAAGTGTGTGTGCATATTGGAGGCATCAAACCAAGAGGGCTAACACTTAGCCAATTTTCGCAAGCACAAGTCTAATTAATGGGATTGGGCTTATTTGTAAAGGGAATGTGGACTTCTTTTGGGCTTTATCATAGGCTGATTTGTGTTCAGTGTGCATGTGCTTCATTAAAAAAGTCAAGGCATGTTTTTTTTTAAGGATCCAAGTGTGTAGGCCTAATTTAAAAACCCAATCCACTCCTCTTAAGTTAGCCTTCTATTTTTCTTATATCCTTATCCTATTTGGACTAAGATTAGTCAATTATAATTAGTTTTGAAGCCCAAACCCTTGTGGGATTTGTTCTTGGGCAGATTTGTTTCAAGAAAACCTTGTTTGATGTTTTGGGCTTTCTTTTGTGCTTTTAGGCTATCTTTGTTAGGGTTTGTATTGCACAAAGGGTATTTAAACCCTTGTTTTATGCGTGAACCAGAAGATGAGAGGTTAATAAAAATTAGAAAGCCTTCTTCAAGAGTGAATTCAGATTCTTGCTTATTTTACCTTATGGATTGATTCAACTTATCAACTAAGTTCGAACTTGTGGCGTTAATTCAATAGTTTCAATCTTTATAATCTTTATTACCAATTCCTTGCTATTTTGTGGGTAAAGGATCTTGTTAGATTGATTGAATTTAGGTTTTGTAACAATCATTAAAATAGAAGTGATCTAGATATTGACTCTAGGTTGTTGCCGTATCAAAGAGGGTGGCAGCAGACATCTTTGATTCACTCTTCATTTAACACCAGAGACACACTCATTCGATTGGAACAAAAAGAGATAGAGAGAAGTGTGGAGGTGAAGAAGAGAGAAAGGAAGCAGAGACCAATCGACTGAGGGGAAGAAGACAAGAACATATCAGAGAGTGAAGGCAGTGCGAGCATATGAGTGAGAGCAAGCAGAAACAGAAGGTGAGAGCTAATGCAGGAAGCTTGAGAGGGGCAAGAGACCACTACCTTCACACTCATTGGATCCTTGTTTGCTTATTTTGTTCATTCGTTGCACTATTTCTTATTGTTACTGAACTTGTTACCTTAATAGCTTAGCCGACTATTATTTGTTATCTCTTCATAGTTCATTTGGTTATTTACTTGGTTTACTGATTAAATACTTTACTCATAAGTGTTTAATGATGATGAATCTTATGATATCCGTGATAGGTTGTTCTCTTTTTCTTGAGGATTAATGTAGTTACTTTAGTCAAATATGCATGATTGAGGGATTGTGCTGTTGTCTTATGTTTGTTCCTGAATGGATGTAAAAGTATGATCAAACTTTGCATCATTTTGGTATTAAACGTAGAACTGAGAGTAGAAGTTTAATATAAAACGAGAAACTATAGACGCTTAGGTTAAGAATTAGAAATATATTAACCTAAGTGGTAATTAATAGTCGAGTTTCTATAATTGGATCAGGTGATAAGTTGTCGAATATGAAAGTTAGATTAGTTAATTATTTGAATTGATCTTAGGGCCAAACTGTTAATTTCAGTGAGACAATTGTCCAATAATTTTCCCTTAATCATGCATAGGAGATTAAATAAGTGAAATTAATTCTTAAGAGTTTTCCACTTCGATTTCTGCTCGTTTTTGCTTTCAGTAGATTGAGTTTACTTTTTAGTTCAATTGCGAGATTTGCTTTAAAATCTTTTACTCAACAATTCGGGATAGAGTGTTTAGGACTGCATTATTTTTTATTTTAATTCAAAATTAATTTTAGTTAACCAATTTCACCTATATGGGAGACAACCCTAGATAATCCCTATAACTACCTCGTATACTTACGAGTAGGATAACCTAGGTCTTTTTAGAACTTTTTGGGTACAACAGCTCTTCTGTTTAATTTTCTTTCTTAGCTTTTAGTTCGGATTTACTCTTGAAATTTGAATTTAAAAAGTTTTGAATTTGGCAATTGTCTTTTAAATGGTACACGCTTATCCTTACTTATACATTTATAACAAGGAGTTTCTATGGGGTATGTACTACTTCTCAATCATGTTCCTGGATCTATTTTCATTGTCACTATGCAATTAAACATTATTTCTTTGTTATTGTCAGTTCTAATTATGTTGTCTAGAGATCATGTTAATCTGGAGAGTATAACTTTCAATTTGCTAGAAGGCAATAAGGTTGAATACTCGTTTTGTTTTAATAATGTTGTCTCGTCATAAATTTTTGACTTTAAACTTCTTGCTACACTTTGTATATGGCTTATAAAGGTATCGACAATTTGGATAATAATGTCATTGGCTGAAAGTATGTTTTATCATATTTAGGGAGAAGATGGTATTATCTCTTTATTATGGGTGCATTACTTATCTTAATAATTGGTCTTTAGTTCTGCTTAATCCCACAATGTTTAATTGGTTAGTTTATCTTTCAAATATGATGGCTTTTTTCTTTGCTAATTGAAAACAAACTAGCTTGATTATGCATAATTTCAGGCACTCTATTGGTTTTAAAGTTGCTTTCATAATTCTTATAGCTTATCTTTCGTATATAATAGCTGAGGTATAAAGCTGCTCTCATCGATATGGACAAACCTAGCTAGTCATCTCAATTATGTTGTAACGTTTTTTGTAATCTCAATATTTATAATTTGTAAACCAGCCTCTGTATTTATTATTTTGTTTATAAGAATTGTTAAAGTTAAAATTAAATCTTGTATACAAAGAATATTCTTTTCGTTAATATAATTTAATGATATTTTACTGTTTATATACAATGCTTCAAATTATCAATTATTTTTGTATAATAAATTAACAAAAAATTTAAATATTATATACTATAATATGGATTAAAAATTTCACAAATAATTATAATTAGCATGGTATAACATATCGTTAATATGTATATTAAAATTTTGATTAAATTTTACAAAACACAGCTAAAAACATTTGACTAAGTTTTAAAAAACATAGATAAAACTTTTTGGTTACATTTTCAGGGAAGTAATTAAAAACCTTTGAGTAGATTTCAAGAAACATAGCTAAAAACATTTAGTTACGTTGTGAAAAACTTTTGGCTACATTTTCGAAAATGTAGAGTGTAGCTAAAAAGTATTGATGACGATTTCTTAAGACGTCGTTAATAGTTTTTAATTACAAAAATAAAGCATAGAAAGAAATATTAGCGACGTTTATCGAAGAACATCATCTATATTTTTTACCTACGAAGATTTTAAGACAGATACAAATTGTCGTTAATATTTGAGACTTTTAATGATGATTTTTTCCGTAGCCAAATGTGGTTTTTGTTATATTGTCAATTTCCATCTTCAGATTTCAACAATTGCACCACTCTCTTTAACGTAGATAGAGGGAAGAACAAGAAAAAAGAATGTCAACTAAACAAATGTATTGGAAGAAAGAAATAATAAAGAAAAAAATACTAAAAGAGAAAGGATGAAGGGAATAACATTGTATTTTTAACATAATTGGTAGCATTTTCCATGATAAATATTATTGGTATTTGCATATTATATATTTCATGGAGAGGATTCTCTTGGATTTTCAATTTAGTCTCGAATCCATGCACCCTTTCCCACATTCTGCTTCTCTCGCTTTCGACGATGGACCTCGAATGCCACAAGGTGGAACAGGATCAGTATTCCCCCGAACATCAGTAGAAGAAATAGCGTAGTAAGATCCAGTGATGGAAAGATGGTGAACACAGAAACGAAGTAAGAACATGAGATGAACATTGTGCAAGCCTCAAGAAAGAAAGCGAAAGGGAGCCCCATAACCAAAACAATAATTGTGCAAACTGATGCACAGAAGGCTGAAGTATTAAGAAGACCAAAGTATGAACTCTCCCAAGAGCCCATTATCATTTTTCCTGCAACATGCGGTGGACGTCCATCTTGCCAATACCCTCCTGGAGGGCTGAGCACAGCCTGGTATGTAGCAGTTGAAATCAGGACGGCAACTACAAGTATGACACTGCGAATATCACCTGAAATGCTTCCGAGGCCTTTTGCATGGCCAATTACTCCCAAGTGACTGTCTCGCCTCTTTATTAATGTATTCAAGTAATTTGAGACTATTGATGCACGATGAAGCACGACCCCCATGTCCTTCTTTTGTAATTGGCCTTGACTTCTGAAGATGTCTAGAGCTGTACAATTCTCCCGATTTCTCACGCCCATGTCAACGTTATTGACCAATAACTCTGCTGCCTGCATGTAACACAAAAGAAAAAAGTGATTTGCTATTATAGTGCATGTTTGAAGGTTGTAATCCTAAGCTGAATTCCATAATTATGTGTATGAATGCGAATATTAGGATTTTGTAATCCGTTACATGTTTTTCTTTTTCTTTTCTTCTTAGAGACCAACGAATTGAATATGTGAAAGTTGTTAAATGTGCACAATTTACCTTGACTGAATTTTTTGTTACGGCAATATGTAAGATAGTGTTACCGTCCTCATCTCTCCAATTGAGGACATCTTCTTTGTTTATCCTGTGAACGAAACCGAAAAGAACCCTAAGAGCTCCCAATTTCCTGTTTTCGGTGGCAATATGCAGTGGAGACTGACTTCGAGCTGTCAAATCCTCGATTGACGAGGGGCAACAGTAGAGAAGTTCTTCTAAGATAGAAACATGGCCCATTTCCACTACTGCATGTAAAGGAGTCATTCCGTGCTTCCCTTTGACCCTGATAAGCTCACAATTTAAATTTATAAGCGCTCTTGCGGTGTCAATATGGCCCTTTTTTAAGGCCAAATGCAAGGCGCTATCCCCATCTGCATTCAGCTTCACAGCGAGAGATGGCTTCAATGTTGCAAGTTCCACAACGAAAAGGGTTTTTCCAGCCCTTGCAGCACTGTGTATAGGAGTCTCAGTAAAATTTGTCTCGTCCATGCGGTCCAGAATACATGAATCTTGTGCCAGGATACCATATAACTGATCGACATGTCCATTACGTGCAGCTTCCTTCAATTCCACATTCAGGCTGTGTAGGTGATAGCCCGGATTTATTTGAAAAGTTCAAACTATAGTCATGTTTACATATATGGAAAGAAGTTTAAGAGGTTCTACATATTGCTTAATTTAATGCATTATTCATTCCTGTGAAATTGGATACTTGCCTCGTCCGACTTGGTCCACCCATAAAAATGAAAAATTGAAGTGTCAACAGGTGGGCTGTAAGAAGGGATGACGCCTTAATTGAACTGACTTGTATCAGGCTTCACTTGATGTGTGCATCAAACTCTTTTTGATTGACTGAATGATTTCAAAGTTCAATCTGTAACTGATAATAGTATATATATACACCAAGTGAATGCTTCTAGCTTAAATCTTTGGGTTAGCAATGACTTACAGGAGTGTATCAGGAGGCTGTTGCCTGTTTTAGCGGTAAGCTGCCGGCGACTTTAATCGCAGATTCTAGATCCATAGAAGTAATCTTTTTTGCCCCTTTTGAAGTTCTATGACTTTTTTGAGGTTGGTCTATTGTTGTCAGTAGATTTCGAGGCCATAAGTGAGTCTTTGCTAACTTGAAAGGTAGACTTTGAAGAAGTAATCCAAACAAAGATGACTGAAAATAGGAACCGGCAACAGAGCTATTTTATGGCTGATTTGGAGAACTTCGAAGATCTTTCCACCTTCCTACCAAAGAAAATAACAATAAAGTTTTGTTTAGCATTATCAGCAGTTGAAAGACTTTATTTCATAGTCACTGCTGAATATATACGTTTGATTGATTCAATCGTTGAAATCCGCGCTCCCCCCTTAATCGTACACCCACGGCCCTGGCCATAAAATATTATTTATTTGAATTTGCAGGCATACATTAAACAACGGAAGCTGACTGTCCAACAACCAGATACTGGCATATTCGCCTAAGATGCCGGAACTCAATTCGGGGGAAGCAAGGAACGAAACTACCTAGAGGCTGAACTTGATGACCTTGAAATTGAATTCCTCTCCGACGTAATCGATTATTATATGTTTTTGTTTATCAACGAAATGCATTTGCATTAGATTTAAGCAAGACTCCGTTGATTTGTTTGATTGGCGACAAAGTAAACTAAATTTAGAAAATGATTCATCAGAAAATAAATTAATAAAAAGTAAAGATATTCATATGTTTAAATACTTATAAAAAATTTAATAACAAAATTGGGTGGGTACTTATTATAGTGGTTAGTATGCAACGGTATTTTATAGAATGTAACTTAATTTTGACTTATGTTTTCAATTATATCCCTATAAATCAAATAAAAATTAAAATCGTTAAATAAGAAAAAATATGAACCTGAGAATTGTCAATTGAAACTTCTAAGTAAAAATATTCAAAATCCGAATATAGACTAAAAAATAGGGAATTTTTTTACAAAATTTTTAAAATTTCCCTCCTTCTCCCCCGTTTTCAAAGTTTTTTATTTAGTTATTTTATTTATTTTAACTTTTATAATCATTGTGAATTTTTAATTTTTTTTAAAATAATAATAACTAGTTTTATTACTAATAATAATTATAAATTAAATACAACTTATAAAAAATATTTTAATTTTAATTTATTTTAAAATTTTATATAATATTTATTAATATAGTATTCATAAAATATTTTATTTTTAAAAT
>JANZLF010000222.1:25568048-25580358 GCA_026546835.1 Erythroxylum foetidum
AGGAATCATAACAAATCCTTATCCTAATGGGTATATGACAACATAACATATCCTTATGGATTTAATCCTTTATTAGTAGAGTAAAGCCGATTTTCAGGAAAGCATTGTTTAAACACATCTAAGGGTGTAGCATAATGCAAAACATGGCTAGGCATTCGATTAATTAATTACGATGCAGTCAAAACCTCACCCCAAAGGTATTTTGGCACATTCATTGCAAACATAATGGCCCGAGAGACTTCCAATAAATGTTTATTTTTCCTCTTGGCAATGGCAATTTGTTGAGGAGTGTTAACACACGTAGATTGGTGAACAGTGCCTTTAAACTTAAGAAATTTTCCAAGGACTTTATTAAAATACTCGGTACCATTGTCAGAGTGAAGTATACCAATGTGTGTGTGAAATTGAGTTCCAATCATGGTATAAAAAATTTAAAAGATTTAAGCGACTTCATATTTTTCACGCATCAAATAGACCCAACATAATCGAGTATGATCATCGATAAAAGTTACAAACCAATTTTTTCCCGAAAGGGTTTTAACACAAGGTGGACCCTAAACATCACTATGAATTAAGTAAAATGGTTTGGAGGGTGGGGTTGATATGGTTTTGTAGGGTAAATAGTCTTATGACTTTTGGATAAAATGCAATGCTCGCAATGAAGTTTCGAACAATCCACAAATTTAAACAAACGAGGTAATAGTCTTCTGAGATATGAGAAATTAGGATGTCCTAATTTATTATGCCAAAGTAAAATATGTTCTTTAATAGGGGTAGAACAAATACTACTTAAGCCATGAGCTTCTTTATTCTTCAAGTTGTCATTAATGAAGTAGTAGAGACCATCTATCAACTTAGCACTGCCAATCATCTTCCTCAAAGTTAGTTCCTGAAAGACACAATATGAATCAAAAAATGTAATGGTACAATTAGAGTCAGAGGCTAGTTTGCTCACTGATAGCAGATTACAAGCTAGTTTTGGAACATGAAGGATAGATTTAAGGCAAATATTAGAGGATAGAGTTATTGAACCTTTTCCAGCTATAGCAAAAAATGATCCATCTACTATATGGATTTTTTCATGCCCAAAACAAGGGTCATAAGTATGAAATAAATTAGAAGAACTAGTCATATGGTCAGATGCTGTTGAATCAATGATCCAAGGAGCGAAATTGTATGGAAAGGAACGTGATAAGGCATTAAAATCACTAACAATTTGCGCAACAGAAGCATTAAGGGCACTTGAGGATTCAGATTTAGATTTCAGTAGCTTCAGGATGTAATTAATCTACTCTTGAGAGAACCATCCAACATCTACCTCATGGGCTGATGGAGTTTTACTTAATTCATAATGAGTTGAAGGAGTTTTATTAAATTTCCCTTCATGCGATCCCTTCCAATTTGCAGGCTTTCCATGGAGTTTCCATCATGTTTCACGGGTATGACAAGCTTTATTGCAATAGTCACAGCAAACACATGGCTTTTCTTTAGCTTTCTTAGTGCGGCCAACAGCATTCCCAACAACTAAGGTTGTGTTTTCAATAGTAGGTGTAGGGTTTCGTTTTCCAAGCATCACAAATTGTCTACTCTCTTCACGACTTCTGCAAAGACCTCCCCAATGGATGGAAGTGGTTGTCTTCCAAATAAAACAAAACAAATGATGAAATAAGACCATCTCGGTCTACTCACAGTATGCTCCAGATTAGCATTGCTTCCAATTTCTAGAAACGCCTGATTGCGAACTCTTAGCCTGCACAACCCGTTTATTCAATATGTTGCACACACATTAATAATTTTGTAAAATTATAATCATTGATACACATATATGTACGATGCATGTTCATGACTATCTTGGTATCAATCTATAAATTTTATCTCAAAAACCATTCTAATATCCCAACTCAAGTATGCCTAGGGCTAATCCACACTAAAATCCTTAAACTCGCAATTTATGCTTATTGCAATTTTTCTAAAATCATACTTTCGGGTCTACTAACCCCCGATCGATAAACCAGTCCACATAGGATAACCTAGGCAACCTCTCCTTGATAGAAAAATTCCTCTATGTAGAAAGAATCCATAGACACAAAAATCACTCAATTCGAATCTCTATAGGTCTAATTATTGCTAAAACACGGACCATAAAAATAATCACTTAGTCCTCTCATTTTGACTTAATCAATCGATGTTAATTTCATCTCCAAAAATTCACAATTTCACAAAGGAATGAAATTAAATGTCTTACGAATCTGATGTCTTGAGAATCAGGTCAATCGGAGGTCGGATAGCCAAGTTATACACAAAAGAATGAAATTGGGCCAAAATGAATAACAAAATAATAAAATAATAAAAATAAAAGGAAAATGGCCTGAGTGCGACGTCCTCGCCCTCGCGAGGAGCGAGCTTCTGCCAATTTCTTTTTTGTAACCAATTTTCCTTCTCTTCTTTCCCAATGCATAGTTATCCACACAAGTGTCCAAAAATCACAAATGATGTCTCATTGGAAAGATCATAGAAAACCCTACAAATTCCATGCGGGACTCACAAACCAATTTCACCCCTAAAGGTGTCAAAATGCAACCAAAGTTTCTGCTTAAACACCAATTTTCCAAAACAGTGCAACATTCTTACAAAAATCATATCTTCCCATTACCATTGTAAAAAATTCCAAGCTTTATATAAATAGAAATATAAACACATATTCTACAACTTTCATGAATAACTTGGAAGCAAATTCAAACTCTAGATAGGTCAATTTCTCAACCAAAGTTTCTTCCCCCCATAATTCACCCTAAACCATGACCACAATTTCAAAATTCATAACTCAAAATCCAGAAGTCCAAATTGTGCAAACTTGATATCAATGGAAAGAGAAAAGAAAGATATACACTTTCTATGTAGAGCTTGAAAACCAATTCCACCTCTAACTAGGTCAATTTTTCCCTTGATTGTGACTGCCCTGTTAAAGATTGTAAAATCAGCATATCACCTAAACCATATCCATATTTTAAAAATTCATAAATTACAATCCCTACATCCAAAATTCGCATATTATTCCTCATTACAAAGCTAAGGCATTCCTATATAACTTTACATAAGATCACTTGGGCTAATTTAAATCATAACAGTTCAGTATTGGCTTCAAAACAGAGCAATTACAAAACCTATACTTAGAGCCATTTCACACACAAAGCACATTTATTCTTTGAAAAACTATCTGAAAGTTCATAAGTAATAACTTTCAACCTAAAAATCGAAAAATATCATACTTAGTGACGATAGAAAGCTAACAAGAAAATATTCAACTTTCATGCAGATCAATTTCACCAAATCTGTCTATTTTAGCCGAGAAAAATTTCCCAAAGTTTCAGGTCACAAATCATTCAATATTAGAAACAACACTATTCACCATGCACATATTGCCCACTTTCAAGGCAAAATTTAGAACCATTCAAATCACAATTGGATAACACTTCCTTCATAACAATTCTAGTCAAACTTTTTAAGTTTAATTCAAGTCAAACCTCATCTCAATAGCATAACCATATCAAAAGTTATGACCCAAATATTGAAACATACTCACATTTCATTTTCCAGCTTTTACACCTAATTCTACTCCTATCTTTCCAATACCATTTCTACACCAATAAGCATCCAATTTAGTCAATAAATCAGCCAGAATTTCATCAAGACCTTTACTTGAACAAGTAGCCACAAAATGACAGCACACACACAACTTTTTTTCTTTAATAAACACTCATCTAACTTAATCCAAAACACTTAATTCACATACTACACATGCTATATCATTCATCTTCAATCAATATTAAATCAACCAAGACAATAACATACCCATATACACCAAACACAAGTTCATGCAATTAATGCACAAGACATCACAATAAAAGCATCTAACTACCAATTTAAGAACATAAAACATAAATCTTACCTAACAAGCTTTAAATTCTTCAATTCTTCAAAAGATCTCACAATCCTCTCTACTCTCCACCACCCACGTTCATCATCCTCTTAAGGGGGAAAGATTTATGCTAGGTTTTTTAGGTGAGCTAAGGGAAGAGGAAGCAAGGTGAAAGGAGGAGAAAAAGATGAGCAAACTTTCAAACACCCAAAGAAGAGAAGAAGACTACGAAATGGTGGAGGAGGTTTTCATAAATATCACCTATCCTCTTTGATAAGAGAAACGTCGAGAATGAGTATAAGATGGGAGGTTTTTTATTTAGATAAACACTAAGTGTAAGACATAATTAGGCAAGTGACAAGTGTCACTTGCCACTTGTCTTGTTTTTAGGCCCTCATTTATTCCCTTTTCAAAAATAATTTAATTTCTACTCCAATTTTGTCCCAAAATTCCAATGGCTCAAAGTAAGAAATCCTAAAATCATGTATCTAATTTTTCAGTGCCATTAGACAGTCATTTCCAGTACCAGAAACCAATCAATCCGCCACTTGGCAATTTTCTGGTCCAGAAATTTTCCCCGAAAAATTTCAGAAAAATTTCTAAAATTTTCCAAAAATATAAAACATACAAAAACCCACTCCAATTAAATTTTCAAACACTAAAATCCTATTTTTCACAAAAATCACATTTATAGACACATATGCCGGGAAATGTCATGAATGCATGTACAATCATGTGCATGTGCAAAAATTTCTATTCTTGTATAAATGGAGGCCATATTATGCATGATCATGCCGAGATAAGTTTACACACTCATAACTCATTCCAAATTACTATTTTACCCTTCCCATCGGTGATGGGATGTTACAAATGGTGTTTGGATAAGTGCAGTAAATTGATGAATGAATAGACATATTTGATGTCTTATTTTGTGGTTATGATTAATAGTCTTTTATGAATTGTTTTGTAATTGTTTTGAGTTGTAAATTGAGGTGAGAATGAAGAGGAAATGAAGTAGAAAAGATGATCTATGTACAAGATGTGTTAGATGTAAAATATAGGAAGTTAAAAAAATCTGAAAATTTTGGAAGAGAGTGGCTGGAATATTTAAGCTATAGTGTTTCCACTAGATATGCTTATGTATTTTAGCCATATCTTCATCTGTAGATATTCAAATGGGATGATTTTTTATTTGGACTAAACTAGATAAATATGGCTACAAATTTCTTGAAGAAATAGAATTTTATTTCTGTCTCTAAGAATTCCAAAATCTGGATTGAAGTTGAGTATAGAGTATTGTTGCAGTTTAAGAATAGTCCAAAGTCTTTTGAGTATAACTTTCAATATACTGAATTAAATTGTACGATCTTGGTGTCATTAGAAATTTAAGACATAAGGGAACAATTTTCTAGAAGAAAGTGTCGCCTAAATACTTCATTTTCTTTGTCATAATGATCATGCAAAGTTGTCCCGAAAGTCTATTTTGAGAGAAATCTGGAGTGATCAATTGAATGATGAACTTAGAATAAAATTGTTTTATTGAGGTGTAAACCTAACTTCAAATCATACGTATGTGGGTTTTGATATATGAGTGATATTGTCAAGAGACTAATGGAATATACTTAGGATTGTCATTGAGTATACATAGTACATAATTCATATATATACTTATGAGCATAAATGAGTATTTACATAATTAAGCAAATTGTGATACATGTAAATGTATATTGCACGATATAGAGGAGCATTAAGAGCATCAACATCCAAACATTGCTAAGACTTCAAGGCAATAACTTTCTGAAGCAACCTGTGAGTAACTTAGATGGTCTCACTTGATTACTTGTTTGTTTTAAATTATGTTCTTAAATATCTTATAAATGTGAACTTGATTGTGTTGATTCCGAACTTTGAAAGTCTGAGCCTTTTGATGTATGAATGAGATATTGGAAGTCCTCCTTGTATGTGAATCTTACTGAAATAAGTGCACTTAACAATTTTGTTGAATGCCGCATCAATGTCCGATGATAAATGTGTTCTGAATGTGAATATGAAATCACATAATTGATTGAAAATATAAGAAAGTGATGCATTTCATTACATGAATGCATAAAAGATAAAGGCAGTTATGACTAGAGTCACCACTAAGAAGAGCTTAAAGCTTAGCATGTGATAAGAGCCTCTGGTTCAATTGCCATTATACATGGTATCCACTAAGGGATATGGGACATTATCTGATACAGGCTCGATATCCAAAAGGGATATGGGCTAGTGAAAGGCACTCGGTCACAACAAATTAATAAATAAAGTGAGTCTCATGAGAATTGTATTTATAATTGATATGTGTATATTTAAATGATTAAAATGATCGGTTTGATTTCTCTGAATGTGATATGTGATGATATATGATAAATGAGATAATTTGAATAATGTGTTTACATGTGTTGATGAACTGTATGAATTGAGTGAACCATCGAGGATGGTTACCTCACTGAGTTCGCAAAAACTGAACAAAATTTTAATGTTGACATTTTAGGATCTTGAGAAGGCACTAGTGATAGAGAGATTCTAGATTTGGAATCAAGAAATAACTTAAAGTTCAGTCAGCTAAAATGGAAGGACTTAGAAAGAAACTTTGTAAAATTCCTCATGAATGTAGTGTCTTAGGCATTGATGATGTACATCTATAGACGTTTTGAAAGCTACAATGTATATACACTCAGTTTTCATGATTAACACAATATTTACACACAGTAACCACTCACGGATTTCCTAGAAATTGAACAAGATGCCCGATCACTATCACAATATCCTCGCATTTGCAAACAACTATCATTGCTGTAAAACAATCCTCTGTCAGTGGTACTAGCAAGAAACAGCATGAGCTCCCTCCCAATGAGCTTATGTAAGAGAAACAACCAATTGACTAAGTTGCTGCACACTAAAGGTGATATCTAGTCTAGTCATGTTCAAATATAATAACCTCCCAACTAACCTCTTGTATTTGTTTGCATCTGGAAACAATTTGCTTTTATCATCAAATCTATGATTTCGAGGTAGTGGAGTGACAACAGTAGCAGAATCAATAAGACCACAATCTGCCAAAATATCCATCGCATACTTCCTCTGAGAAATAAAAGTCCCAGTAGGAGTTCTAGTGATTTCAATACCTAGGAAGTACTTAGCATTTCCTAGATCTTTAATGGTAAAAAGAGAGAGTAAAAACCTCTTCACAACAATGATATCTTACCCCCAATTAATACATCATCAACATAAACCAAGAGAGCCATAAAACCACCTTTATTTGCCTTAGTAAACAAACAATGATTATTCACCGACTGAGAGAATCCATAATGCAAAATCTGAGTAGTAAACTCTGAATTCCATTCTCTAGATGCTTGCTTCAAGCCATACAAAGACTTCTTCAACCTACACACTTCTCCTTTTCTAGACTTGGTATAACATTCTGGTGGATCCAAATAAACCTCTTCCTTGAGATATCCATGCAAGAAGGCATTATTGATATCTAACTGAAGCACATACTAGTTTTTCGTAATTGCTAAAGCAAGAAACATTCTTACTGTGACTAATTTAGCAATAGGTGAGAAGCTGTCAAAGAAATCAACTCTAGCAGTTTGATTATACCCCCTTTGCCACCAATCTAGCTTTATACCTTTCCACAGTCCCATTAGAATTAAACTTGATCTTTGTACACCCATTTCGATCCAATGGCTTTCTTTCCTTTTGGCAGCTTTGTTATATCCCATGTCTGATTTTGTTCAAGAGCCAACAACTCTTTATTCATAGCTTCTACCCATTCTGCATGTTGTACAGCCTAACTATAAGTATGTGGTTCCATAATTCTGCTAACATTTGTCATAAACACTGTATAGCTGGGAGCAATCTTATAGTCATCATCAAAAATGTTGCAACTAACGTAATCTTTCATCCACACTAGTGATCTCCTCTACCTTAAACTCATTCAAAGTTGATGTGCAGGCACCAGTTCGTCATGCACACCTTCTGCTACTTCTTCAACTATCTTTGGTTCATGATTTGTATGTCCCTCATCTAAATCAGCTGAAACTTCATAAACTCATCTATCTGTATATTCCATCACACTATCAACAATATTAGCAGACTGATGTGTTTCCAAGGTGATAGAGCATAATTTTACAAATTAAAATTTGAATTTGAAATATCAGAAATAGCATTGTTATGGTGTTCTATTTCAGCAAAAGGAAATATCCTTTCATAAAAGATCACATCCCTTGAGCTAAACACCAAATGATTATCTAGATCATATACTCTATATGCCTTCTGACCAGTGGCATAGCCCACTATGACACACTTCTACGCTCTTGCCTCAAATTTATCTTTCTTTGGAGTAGTGTCTGTAGCATAACAAAGACAACTGAATGTCTTCAACCTCTTATAATCTGGAACTTTGTGATATAACTTCTCAAAAGGAGTCTTCCAATTAAGAACAGCAAACGGCAATCTATTAATGATATAAGTAGCAGTCAAGATCGCTTGTCCCCAAAACCATTTAGGAATTTTAGCTTGAAACATCAATGCTCTTGCAAGTTGCAATAGATGCTTATGCTTTCGCTCCACCAATCCATTCTGTTGTGGGGTATATAGGTATGTTCTTTGATGAATGATACCCTTGTCAGTAAAGAAAGCACCACAAGCTTGATTAACAAACTCTGTCCTATTATCTGACCTCACCTTCTTGACTTTGCTATCAAATTTTTTGTCTATCATAGTAATATAACCTTGCAAGGCTTCAAGTACTTGAGACTTGTATTTTAACAAAATAGTCCAAGTCGCCCTGCTAAAGTCATCAACACAGTTAAAACATAATGCCAAGAATTAAAACTTCCCTGTTTATAAGGTCCCTATATATCAACATGTAAGAGCTCCATTGCTTGTGTGTCACTCCCATCAACCACTGGAAAAGGCAATCAGTGCTGCTTTTCCAAGTGACATATGTCACAAGGATCACTCAAGTCTTTAACATCAACACAAGCAATATTTTTTAACACCTTTAATGAAGCATGCCCATGCCATGAATGCCAAAGTTCAACATTAGTATTTATTCGGGAATGAGTCATTCAAGAATTAGAAAATTCAAGTTTGGAGAAAAGGGTACTGTCAACTCTACTCACATGTATATTGTTCACACAAGTTTTCAGATAGCTATGGATTACAAAAGAATCAAAAGAATTTGATGTGAGTATATACAAGGTTCCCACTACAACTCCCACAGCAATTATTTTATTACTCTTCAGGACCTGTATGAGACAATGTGAAGGAAAGAAAGTGAAATAAGCATCAACACTATCAGCAAGTTTTTGGACTGATAATAAGTTGAACTTGAATGAGGGTAGGTATAAGACATGTTCAAGAACTAGATTGGGATGTAACACTACAAGGCTGGTAGTTATTTGAGTACTAGAATCAGGCTACTGAACAGGCACATTATGTTTAAGAAGCCTTCTGTGTTTCATAATAACACCATCATAACACATATGATTAGATGTCACAGTATCAATGATCCAAAAATTGTTTCCAGAAATACTCAATGCATGTAGTGCTGTGTGTGTAGAACCAGCATTACCTGTAAAAGAAAATTTTGAAAATTCCTTTCCTGCACCTCCATTCGTAGGCATCTTCCCTTTCGTAAGTCTGGCCAACTCTTGTTGCATAATCTTCATTTGCATCATCAAATGCCCAAGTTCTCTACCTTCGGAAGTGGGTTGAGATTGTGTATCAAAGGGTGTCTCAGCAATTTCAGCAGCCACATTAGCATGCTTTCTTAAATCCAATTCCTTTCTTCTTCTTCAACTCTTCATACCATTCAGGATACCCATGAAGCTTGAAATAAGTTTCCTTTATGTGTCCCACACTGTGACAATGATCACACTGCTTATCAGACTTCTTCCCATAATCCTTCTTCTTGCTTCCACAACCAGGTAAAGGTATGAGCACTACAAGAAAAATGTAGATTAGCGACGGAAACTTAGCAACGAAAAAATTTTCGTCGGCAATTAGCGACGCAAATATGCTTTCCGTTGGTAATTTTCTGAAAGAAGAATTTATTGACTGAACAAAAAACCCGTCGTTAAATTTACCGACAGAAATTTTTACTGTCGGTAATTCCGTCGGTAAATTTACCAACGAAAAATTTCCGTCTTTAAATTTAGTAACGGCCATATTTTCGACGCCTTTTTTGTGAATAAATTCTATCGCTAAATAAGCTTACCGACGGAATATGAACAAATTCCGTCGGTAAATTCTGTCGCTAAACTCTATTTTCTTGTAGTGGAGCCTATCAAACTCATCCCAACATTGATTGAGTTTACTAAAATATTGAGTAACCGAACTGTTACCTTACTTAGTAGATAACATTTCTCGCTGCACTTGATACATTTGGGGCATATTACTAACCCCAAAACGTTTCTCCAACACGTCCTATAGATGTTTGGCGCTAGGAGAATAGACAAAGCTATCACCTAAATCCTTAGAAATGGAATTTCGGAGCCAAGACTTAATCATTGAATCAGGCTTCTTCCATCTCTTGTACCGAATCGGATCTATGGGTGGTTCTAGTGTGCCATCAATAAAGCATAGTTTATCTTTGGCTTCAAGGGATGTTTTGATCGCCGTGCTCCAGCTGAAGTAGTTCGACCCAGTCAATGGCGTAAGCACCAACACCATCTCTGGATGATCAGACGATTGCAACAAATACAGATCATTGTCAACAAGAACTCTATGACGAGATCGATTCTCTTGATGTTCTGCCATTGCGAGATCAGAAATTCCTTCATCTTCGTCTTTGCCCCTTTAAGATAAGAGCCCTAATTTTGGCTCTGATACCATGTACAAGCTGATAACCGTAAGAGGTAAGGGGAAAAACTTTTAATCAGCTCATCTATTAATTTCAGTTGTTTTGTATATATACAACTTACTCTGTACACAACGTGCTCTGTTCTGTTCTATGAATTAGTGTTAACTACTGTAGTTCTTCTATTCCTATCTAACTGTAGTTAATTATTGACTAACTAAGTGTACATAATTAACACGATATTTACAGCTAACTACAGGTATGAAGTTGCTCGCATCGACATTGATAGATCTAGCTAGTCGTCCCAGTTATGTTGTAATTTTTTTATAATCTCAACATTTATAATTGGTAAACCAGTATCTGTATTTATTATTTTGTCTATAAGAATTGTTAAGGTTGTAATTAAAATATTGTATACAAAAATATCCTATTTGATTGTATAATTTAATGATATTTTACTTTTTATATTCAACGTTTCAAATTATCAATTTTTTGTATAATAAATTAACAACAAAAAACCTAAATATTATATATAACAATATGGATTAAAAATGTCACAAATAATTATAACTAGCACGGTATAACATTCTGTTAAAATATATATTAAAAAATTGACTATATTTTACAAAATGTAGCTAAAAACATTTGGCTATGTTTTAAAAAATGTCGGTAAAACTTTTTAGTTATGTTGCTAAAAGCTTTTGGCTACGTTTTTGAGAACTTAACTAATAGTTTTTAGCTACAGAAACGAAGCGTAATCAAAAGGTATTGATGGTGATTTCCCAAAACATCACTAACAGATATACGCTACAAAAATAAAACAAAGAAAAAAACTATTCATGACGATTATCATAAAACGTCGCTTATAGTTTTCAGCTACGAAGATTTAACGACATTTTTGGTGACGATATAAATCGTCGCTAATATTTGGGATTTTTAGTGACATTTTTTTGTTTTTGTTGTAGTGTTAGTTTCCATCTTCAAGTTTCAACAATCGCACCATTGTCTTTAACGTAGATAGAGGGAACAAAAAAAAAGAATGTCAACTAAATAAATGAATAAGATGAAAGAAAGAATTAAGAAAAAAAAGATAAATGTAGGGAATGATTGATAGTTTATGTGGCCTGACCAATAATATTGTATTTTTAACATTGTTTTTGTTGGCAGTTTACGAAATTAACGGCCACTTTATATAAATCCCGTATCAGTTATTTGTCCTAACTAGGGGATTAAAGGATGAAAATAAAACAGATCATAGGATGATAATCATCAAACAGAGAAAATACGTTTTTCTTCTTCTTCCATTCTCTCTCACGTGAAGCAATGATCAAAGGCTTAGAGTTTTGGGACGTGAATTAATCGGTGACTCTAGTAGCCTACCGATATTCGAAGACTAGCAAGCAGTAAATCGATCCAGCACTTCCGCAATAAGGTCAGTCCTTATAAGTCTACAATGGTATCAGAGCTGAATTGCTTATTTCCTAGTCTCGATGTCATAAGCATGATTAAAACATTCAATTAATCTGTTTTAATTGAAATCTTTC
>JANZLF010000222.1:25716581-25734768 GCA_026546835.1 Erythroxylum foetidum
ACACATTAATCAATATATATTATATTATAAATTTTAAATTTTTTCTTAATTCTAAATTTTATAATATATATATATATATATATGCCGTGTCCGTGTCCACCAAATTTTAGAAGTTGGTGTGTCCCTGTGTCCGTGTCCGTGTCGTGTCCCGTGTCCGTGTCCGTGTCTGTGCTTCTTAGGTTGGGGGCAGTTTGGATCGTTTGAATTCTCTGATTAACATTGATCAATAGTACTGCAAGAGGACATTCTCATGCAAAATCCTTTCATTGGATACCATTGTGGGGCAAATAGGAGGTTGCAAGGAATCTTCAATGAAAACCTATTTCTCAAGTTGCAACTTCCAAAAACTTTTTGTTTTTCATTTTCAAAGGAGAAAATGTATGCATTAAGCATATGAATGAATCACTTAAGCTGAATGAATGTGTCATCTAGATAATGGTGGAAGCATCATTTGCTGAGTGTTAGCAAGTGTTAGATTGTGAACAACAACTGATTAGGATGTATATACTCCCTCATGCAAAGAGAATAATACAACTTGTGAAGGTGTAAGTTTTTGGTTACTTTAGATAGGCACAAGAAACCTAATGAGCAAGGGGCATTACCTGCCTCTGCTTGACAGAAGAAAGGATCAATGAGAAGTTCATGATTTAGCCAAAAAGAAAGCAAGTAAAACCAAAAAAAAAGGCCAGGAAATTTAGTTGAAATCTTTAAAATCACATATAATCTTCAGAACTTCCTAGTTCGTCTTATATGTTGCTAGGAAAACACCGCTTTCCGGAAAATACACTAGTGAACCAACAAAAATAGAGTAAACATGAATTGAAAAATGAGGAAGATCAATTGGATAAAGAAATGATTCAAAATTCTATCATGCATACTTGAATCTAAAATGCATAAAAATTTAGAAACAGAGGTCGAAACCTCGATGTGGCAACATCATCAGCATAACCTCTGATTGAGTGTCTGTCACCACTTAACATTGACCTCCCACGTACTCGAAGTGAAGGATGCTCTGGGCTGAAAAATCAAGTTTGATGAGAACTACAATTAAATTTATGAAGAAAGAACATAAGCTTTTAACGAACATCCAATGGAAAAAGCACCAAACAAAGACCCAACAATTACTGTCAAAAGCATCAACTGCATGTTAAGAGAAAATTATTGGGTGATATATCTGTGGGTTACTCCCGGAATTATGGCCCAAAAAGAAACTAAAAAGAAGTATGATAATGAAAAGACTAACTAGGAACCAAACATCTATATTTATTATAGGACCTGAAGATTATTTAAACATAAACCTCTCTAAAAGTATCAATAACAGAAAATACAATGGAACTTATAGAGAATGGGATTCGCTTGTACGTTCAAGAAAGTCTGTTATTTTTCTTTACTAATCATGTTTAGGTTTATTTTCTTTAACCGTCCTAAACACAAAATCATGTGAGGTTTTCCAGAATTCATGAATTTCAATTATGGGAAGAGTGATGTTTTCTAAGAGTAATTTTTAGATTTAGGAGTGATTCCAAAAGCCTTAGAAGTGATTTCTAGTAACCTTTTGTTAGCACTCAACCTCTTAACATAGTTCAGCCCAAGCCCATCCAAACCTACTCCCGTAGGGGCAAGATGGGGAAAGGGAGGTCATGCATGCTTTCGGGAGTTAGTTATCGAGATATTGTAAAACAGCAGATATATAGCGAAAACAGAGAGGAGAGAGGATTCATTCATCGATTTTGTCATTTGATATACTGTATAGGCCTGGGAACATTTCCAGGAGGAAAACTACTGCTGTATTTACCACTTATACGTAAATAATACAATCTCTAAAGTTTACCTATCAGTTGGTGCTTTCATTGAGAGACCAAGTGGTGGTAGAGATTGTATCTAACCGCATTGGAGGCATCTCTCCGGAGACAAGAATCGTCCCTTACAGCTCAAGAAGGGATGGTGAAATCGCACGACAACACCTTGAAGAACCTTCGATCGCAATTGAGCTCCTTGATGGTCAGTGTGGAGACGTTGGCTAAGTCACAAGGTCTACTTCAGTCGGAGATGAAGGATTGGTTTCAAGCTTTAATGGCTAAGCATTCGCAGAAACAAAAGGTGGGTGAGGAGGATGAACCTTCGATGTTTATTCACAACGCGTCTTCTTCAGCAGGAGGCGATAAACCCACTCAGTCATCCGCTGTCACCGCCGGCTTCGATAAGCACACCGGGGGTCAGTCAGGAGTAGGGCATCGTCGGCTTGATGACAACGTCCTCCGGGAAACCACTGAACGTGCGTGGGAGGAGTACCGGAATGTCGCCCGTCGGGTCGATCTTCCAGCCTTTCACGGAGTCGACCCATTTGCTTGGGTCACGAAAGCCGAGTCCTATTTTCTAGTACACGCCATACCCCCTGAGCTTCGTATACCGATGGCTTAGATATGCATGGAGGGGCCGACGCTCTATTGGTTCTCGAATTTACAGGAGTTAGATCCGTGTATGACTTGGGAGAGGTTCAAGCGATCTCTGTTCGATCGATATGGAGGTAGAGATGAGGGTGATCCGATTGAACAATTAAAATCCACGATACAGAAGGGTTCAGTCGATGACTATATTGACGACTTCGAGAGGGTGGCATTGCAAATCGGCCACTTCCCGGAAGAGTGGTACATGAGCTGTTTCCTAGAGGGTCTACGAGAAGAAATCAGGAACAGGGTTAGAACCCATGATCCACCCACCCGAGCTCGGCTTCTCTCGGTAGCAAGAAAGGTTGAGAGGGAGTTAGTGGGTGAGGGTCTGCTTCGGTCAGGGGAAGGAAGGAGAAGACTCGATAATTTCCAGGCAAACGTGGGGCCCCGTCCTGGCAACCACAACATGTTTCGGCCAGCTCAGCCATTTCATGCTGGGGGTCCGAATAAGTTAGAAATGAAAGAACCACTCAACCAACAGAAGGGACCCATTTCTGATGGCCACCGACAGGGAAATGCAAGGTGGAAGGGGACAAGAATTTGTCTTACGACCAGCTCATGGAGAGGAGAGCCAAGCGGCTATGTTTTAAGTGCGGACAAACCTTTGGCCCGCTGCATATATGCCCAGACAAGGCTTTCAGATTAATTGTGTGGGAGGGTGAAGATTCGGAGGTGGAACTGAATAATAATGAGAAGGTTGAGGGTGAAGGGCAGCAAGAGGAATGGGAGTTAGTTTGCAATTCAATGGAGTTCAGTGATCGAGAGAGGAAGAAATCCCCGTCAGCGAAGTCCATGGTTTTAATTGGTAAGCTTAGAGAAATGCCAATTGTGATCTTGGTCGACAGCGGGGCCAGTCATAATTTCATCTCCAGTAGGTTGGTTAAGGCTTTGGGACTCGGTGTTACACCTACTAGAACATTTGGAGTCCGCTTAGGTGATGGGCATCGATCTTTTTCTCAAGGAATTTGTAATGAGATTCAATTGGAGCTGAATGGGGAAGAGTTCATTGTGAAGGCTTATGTGTTTGATACGGGTGGTCCAGACTTGATCTTAGGGGTGGCTTGGCTGGAAACTTTAGGAGTGGTGAAGGTTGATTGGAAGGAAATGTATATGACCTTTGATCGGAAGGGAATGGAGTTCACTCTACAGGGAGTTAACATGCAAGCTTCTTCCTCCCATGCTGTACAGTAGATCCTTAAGCATCAGAAAAGGGAAGTGGAGGGGCTGTTCTGGTCGATGAGAGTTGGAGGATCCTTATCCAAAGAGATGGGAATCTTGGGAAAGGATCAATTAAGGGAGCTGCAGACTGTTTTACTCCGTTTTGAGAAGGTTTTTCAGGAACCAAGTGGCCTTCCGCCTAGAAGAGCTCATGATCACGCTATCAATTTAAGGGAAGGGGCAGCACCTGTGAGTATTCGTCCTTATCGGTATGCACACCACCACAAGGATGAAATTGAGAGACAGATTCGGAATCTTTTGGAAATGGGAGTTATTCGGCACAGCCTCAATCCATTCTCAAGCCCGATCATTCTTGTCAAAAAGAAAGATGACTCATGGAGGATGTGCGTCGACTATCTAGCTTTAAATAAACTCACAATTCCCGACAAGTTCCCTATCCCTATAGTGGATGAGCTGATGGAGCAAAGTACTTTTCCAAAGTTGATTTACGATCGGGGTTTCATCAAATAAGAATTCGGGAAGAGGACATTTATAAGACGGGGTTCCGAACTCATGAGGGACATTATGAGTTCCTCGTGATGCCTTTCGGCCTCACGAATGCGCCGGCCACTTTTCAGTCCACCATGAATTCAATCTTCAGACCTTGGTTAAGGAAATTTGTCTTGGTGTTTTTCGACGACATTTTGGTCTATAGCCCTAGTTGGGAGCAGCACTTGGAACATGTGGCTTGTGTACTGCAGCTGTTACTTGATAATCAGCTATTGGCGAATCAAAACAAGTGCTCTTTTGGTCAACAGTCGGTGGGATATTTAGGCCATACTATCTCTAGTGAAAGGGTATCCATGGATCCTTCAAAGATCCAAAGCATAATGGATTGGCTTGTTCCTAAGGATGTGAAGGGGGTGCGAGGGTTTCTTGGTTTAACCGGGTATTATCGGAAATTTGTCAAAGATTATGGGAAAATAGCCAAACCACTCACTGAACTCACCAAGAAGGATGCTTTCCATTGGAATAAGGAGTCCCAAGCAGCCTTCGAGGAGTTAAAGAAAAAGATGACTACCTCTCCTGTTCTTGCACTGCCCAATTTCTCTAAGGAATTCTCCATTGAATGTGATGCATCGGGTAGGGGAGTGGGTGCTGTGTTAGTTCAAGAAGGACGTCCCCTAGCATACTTTAGTAAAGCTTTGGCTGAATCCACATTCTCTAAATCAATCTATGAGAAGGAGGTTATGGCAGTGGTAATGGCCATCCAACATTGGAAGCACTTTCTTGTAGGAAGACACTTCAAGGTCTATACGGATCATAAGAGCTTGAAGCACTTATTGGATCAGCGCATTCCCTCTATCGACCAGCAATGTTGGCAAGCCAAATTATTGGGTCTAGACTTTGAGGTGATTTATAAACCCGGAAAACTTAATGGGGCAGCAGATGCACTCTCACGGATTGAAGAGGACAAGTTATTGTTTTCAGCTATCTCTGCTCCGTTTTGGCTTGATATTGATGTTGTTCGATAGGAAGTTCAGGAGGATCCTCAACTCCAATCTGTTTTGGCAGCCCTCCAGCAAGATCCACTTTCAAAGGCTGGTTACCACTGCAGAGATGGGTTGTTATTCCACAAAAACAGACTGGTCTTATCTGCAAATTCTAAGCTTATTCCTCAGTTCCTCCAGGAGTATCATGCTTCTCCTTTGGGAGGGCATTCGGGGTTCCTGAAGACTTATAAAAGGTTAGCTGCAAGTCTATTTTGGCTAGGCATGAAGTCTTCAATTCAGAAGTATGTCAGGGAATGCATCATCTGCCAAAAGCATAAATATTTGGCCATGTCCCCTGCTGGACTCTTACAGCCACTACCTATACCTCAGCTGATTTGGGATGAAATCTCTATGGATTTTATTTCCGGGTTACCTAAATCTCGAGGTTTTGAAGTCATTTTAGTGGTTGTGGATCGCCTATCTAAGTATGCTCACTTTCTACTCCTCAAACATCCATTTACTGCCAAAACAGTGGCTGAAGTGTTCATCCGTGAGGTAGTTCGGTTACATGGCATCCCAAGTTCTATCTTGAGTGATCGGGATCCACTCTTCACTAGTAACTTTTGGAAGGAGCTGTTTAAATTACAAGGCACTACTCTCAAAATGAGTTCCTCCTACCATCCGCAAACAGATGGTCAAATGGAAGTGTTGAATCGGTGTTTAGAAACCTATCTCCGTTGTTTTACCTCTGAACAACCGAAGAATTGGTCTTATTGGTTAACATGGGCTGAATACTGGTATAACACCAATTTTCATGTGTCATCAGGGAAAACTCCCTTTGAGGTATTTTATGGACGCCTCCCACCTACCTTGCTTCAGTTTACCAAAGGGGAAACCCAGGTAGAATCCGTGGAGCTAGCCTTGTTTGATAGAGATGAAGCTCTCAGACAGCTGAAACACAATTTATGGCGTGCACAAGTTCTGATGAAGAAGGCTGCTGACAGCCACAGGAGGGAGGTCCATTTCCAAGAAGGAGATCTGGTTTTTTTGAAGCTCAGACCGCATAGGCAATCTTCTGTTGCACGCCGGATTTGTCCTAAGCTTTACTATGGACCATTCAAGATCATTGGCAAGGTAGGGCAGGTAGCTTATCAATTGCAGCTCCCTCCCTCATCCAAGGTCCACCCGGTCTTTCATGTCTCCCAACTCAAAAGGCAGTGGGTGATCACTCCATTGAGCCATCACTTCCTCAGGGGTTAGAAACGGATCAGGAGGATTACACCGAACCAGAAGCAATTCTAGCCTCCCGTGTATCCCCATCTAAGGGCAGCAACACTCTTCAATGGCTTGTCCGTTGGAAGGCCAAACCAGCTGAAGAAGCTACTTGGGAGGATGCAGATTTTATCAGAGGGCAGTTTCCTTCAGTCCACCTTGAGGACAAGGTGCCTCTTAAGGAGGAGGGAAATGTTAGCACTCAACCTCTTAACATAGTTCAGCCCAAGCCCATCCAAACCTACTCCCGTAGGGGCAAGGCAGCAGTGGTCATGCATGCTTTCGGGAGTTAGTTATGGAGAGATTGTTAAACATCAGATATATAGCGAAAACAGAGAGGAGAGAGGATTGATTCATTGATTTGTCATTTGATATACTGTATAGGCCTGGAAACATTTCCAGGAGGAAAACTACTGTTGTATTTACCACTTATACGTAAATAATACAATCTCTAAAGTTTACCTATCAAAGTTACAAACCACCGTGCTCCTGGCACATTTG
The DNA here is from genome assembly GCA_026546835.1 of Erythroxylum foetidum. Classification (NCBI taxonomy): domain Eukaryota; kingdom Viridiplantae; phylum Streptophyta; class Magnoliopsida; order Malpighiales; family Erythroxylaceae; genus Erythroxylum; species Erythroxylum foetidum. The sequence goes on from JANZLF010000222.1 coordinate 25,723,456, forward strand.
TGGCTTTCTCATCACTATGGATATCATCAAGTTTTGAATCAACAAAATTTCGAAACTTTTGGTACTTGCATGTTAGTGTTTTCAATTTCCTGTTCTGTTATTTTAGCTTGCTATTCTATTCTTTCAGCCTGTTTCATGTTGTTTTGGCCAAATGTTCTTGTATTTTGATCTGTTCTCTAGGTGTTTCAGCATCTTGTTTAAGTGTTTCAACTTGTTTTTTAGTCATTTCAGCTCTAAGATTTGCTAAATAATCCGTTTCCTTCTGCTTTTCATCTTTAACACTTTGATCATCTCATATTGTCAAATTCTCCATGTTATGATTATCTTCCATTATCAAACTCTTTTTGTCATCAAGTACTTGAGTACATATAGACTTGAAGATTCTAATTGATTAGTTGAAGGAGAGGTGCAATAGTTTCAGCACCTAGAACAAACACTTCCTCTGAGTAGTGTTTGTTATATTTGAGGAATCAAGATCAGAATACGAATTTTCAGCCAAGATTTTCCCTTCCTTATTAGCACCTTCCTCATATTTCCTCATATTTAGCATCAGGTTATTCGTTTGTAGAATTAGTTCTCATATTTAGCCAGAGTTTTGATTTCTAGGCAATGAATTTTGAGGCTGTCTAACCTGTCCAAAAATTGTCAAACATACTTTCTTGTGTGAGTTATTACCTGTAAGTTGGTTTTTAGAGTATCTTGTGATCAAGGATCAATTTTTCTGTAATTCTTGAAAGTATTTCATCTTGCTCTTGGTCGCTGAGTATTCTTATTTATGCCCTTTCTCGATGTATTGTAATTGTAAACCAAAGTTCTAATACCAAATTGTCGTAGACAAAATAGAAGACATATTAACTAGTAGCTAAAACTCACAAAAACTATAAAATATGGGTTGTTGAGTGTTCTTAGTTGAGTAAAAATTCATATTTTAAATCTGGATTGCTGCTTGGGATGCTGGAATTTCAGATTTGGGGATATATGGATTTTTAGGGTTTGATTGATGGAAATTTAGGTTAAAAGTGTTGGAATTTGGTGAGGTAAATAAGCAATGGAGGGTAGGGAACTATGAATCACTCTTACAAAAACAAACATGAAACTTTCTGATTGAATACTCAAGTTTATAGGAAAATTATAGATATTTTCTTATTAAATGGCTGAATACTCACATTTATATAGAAAAGTTCTTAGAACTCTTTATTCTAATAGTAAATGAATTCCTAACTAAAATATCCAAAACAAATTTGAATCTTATTCCAATAAAAATTATATAAGTTTAAGTTTTAAACAATTATGATAACATATCCACAATTAGAATAACATTAACTTACTAGTATTTCTTATCTAATAAGAAAATCTAGCATGAACTAAATTTTAGCTCTTCTTGTCGTTGTTGTTAACTCAGCTCTCTCTATATCTCACAAAAATAAAGCTTGTAGTTGACTAATTTACATCCTTGAATAAGCTCTAAAATTTAGTAGTTTCTTTAATAAACTCTAAGCTTTTCTTCATCATCTTGTGTTCCCATTATTACTTTGTCAAATAGGGAAGTCTATTCTTCTAGTAGTTAGCTCACAAGTCTCTTTTATTCTCTTAGTATGTTGTTGATTGCCCTTGAGAATGGTATAGAATCTTGTTTAGTTTCTCTGTTAGCGTATTAGATTCTTAGAACCTTTTGTAGCTCAGGGATTTGATGAGGGATCATATTGACCCTCATAATAAAGGTTTATGGAATTGAAATCAAGTGGTAGGAACTTTTAGTTGGTGATTGGAGCATCATTTTGTATGATTCTGCTCTATATTTATTTATTTATATTCTTATTGTTCTGAATCTAGCTTCTTCAAAGGTTCTATCTTGTGAGATTTTACTCTTACCTACTCAATCTCTAGGAATATGTTTGGTTTATTGACACCTATTTTATTTAGAAGTAGATTACAACGTCGTTCCCCATGGAACAACGGGAATTCTTTCTTGTCTTGGTTTATTGCCCTCACAGTCTTGAACAGAAAAAGTCCCTTACTCAACCCCGAGTTGGAATATCGAACCAAAAGAATAGTAATTAAGCATAACAGGAGAAGAAAAAACAATGGGTATCAAGACCTATTCACCACTAACTGGATACAATCAAAGGATACTGAGATTGACTTACCAGAACATAGGCTTACTCTATATTGATTAGGAGTCAGAATCTAACTCACAAGGTATAGGGAAGGAGGGTAGAATGAGATCTTGACTAGCACACAAGTTGGAAACAAGGGATTAGATAGCACCATGGGATACATATACTTTGAAAGTTACATTCCTTACTTTACGATTTTTCAAAAGCAAAAGTAAACACCTTTAGGCCCTACTTACTTGAACCTGACTTGCTCTAGAGAATATCTCATGTTCCTTGCTTACAAGCTTATGGGGTTGGTTTACGGATATAATACAAGGCATGCCTACAAGGTTTGCAAAGGGCTTGCTTCTTTCAATAAGAAAGAACAAAAGTTCTATCTTGTGAGATTTTACCTTACCTACTCAATCTTTTCTTTATTTGGAAGCACAAATCTTTTTATTCCATTTCTCTAGTTCAATGATAACTATTTCTAATAGTTTTTGCGTCAATCATCATAGTTTCTTCATCTAAATAACCTAGTGTCAATATTGGCACATTTTTGGAGAATCCCATGAGTTTATATGATGCAAAAGAGCTTAAAGTATATAGAAGAAATAAAAGAGAAAAAATTAGTCAACCACAAGTCTTAATTTGGTGGGATGACGATTGGGAATTGTTTTGACAACCAAAAGATAAAGGCTGAAATTCAAATTATGTTAGGATTCCTTATTAGACAGGAAGTAGTAGTTAGTTAAATATATTATTCTATTTTACCTATGCTATCTTAGTTGTATAGGATTTAAAAAATTTCTACTATAACAAGATTTAAATTAGAAACCCTTTTCCTAATAGAATAAAACTCTACATATATGTGTACATTCAACTCTTCATCAATAAGAAGCAACCTGGAATTTTTCGACAAACTTGAGTTTTCAACTGGAAGGTGTGATGTTTTCTTCTAAGAGTGATTCTTAGACCCTAGGAGTGATTCCTAGTTTCTTACTATCTATTCTTTGTGTTGTTCACTAAATTCTAGCAATCCTATCCTAAATTCCAGCCCACTCAAACCTAAATTCTACCCATTAAACCCCGAAAACCTAAGCCTAAATTTTCGGCAATCAAACCTTAAATTCCCAACTTTGCGAAATCTGAAAATTTTGCATTCCTAGCTAAAATTAACCTAATATTCTAGTAGCCTAATACCAGTCATACTTCTTAATTCTGTGTTTTTAGCTACTAGTTAAAATTCCTCTATTTGTGGTACATCAGTTTGGTATTAGAGCTTTGGTTCACGATGGTGACACGTAGTGGAAGGGCATGTGGAAAGAATATTCCGCGACCAAAAGCGAGATAAAATACCTCTGAGAATTATGGAAAGATTGGACATTAATTACCTTTAATCACATGGTGCTCAAAGAACTAGTTCAGAAAATGACATTAGACTTATTTGATCAGTATTTGCCACATTCTACATCAAGGACGACTTCAGATACGCCGGGGAGAATTGATACAAAAGAGCTTAAACTATATAGAATAAGTAAAAGAGAAAAATTAGTCAAGCACAAGTCTTAATTTTGTGGATGAAGATTGAGAATTGAGTTGACAACAAAAGATAAGGGTTGAAATTTAAATTATGTAAGGATTCCTTATTAGATAAGAAGTAGTAGCAAGTTAAATATGTTATTCTATTTTACATATGCTATCCTAGCTGTATAGGATTTATAAAATTTCTATTATAATTGGATTTAAATTAGAAAACCTTTTCCTACTAAAATAAGGGTTTTAAAACTCTATGTATATGTGTGTATTCAGCTCTTTGTGAATAAGAAGCAAATTGGAAATTTTCTACAAACTTGAGTTTTCTGCTTTCTTCTAAGAGTGTTCCTTAGACTCTAGGAGTGATTCCTAGTTTCCTACCATCCATTCTTTGTGTTCTTCACTAAATTCTAGCAACCCTACCTAAATTTCAGCCTACTCAAGCCTAAATTCTAGCCATATGAAACCCTGAAAACCTAAGCCTAAATTTCTAGCAATCAAATGTTAAGAACCAGCCCTTAGAATAACAGAGTATTACTATATTATTGCAGTATAACTATGGTGTATACACCACTATCGTAGAGAAATATAGTATTTCTCCCTACCAGAGCAGATTTGCTCCTAACCAGAGCTGAATAAGCTCCTCAGAAGGTGATAAACCTTCTGTCACTCTACTCACAAATATTCTGCCTTCCCCTCCCTACTTCTATTCTCCCCTTTTATAACCTCCCTAGGTACATACGGTTATAACTAACTCCTTCTAGAATAATCCTCTCTCTCTCTCTCTCTCTCCTGAAGATCCTAACAGTTTCCTAGGCATGGAAGTAGCCAGATAAAAGAAAGGGATTTACTTCTCACAAAGAAAGTAGATTCTTGGTCTCTTGAAGGAGGCAGGACTGCTGGGATGTAAACCAAGCACTACCCCTATTTAAAGTACAAAGTTTGAAGATGAAGAAGATAAACTGGTTAAGCGTGAAGAATACTAGACACTAGTGGGAAGGTTAATTTATTTGTCTCATACTAGACCAGATATTGCTTTCGCCGTAAGTGTTGTAAGTTGCTACATGCATGCACTAAAAAGTAAGCATTTTGAGGCAGTTTATAAGATCTTAAGGTATTTAAAGTGTACTCCTAGAAAAGGATTATTATTCAAAAAGGGTAAAAGAGAAAAAGAGAAAATAGAATGACTTGTTATTGATTAAGTTTTATCCCACCATTTAGAATAGCAAGATAATACAAGTTAATCTTAATATTTAATAATTGGGAACTTTTTGTATAGGATTGACAACAAAATTATACTAAATCTCTTACACATGTAATTGCTATAATTTAAGATTAACGATCTCATCTTTGAACATAGTAATTCCTATTAATTAAGGGTTGTGGGAGAAGTGGGGAGGAAGGAGTAGTATTTCCTTTTATTTTAATTCATTCACTTCCATGCCCTCATAAGTGTTCTTCCTTCCATAACCTATTATATAAGAAGTACCAAATGTGCATAACTCCTATAAGCATTTAACTACAATCAAAATTCAAACAGAAAGAACCATTTAATATACCTGTGGTCTCATGCCATAATCTAGCAATGCAAGAACCAACTGCTCTCCAACCTAAGAAATGTGCAATTGAAGATTTAAAAGAAGTTATTTGGCATGATAAATTTAAACGAAGTGAAAAAAATTGTATGAAATTATGGAATAAAAATGATAAGATCCAATTGGGCATTCAAAACCATATGTTTCAATATGTATCCCATAGACAATAGAAGAAAAATATTTAAATGCATTTGGAACTTGCAATAGAGCGAAATTATTTTCTTCAACAAAAAGAGAAAAAGCGTAGTTCATTGTCACTGTGCAAGATACATTACTTACTAGTGATGGAAACCTCAAGTAAATGTTGATGGCAAATGTCTCCAAGTACTGCCGAACGGCTGGCAAGTTATTCCTCTGCAAAAGCACAATAAACAAATTGTTGGGTTTAGAACAGAAGACAGCAGAGAGAATGGTTGCATGTGAGGAGTAGCACTATTCAATAAATGAATTGGAAACAATATTTTTTTATTTTGACAATTGAAAAGTCTAAATTTAACATGATTGATAATGTAGATATACAATAGGCAACATCCTCCCCCGACATACAAGAGAATATGACTAGAATAAACAATAACCATTTTGTAAAATTCCAAGAATGACAATTTAATTGAAAAACAATTTCAAACAAATCACATATGATAAAATGGGCACATGATAGAATAGTGTTCACCACATTATCTAAGGTCTCACACTCAAAATGTTATTTGTTGCTTTATCTACATGTCATGCGTGGCTAGATACTAGAATATTATTCAAGCCATTTTCAAATATCACCCAAAGGTTTTAAGCTTTCGGGTTGAATTATTTATATATATATATACATTATATATGTATGTATAGCTTCAACAAACATTATGAATTTTGCAACACAAGATACAATGTTGAAATATAAAACATGTAATGATCATTGAAAAAACATGACCACAACACTCCGCAAACAGAACAAAAGATTCTTAATATATATCAGTTACGGAGGATAAGGAAGACATGTACAATATATGATGGAGTAATACTCACACAAAGAGCTATGTGCAAGTTATGAGTAACTTGCCCAACTATATCATCCGTAACAAATCTTGATAAAACACATATCATTTGCCAAGCCCGTACTTTACGTCTGTGGATCTATTACAAAAGAAAAAAATACAATACATAGTTAGAAACAATGATGAAATTGCATGAAACAATTATAAAGGAACTCAATAGTAGGTCTTTAAAATTTTCAACTTTTTTAGCTGGAGTTAATTAAAAGAAAAATTTAGCAAGAGATTTGATAATTTTTGTGAACAATAACAACCTCGATGCAATAGTTGATATCTCTAACTTACAACAATATCTATAACTTTTGTCGAATAAGTTAGTTTATATTCTCCACCATTCATTCATGAAATGTCAGAACTATTAGTTGTGGGAAATATGATTATTTTAGGATTTTTGCATCTTTTTATTATATCTCGTTTTGTTAGGATACCTCATAATCATGGGATCTCTTTTTTTTTTGTTTCTTTTTTAGTTGCTAGGGTAACACGTATATAATTAACCGTCTTGTACACTTGTAAATAACCAAGAAAATATTCTCTCAAATATCATTCCATTATGGTATCAGAGCTATAAGGTTTTTAATTATTAGGAAAAATCAATCTGAGTGTCGAGCCTTCATTGTCTACAGTCTTCATTGCTAGTTAACTTTTTCTCTTTAAGAATCAGGTTTAATTGCTTCGAGATTCTTTTTTTTTTCATAGAGATGTCAGAAGTAGTAAAGACAACCACTACAACACAATCAGAGCAGACTTTTCAATATCAACATTTCAATGAATTGAAAAACACCTGTGTTGCATACAAGTTGAAAGGAAAAAGATTACCTTAAATTGACTCAACTCATTTCTTTCATACTAAAAAAGGGAAAATCAATCATCTCACAAATACAGGGCCAAAAGTATAGGATCCTCAATTTGAAGTATGGGGTAGAAAAGCTTCCACAGTTATGATGTGACTCGAAGTCTATAGAGATTAGTGACACTGTTAGGATCTACGGGGGAGAGAGAGAGATTTGTTCTAGAAGGAAGGACAGTGGGCTAGGAGGGAAATTGGTTATCAACTGAGGTGGCTAAGTAGTTAGAATAACCGAATGTACTAGGCGCAGCAGGGATAAAATAGGAGGGGAGAAGAGAGAGGGAGGTAGGCAGGAAAATTGAGGGACGAGAGTGACAGAAGGATTCATACCTTCTGAGGAGCAAATCTACTCTGATTAGGGAGAAACACTAGGTTTCTACACTGTAGTGATACATACATTACAGCTATATAGAAATAATATAGAGAAACTCTAGTATTCCAAGACTAGAGTTCTATCCGACACATTTATGTTCTTAACTTGCCCAGTATACTTGGGATGCACTCCAACAAACAAGTACTAATGCTAGAGACACGACGCAAGTGTAAAAGGTCAAGGTAAAGACTATAGCTTCAAAACAAGAGAGTAGGATGGTTACTGAATATGCCAATCTTTGTAAAAAGAGCTTAACCACTACAAGGTTTTAAAAACTAAATGTCTAAAAGATGCAGCTATTTTAAAAGGCTTTATCAAACAATAAAGAGTTTATGATTTTTCGATTGGGCTTAATATAAAATTTCACCAAGAAAGAATCTAGATTATTGGCAAGCATGAAGTTCCATGTTTTAATGTGTTGTGGCCTTAGTTAGTGGAGAAGAAAGTAGAAAAAATCTTATGATTAAGCTATAAAACATGGACAAGTCTACTATGGTGGCTAAACATGGCAATTCAGGTGAGTTTTCACTATCTATTGTATTAAATGTCTCAGCAACCTCTTTTTCCAACTCTTGGATTGCGGATTCGGAAGCTACTGAATATATGACCCACTCACTTACATTTTCCTCAAGTTCAAGCAATAGGAAAATAGCACTGAAGCAAGCATAAAGGTAAACAAAGATCAGTCCACGACTAACTATAAAAAAAGTTTTTCATGTCCCTAGATTATCCATGAACCTCTTTATCAACAATCTCACACAAGATTTGAATTGCTATATGATTTTTCATCATTATTATTGTGTATTTTGGGACAAGGATTTGGCGAGAGTTCAAAGAACATGAGTCTTATTTCATCACTCCTTATCTTTGAGGGGAGAATTCAATAGTAAAAGATAAGGATATAGGGGATCTCAGGGATTTCCTCTTGCTTGATTTGTCATCTTTCCCTAATCGTATGTCTGAACCTATACCTCGATATCAACAAGAAATGAATAATTATGCCCATGAGAATTTGAGATTTGGCAAGGTATATTCACGGAAGAAGACAATTATTTCTAACTCTATGCAAGTCCAACACTCCAATCCGATTCTTGAGAATGAGATAACAATTTTTTAACCTTTTTTGCTTAGTAAATCTGAATCTTCGTTTAACAAGAGTGATCAATATCTTCCCATTACTATTAGAAAAGGAACTATGAAATGTACCAAACAGCCATTGTATCCTCTTGTTCATTTCCTTTCTTCCAAAATTTTTTTTACCATTTAATAAAGCCTTCCTTGTTAGCCTAAACACCATTTCCGTCCCTAAAACCTCATAAAGAAGTTAAGCATTGGAGAAAAAGTATGTTACTGATCTCCTAAAATAAACACTAGTAAGTACTCCGATAGATTTGAACATTAAAAAATAGCATTGCCCAAATAAGTTCACTTGCAAGCAGCTCATCGAATGTTATAATATCTTAAAGAGGCACCAAGAAAAGGTATTTTGTTTAAAAGAAATGGATGTCGAGTATTTGAGGCATGTACGAATGTTGATTATGCGAGATCGATTCTTGACAAAAATCAACTACAAAACATTGCACCTTTCTTGGTGGGACCTTGTGACATGGAGAAGTAAGAAGCAAAATGAGGTAGCACAATCTAGTGCAAAGGTAGAATTTCGAGCAATGACTCAAGTGTGTTTGACCTACTTTGGTTGAAAATATCTTAAAAGACTTAGAAATGAAGTGGGATGATCCAATGAGACTACTGTGATGATAAATCTGCCATCGATATAGCTTAAAACCCAATAAAATATGATCAAATGAAGCACATTGAAGTTGATAAACATTTCAAAAAGAAAAACTAAAGAGTAGTTTGATTTGCTCATCTTATGTGGCTACAAAAGATTTTTAGATCTTTTTAGGATTTCTCATTTAGTTATGATCTCCAATAATCATGACATCTGATTATCCTATTTAGTTAAGATATCCAGTGATCATAGGATCTCATTATTTTTGTTTCCCTTTTTGTTGTTAGGGTGACATTTATATAACTAACTCTCTTGTAGACATGTAAGCAAGCAATGTAGAAAACATTCTTCTCAAATCAAAATTAGTCAATAATAAAATCAAGAAAATAACTATAAAAAAATTTGGTAAATAGATCGCCACTTACACCACTGTACTTTTTATATAACTCCTTCCCAAGATCCTTGTCATTCACCTACAAAACACATTATATAATGAGCATTATTGTCCTTAAATACTAAATTGAAATTCTCCATACTTGAATTATTAGGAAGTGGATTTCATCAATAACTAAGATGAAGTACATTATAGAAAATAAAACTCAAAGACGAAGATCCAACTCAAGAAATCAAGTTTAGGAACATTGAAACATTAAAGAAGCTTCAAATCTAAAACATGATAAGATGAAGTACATTATAGAAAATAAAACCCAAATATGAAATCAAAGTCAAGAAATCAAGTTCAAGAACATTGAAACATTACAAAAGCTTGAAATCTAAAACATGACAAAAAATTCGGTGCTTATGAGGCCAACAAAGCTACACAATGAACCCTTCTAAACAAAAGCTTATTCTAGTTTACTTGAATAAAAAGAAAAACAAACCCATGCAATAATGTTCTTACTTTGGTCATGCATAACAAAGTAAAGGTTCTTAACAAAACAAAAAATGGAAAAACACTAAACGACAAGCCTTCATTTTGTGGGATGAAGTGGAGTTGGTGTAACATTTTTCATGTTACTGTTCGCAAGCATAGTGACAATAAGAGCAAACTTGTTTATTTTATACTATAAAAAGTTAGCAATATTACCCTAGTTTGTTTTAGAACTTAATTTTATTTAAGAACAAGAATCTTTATTAAAGTAAAATTTTATTCTATTTTCGAATCCAATTACTACTTAGGAAAAGGGTCAAATACCATTTTATGTACATATGTATTCGTCCTTTCAATGAAGGTAAGGCTGATTTTCTCTGCAAAAATTGACTTCTCAAATTAGAAGAGGTAACGTTTTCTATTAGAGAGTAAATGGCGAAGATGGTTTTATTAGATAAGAAGCAAGCGTTACAGGACAAAGGACTGCAAGTAAAAGTATCTTGCCCAGCTATTCAAGCTTATAAGCAACTACTCCAATGCTCTGGATAATACGAAACGGCCCAAAATACCTGGGAGAAAGTTTTGGATGAACTCTTGTGGCCACAGAATTTTGTCGATGAGGACGCTATTTAAGGAACATAGCATCACCCACATTAAACTAAATATTGCGCCGTTTGTTGTTTGCAAATTTGATCATTCGTTGTTGAGCTCGTTGGAGATTAAAACGCAATTGGCGAAGGATTTCATCATGATCCAGGAGGTTTTTGACACAGCAGAAGTAATTCGGTAGAGATTTTAGGTTAATCTCAGAACGCAATTACATAGCGGAATTAATTACGGTGATTTTGTTGATGGCTCTACTGTCAACACATTCTCCACGATCCATCCTTCTTGGGTGTCAAAAGTGCAGGAATAACACCAGGACTCATGTTTTCTCGAATCAAGCCCTTTTTCATCAATTCTTCCACTTGTTCTCTTAGAATATCAACTTCTTTAGGATCCATTATATAATGAGGCAGATTAGGAAGCTTAGCTCTAGGTACTAGATCAATGTGATGTTGAATATCTCTCATAGCAGGCAATTCATTAGGTAATTCGGACTGGACCAGATCTGAAAACTCCTCCAAAAGCGGTTGGACTAGATCTGAATTAGCTCCATTCTTCTCCTCTTTCTCCTCCAATAATTGGTTCTTTACCACCAAGACATGAACCTCTCG
>JANZLF010000222.1:25734868-25758512 GCA_026546835.1 Erythroxylum foetidum
AGGAATCATAACAAATCCTTATCCTAATGGGTATATGACAACATAACATATCCTTATGGATTTAATCCTTTATTAGTTTTCTTCTACAGCTGCTACACGGGTCTCACCCAGTAAAAACCAGTGTAGTGTTGGCGGTGCTCGTCCTTAAATTGTGTGAAATGGTGTAGTGTTTGTAGATTCTTGGTACGAAGTGATGTACCAATATTCTACCCAAGCTAACAAACGAGACAAGCTACGAGGTTGTTCAGAAGCAAAACAAAGTAAGTAGGATTTAAGGGTACCATTTAATACCTCAGTTTGACCATCTGTCTCTGGATGATAGGCTGAACTCATTTGCAATTTCGTGCCTTGAGAGCAAAAAATTTCTTGCCAGAAGTTGCTCATAAACACCAGATCTCGATCGTTAACAATTGAGCGGTATGCCATGGAGATGAACAATATCTTGCACAAATGACTCCGCCACTAAGTGAGCTGTATAAGGATGTTTTAGCGCCACAAAATGCCCATATTTAGAGAGTCTATTAACCACCACAAAAATACAATCAAAGTCATAAGACTTCGACAGACTAGTGATGAAATCCATTGATATGTCTTCCCAAATTTGGGATGGAGTGGGCAAGGGACCGAGTAAATTTGCTGGTTTTTGTGCCTCATATTTCACCGTTTGATATACCTTGCAAGCAGCAACAAATTCTTTCATTGACTTCGTCATACCTTTCCAATATAGATTTGTAGCGCGTCGCCAGTACGTTCGATAAACACCAGAATGTCCAATAGTGGGAATGGAATGAAATTTAGCAAGGAGAGGTGAAAAATGGGGATGAGACACAGCATCATGTTGCAATTCGGTAACAATTTTGCAGAGGTGAGGGTCTGTGTTATTTTCAGTATCAATTGCAGACCAATCAAGCCAAAAGGAACTAGTTAAGGCATGGAATTCTGCTTCCTCAAATTGACGCGAAAGGGCATCGACCGCTTTGTTCAATCTTCCTGGTTTATAGCAAATTTCAAAATCATAACCCAAAAGTTTTGCTACCCAATTCTGTTGGGACGGAGTCACTATTTTTTGCTGGAAGATATGTTTAAGGCTATGATGATCTGTGCAGATCAAAAACTTATTGCCAATCAGGTATGAACGCCAATGTTGCACAACTAGCATGAGAGCCATCAATTCTTTTTTGTAAGCAGATTTTGACAATGTCCAAGGAGATAGAGCTTTGCTAAAATAAGCGATAGGCCGATCCTCTTGCATTAGAACTGCACCAATTCCATTATCTGAAGCATCACACTCAATTAAAAATGGTTGGTAAAATCAGGTAATTTTAGCACAGGTGCTTTCGTTAAGGCAGATTTGAGAGTTTCAAAGGTTGTATTAGCATCTGTGGTCCAAGTGAACTGCTCCGGAGCCTCTTTCTTAAGTAATGCTGTCAAGGGTTGAGCGATCTTCCCATAATTGCGAACGAAGCTACGGTAGTAGCCAGTGAGGCCCAAGAAACTTCTAACAGCTAGAAGAGAAAGAGGAAGGGGTCAAAGAAGGATTGCTGAAATTTTTTTAGGATCCATAGACACTTATTGAGATGAAATGACGTGACCCAAATACTCAATTAAGTTGCACCCAAAATTGCATTTTTTTCGGTTGGCTTTAAATTGATGAGCCTCCAACACCTGTAAAATTGTTAATAAATATTGCAAATGTTCCTCCCATGCAGAGCTATACACCAAGATGTCATTAAAAAAAACAATGACAAACTTCTGAAGATCTGCGTCTGTGACCCTAATCTAATGGTACCCGAAATGTAAATCAATCTTTGAAAAGTACTGAGCTCCTGTTAGTTTGTCTAAATTTTCATGAATTACAGGAATTGGATATTTATCTGGGACAGTTGATATGTTCAATTCTCTGTAATCAACACAGAATCAACTACCGTCTTTCTTACAAACAAACAAAACTGGACTGGAGAAGGGACTAGAACTGTGTTGAATTATACCTGCAGTAAGCATATCAGCCACTAGTTTTTCCATCTCATTCTTTTGAAGATGACCATACCTATAAGGATGAATGGAAATCGGTTTTCTCCCTGGTAGCAGATTAATGTTGTGATCTAACGACCTACAAGGAGGGAGCCCTTTTGGTTTAGAAAATAGATCCTCAACTCGGGACAACAATTTGTCCATGGAAGTTTGATCATGACCAGGCAAAAAGGGGCCTAGTGATTCCAGGTCTGGTGTTGCGTTTATCGACCAAAGGAGGACACAAAATTCAACATCTGAAGTCTTGAAAATGGAACTCAGACTGACAGCTTGGTGGTGCAACAAAGGATCACCCTGTAATTATATTCTCGATCCTTGGTACTGAAAACTCATAGTAAGCTTGGCCCAGTTGTGCATAACGTCGCCAAGTGATGTTAACCAAGGAAGACCCAAAATTATGTCAACACCTGCGAGGTCAAACAAGAACATATCCGCAACAAAAGGAACAAATTCTATAGAAAAATTTAACCCACTGCAAGAACCAAAGGACAAAATCCTGGGACCATTTCCCAATGACACACCAAAGTGCGGAAGCATAGAATGAGGTAACTCAAGGTTGTGTATTAATTTAGGGGACACAAAATTGTAGCTGGCTCGGCAATCCACCAAAATTAAAACATCTGTTCCATTGATTCTCCCCCGTAGGTTCATAGTGCGAGGACCCAGAAAGCCTGTGGCCGAGTATTAAGACAGGTCCAAGGTTTGAAAATGTGTCTCTACCGTTGGGTTCTCAAATTCCAATTCCTCCATTCTGGTTTCAAGATCGCCAAATCCCGCCTCGTCATCAATTAACATGGTTTTTAAAGTTTTCATGGACATTCGTGTAATGAATGGAATGGCTCCTTGCAACGAAAACATAAGCCTTGTCGTCACAATTCTATGTACTCTTGAGGATAAAGACGTTGAGCAATTTTCTGAGACCCATTTTGTGTTTTGGCATAATTTGTTTGGGTGTTGTGGGAATGGTTGGCTGGGGTGTATTAGATTTTGGATGAGGAGGGTTGTTTTCAAGTAACCATTTGAGCCCAACATTGACAGAAGGAGATTTGTAGGGTGTGTGAGATGAGAAGGGTTTGGGTACAGAATAGGCTTTCAGGGGTAAATATATATGAATAGTACTCTTAGAAAGGAACTCAGCTTCAATATATTTTGCAGCTTTCATGACGTCAACTAGAGAAATCGGGTGAAGGGTGCAAGCGCAGCACTTGATTTCCGGTTTAAGACCATTCATAAAATATCCCAAGTAGTGTGCATCACTTAGATCGTCTACCTGAGCGGCCATTTGTATGAACAAGTCGATGCGATCTTCGATTGAAGAGGTTTGCCGAACCGAAGCGAGTCACTCAAACTCATTGCTAGCAAGACGACCATCACACCAACAGATTAACTCTTCAGTGAGTAACTTCCACGTCAAATTTGGTATTCTCTTCTCAAGCCAACGGAACTAGTGTAAGGACGATCCCTCCATGGAAATCATGGCCATATTGACCCACAATTGTAATGGCACTGAGTTGATTTTAAAAGACTGTTCAGCGTGAGCAATCCAGCCTATTGGATCTGACCCATCGAACAAGGGAAGTTTCATTTGTTTTGTGCCCATGGTCTGATGATTATATTGAAACTCAGATGTATTTTGGTGTGGCTTTATGGTAATAGTGGAATGTGGAAGTGCTGTTTCTGGAATGTGGACTAGGGAATAAAGCACAGCGGAAATTGAGTCAAGTTGCGCTTTTATTTGCTCAACTGTTTGGAATTTCCCTTCAAATGGGGATGATATAGTATTGATTTTTTCTTCAATCGTGGATGACAATTCTGTGTGTGATTCAGAGAGGACAACCACCATTCTCTCTAAGGTCTCCACGTGAGTCTCCATTTTAGTAACCATGAAAAACGATAGGTTGGACCAATGTTAGAGAGTAAATGGCGAAGATGGTTTTATTAGATAAGAAGCAAGGGTTACAGGACAAAGGACTGCAAGTACTCAAAGTATCTTGCCCAGCTATTCAAACTTTTACAAAATAATTCTCAAGACCTCCCTGTATTAGTGTCGAGTTCTTTTTATATATTATTCGTCATCATTATTACATTGTATTCAGATCCAAAAGTTAAGCAATTCAGTTCCCCTTATTCCTCCTTGAATACGTAAGAAGTGTTCTGATTGATTTTGTTTCCTTATCTATAATTTCTGTCACATTTTCTTCCAAAAGGAATTCTTAGACACTAGGAGTGATTATGGTAGGACTAAGAGGAGATAATGAATGGGAGTTTTTATTCAATGCAAATACACTGATATAGGAAGTGCAAAAGTATATCACAGACTACCACACCAATAGGAAAAGACAATTTGAGCTGCCTAAACTCTAAAAATAAACTGAAATGAGAAAAATTCACACACTAATGACAATTACTAGAGACCTATTTATAAATTGACTTCTAGAGACCCACTTGTTGATAATAATAACTAATACTTATCCATAACCCACTACTCCTAAAAAAATGGAACTACCCAATTCTTCCTATTTTTCCTCCAACAGTACTTTTTACTTGCTCTTCTTGCAAAAGTATATCTTTAATGGTCTATTATTACCCCTCCTGGAAAGTCACCTTGTCCTAAGGTGGAAATAAGGATATTGTTGCTGGAACAGATCATATGACTCCCAATTGGCATCTTTAGAAGCACGATTCTACCATAAGATGAGCAATTCCAGATCTAAGTGATCACCACGCTTAATCCATCGGTGAGCGAATACTTGTTGGGGTTCCACATTAAACTCCCAGTTGGAATCCAAAGGTAATGGGGCAGGCAGGTTCGTGGGGAGTTCTCCTTTGGCTTCTTTAAGTAACAAAACATGGAAAACAAGATACAACTTGGCACCAGCAGGGAGTTCAAGTTCATACGCTACCAGACCCCAACGTTTGGGAATCTTGTAAAGACCAAAAAACTAAGGCAAGAGCTTCTCATTCAAATGCTTGACCAAAGAATGTTGCCTACATGGTTGGACTCGCAAAGAAGACAAAGTTACCAACTTCAAATGATTTTTGTCTATGGTTCTTATCCTCATGCGCCTTCATCCGATTTTAAAACCTGTAACATAACACCCCTTTGACAAGTTGTTCTTCCAATTCTATTATGTGAGTATTTTCCAAACAATAAACTTGAAAGTTGGGAGGGTCATGACCATATACAACATGGAAAGGAGTAGTGTTTATCGTCGTATGGAAGTTGGTGTTGAATGAAAATTTTGCCTAATACAAGAAACAACTCCAAATCTTCAGCTTCTCACTTGCAAAGCATTTGAGATAAGCCTCCAAGCAATGATTCACAACTTTTGTTTATCCATCTGATTGTGGGTGGTAAGTTGTCCCCATCCTCAGCTTTGTTTGATCAAGCCTAAAAATTTCTATCCAAAAGGAACTGATGAACAACCTGTAGTAGGCCTCACCCAGTCGCATAAGCTTTTGAGTTAAATGCTTCCTTGACATTTATATTGCGACAAAGACTATGACAATAAAAATAAAAATCTTTTTCTTATGCAGGTCTTCAGTTTGAGTTTAGGTATGATTTGTGCTTGCTTCAAAAAATGGGATATCTATCAAGGTCTACTGCTTTGTTAGAAAAAGTTCTCTAATTGCCAAGGCATCAAATTCAAAAAGCAAAAATTATTGCACTCAATAAGAGTAATACTTCCATCTAACTCAAATCTTTCTTTTTGGTAAAGCATCAGTTAGTGGCAAATGGGAATAGAAACTATTACATGTAAACATGAAGTAAAACAGATGTCTCAATTGTTGACTAGGGCATATTCACAAATGTCCAATATAGCTGATGATTTTTGGAAATGTGTCAGATGCGTCGTATTATGTGATAAGGGGGTCAATTTTTGAACGTGGATTCTAGTGTTCACATATTCATTATTACATAAAAAGAAACCATACGTCTTGTTATAGGATGTATGTAAACATGCATCTAACAAGGTTCCTACATCCCAAAAAAAATGACCTAGTAAACAAAGATACTCCAACACTTATCTAACAAGGTTCCAATAGCATCCCAAAGAAATGATCAAATAAACATAGAACCTTGGGCTCAGAAACATAAATAGGAGTTTAAAAATCATGTAATATTGTTGGAATAAAGAAATAGTACCGCAGAATTAAGAAGCTCTAACAAAAACAATTTCCCTGATTCAAGGGCAGCATGACAATCATCTACATTTGCAGATCCCGCCAAATCAGCCAAATCAGCTAGCTTGTTAAACAGAGCCGCTACCGACACACGTGCATACAACTCTGTGTTGATAAACACCTATGAAACAGGTCATGCATTAAGAACAGAAACTAAACAATTACATAGTTAAGGAAAATTCTTGCAATTATACAAACATCACAATCAACAAAGTTATCCTACTTGGCCACAATGGAGGATCTAAGGCCCAACCTACAAGCTACAACACAAACATTGAGCAAAAGATATCTATTTATTACACAAGTCACGAACATTTTTGGGTATGAAGGAATTGATGACTTTTGAACTTCCAATGAAACTTTTAACCTTTAAAAGTTTCGTTTTTTTTCACATCTGCCTCAATAATTGAATGTTTCTTACAAATGAAATGTTGCTTGTTATAATTTTAGTCACTTTTTCATCAACCATGTTTTTTTATGTGAAGATTAATTACTTTATACATCATTTTAAGTTCAACTAAATTTATGCCTAATGATTCGTCAGCCTCTTTACTATTTAATTCAAAACCAAATAAATTTTCTATTTCTTTCTTTTCGTTTGTTTAATATTTTAGAATTAATTAGGTTTAGATTTATTCTATGTCTAATCATTTATGAAATAATTATAATTATAATAATATCATTTTTAGTATACTTGTTAGCAACATCCAAGTATTATTTTGGTTTCCTTTGTATCTTTAGTAGTTTGAAGTAATTAGGCTTACTTTTATTACTTGTAATATAATTTTTGTCTTTCAAATTAACAAAATGTGGAACAAATTTACCAATAAAGTGCCACTATATAATTTTGCCCATTATTAACATGACTCCATCAATTAGGACTAAGCAGAAATTGCCCTAACCGATGAAACCGCTCAAACTAAATCCTTAAACTATTAAACCATTAGATAGTTTATCTGTAATTAATAAAAAAATAAATTGAAGGTTTATTCCTTTTTTTTCAAAAATAGGATTTCATTGATTAAATAAATTTACATCTAGAGTACAAAAGGTCGAGGATAATTCAAAAGGTCTAGATTACAAAGCGTTATAGTTCTTAGTAATCATTTACATCTTGATATCTAAGGGGTACTTATGAGACGACATACTACTTGACAAATTTGCGGCTATCCTCTTGCTAACATGGCCAATTTGCAATGGAGGAAAATATCCTAAAAAACCATTTCAATGCTTCGACTTTGTCGTCTAAAAATTCTACAATTACGCTCCTTCTAGATATACCAAAGCTGCACATAACTTAATTGCTTTGTGATCAGCTACATTATGCACTCTAAGGCTCCCCAACCAAGACTCCAGGAGTCCACCGGTCTGTCCATGTTGAGAATAATTTGCATCTGGTCCCAAACTTGCCTGGTAAATCTGCATCTAATCATAAGATGCTCCAGATTTTCCATTTTCAAATTATATAACTCACAATGCAATGTGTGAATGGAGAACTTGATCCTGTCCCTCGTAAGCAACCCTCCATTGATTCCCATCCATAGATAAATGAATGAACTTGATGGATGTCACTATCTGACACTAGCTCTGTCCATTCCAGTCTTGCATTTTACGAAAATTGCAAAAGTGTTTTGCATGTGTTTATGCTGAACTTCCTTGATTTATCTGCTAGCCACTAAATTTCATCTTGTTCTCCCTCTTGGCATCTAGGCAATTCTTCCATTACGAGGCTGGCACTTCTATTATTATGGAATGGCCATATCCATTGATTGTTTCTAATTAATACACTCACTTTAGTTTTTGGATTCACCACCAATTTCAAGGATTGTACCTCTTCCACCTAATATAGGAGACCTTTACAATGCCAATTATCATATCAAAAAGACGTGCTTTCTCCATTCCCAATCCTATGGAATACCTGTTGTTGCATCCATTGTCTTGTCACTAGGATTTCCTTTAGGGTTCCTAACATTTCCTACCTTGGCTTTAAAATCCAAATACTCTTGTTCTTTATAAAAACATTATGTATCCATTTCAACAATAGATCCTCTCTTTTGTAACACAACCACTACAAATTCTGTCCTCTCTCACCTTATGAATCATCCGTGCAGAATGAATACCCAAATCCCCTGTTCCTTAGGTTTGCAAATTTTGCTCCAACTAATCTTAGCTTTGCTTCTACCTTGGTTTGAATCATTCCACAAGAATTCTCTAAGTCTCTTATCTATTTCCTTGAGGATACTTTTAGGAATGGACAAATGGTTAAGCCAATAATTAGTAAGGTTGCTTACTATTGTCTGAATATGTTGTAGCCTGCCCCCATAACTAAGGAACCATTTGATGCATAGCCAGTGTAAACATAATTTTCAACCTTTGTATCAAGTTTTGACCAATCTTTATTGGGTAAATGAACATAAGTTCTGCACCCAAATATTTTTAGGAGTAAGTGTTATGAAATTCAATTTTCAAAGCAAAAAGTTTTAGAACACTCAAAAGGCTACAGTTAACACTGCTTCCCCTTAGAGATACTAAGGGACATGCAAAGAAAACATAAGAGACTAGACCTCTTCCAATAAGTGTCGATTTTTAATCTCATGTAGAACAAATTTTATGGGGTAGAGTATCTAACGAACTAACCAAAACATTTGCCAACAACAGGCAAGAAAGACAAAATAACAAAGCCTTTGCTAGCAACTAGTAAGAAAAGCCCATATGTTATACATATTTTTCCATCACAAGAACAAGGAAAATAATTGTGAAATAAATTTGAAAACCTTATTATATGGTTAGATGCTCCAAAATCATTGATCCATGGAATAGATTGAGATGAAGAGTAAGATAATAAGGATTTCAATCACTACCAATTGTGCTAAAGAAGCATTAGGAGTACTAGATTTCTTATAATGTTCTTTTTACCCCCTAAATCCTTGTTTCCTATTCCACTAAGAATTTTTGGAAGTACTTGTTTGTCCGCAACGTTCATCCTCAAGCTTTATGAAACACATTCCCTTTAAACACATTCATCCCAAATGTGTCTTTCTAGGCTACACTTGCCTACAAAAAGGATATCAATGCTACTTTCCTACTTTAAACAAATATCTTGTGTCAATTGATTTTTCATTTATGGAACACATTCCCTTCTCTCCTAATTTTTTTATTTTTGAGAAGGTGGATGATAACTTGTTAGTTTACAAGATCATCTATCACACCAGTATCCCTTAGTTGGCAAGACGTAGATGATTACTAGGAACCACAACTCTATGTAATCTAGACCTTTAGGATTATCTTTGATCTTTTGTACTCTAGATTGTAAATATATTTAATAAATCCAATTTTTAATTTTTGAAAAAAAAAAGATCACCTATCACACTAAAATGCTCTCTCTACACATGATCCTCCTACACAACCACAACTACCACCCATTCTTTTGGTCTATTCTAGAAGACGAGATCATCCTGATACAAGTTCGCTATCTATCTCTTCTTTGTCATCAGATCCCATAACATATTATCCAAAACTTCTTATTGTTTTTTGCAAAGGTAAACATCAATACACTTATCCGATTTCCATTTCTTTCTTATGATCATTATGTTCCTCTTCTAGTTCTTTTGTTGACCCTCCCAAACATTGTTCATGAAGCCTTATCTCATCCTAGTTGCCATCATGCTATAATAAAGGAGATTAATGCTTTGGATTCTATAAAGAGTATCAAGGTTAGAAGGCTTACTTCAGTCAACTCCAGATCTGGACTTTTAGCCAATAATGAAACTTCAATCTTGGCGTCAGGATTGTCTAACAGTTCTGCTTCAAAATCCTCGTCAAATGCAACTAGTGGAGAAAACATAATAAATTTGACTTGTGTTTGTACTAAACAAATAAGAGAGAAAATTCTTAAATAGAATTTAACGCAAAAAAAAGTATGTCGACAAACCAGAACCATAAAGTGTTAAGATCTTTAGTTCCTTTATGTAATTCTTGATTATCTTTGGATGAGATAACCACAATCCTGTTAAATGCAATGCAACAAGACGAACTGTCCGAGGACTTTTTGTACCTCCATCAAGAAGTCTCTCAACAAACTGTCATACTTAGGTCAATCATCAGTATTACAATCTTGACAAAACAAACAATAAATAGGCCATCATCACAATAAAGTAAGAGCAAACAAGTATTTCTGCTCGTCATAAAAAAGATTATAGAAGAAGAAATACCCATTTTAGAGGACCAGGTGCATCAGCATCCAAATGCAAACTCTCATCACTAAAAACTGATGTATGCAACACAGAGGACAAAAGTGCAGCAATACATTCAACCCTCCTCTTGTTGCTGCTAACATGCAGTATCCAAGAAGAACGAACCAAATCCCACATCATCTGCAATGAAAATGAGATAACTGGCAGTATGTAATAGAAGTTAAGGTTTCTTAATCTCTGCAATCCAAATTTTCTAATAACATAATTCTTTCTACCACACTATCAAACCTTATGCCAAATGGAACAACGTATATGAAGCTAACTAGCAAGACCTTGGGAACATAATTTTAGAAGACGCTACAAGTTCTTTAACTTCAAATCTAGATCTTAACAAGTGCTTTTGTTTTCCAATTTCTTGAGCGCATCCACATACATGATCGATACAATAATAATAGGAAAGTGCAATATTCCATGACAAAGTTATACAATACTCTTCAATATTGCTTTAATTGCTTCACCATAAGATATACATTACACTTCTATAATGGATCATTTATTCTTGTACTAAAGGATAAATTTTCATGACAGTTAATAATTTCAAACTTCAAAATAGTTAAGTAGATAAAAACATCAAAAAGGGATATATCTTGTGGACTAAAAGACCACAAAATTCAAAATAGTTAATTCCAAAAATACAAATAAGTATTCAGTTGCCACAACATAATGGTCTTGGTGCATTTGACTAACCAAAAACACAAAGATTTGTTGTTGGATTAAGACACAACAAAAAACTAAGGAGTAACTAACATAATGATTGACAGTTAATAGAGATTATAAACTAATATGCTTTTACCATCTACTCCAAAAATACAACTTTGAGTAGTTAGCCCCACAACCATAAATATTAAACTTCAATACCAACTATGCATTGTAAAGACATACTAGCTTAAACCTACAACATATGCTCAATATCTCAATTTCCAATTACGGTGACAAATTTTGACATTATCATCATTGCATGCACTAACCCATTTATGAAAGTGTCAACTAAGTATATGGGTCATATTTTTTGGCATAGTGCATCGGCCTCTTCTTTCTTACTCCTTGGTTTATACGCTTATATTGTTAACTGCTCTTAAATTTTCAAACTAACCACAACCATGAAAACTACATAAACCGTTTGTTATGTCATACAAAATGATAGAAAAAGGTATAAGATAAACCTGCATATCAACACCCTTGCAAGAGGATACAAGTGAACCATACTTTCCTGAAGCAAAAAGCTCCAAAGCCAATCTGACAGATCTCAACATGGCCAAAACACAGTTCTCCCCAGCATTCTCAAGACTATAAATAATTTGAGAAACTTATCAACAAATGTAGAATAGTACATCAACTATCATGTTCATAAAAAGAATAAATTTAATAACAGATAGCACATATATAAGAATTCAAATCTCAAAAATAACTGTAGAGTAGTGACTGAATGTCTTCATTGGTGGAACTGGAAATAGCCAATAGAAAGGTTATGGTTGATTATTCATTTCTCAATATAATCATTGATTTACTCTAAGGAACTATGAGAAACAAAAACTAAACAAAACCAACTCGCGAACTAAATATTTTTATAAAAAGAAGTAGAAACAAAAAATATTTTAAAAAAATGATCAAATATCTAACAAATATTACACAAAATTTTAATTTCATACAATATCTACTTGGGTTTCCTTTTCATGATTATCTGGTAATTCAAGTAGATTAGTTTAGGTTAATCTCTATCTAGTTGGAATTACTTTCACTTACAGCCTGTTTGGAACCAGGTGAATTGAATTCAATTACAACATTGAATTCAATTCACCTGTTTGGAACAAAACAATAAAGAAGAACTCAATTCATATGTGTAATTCAAACCCACTACTCCTTATAAATTCAATTCGGCCTGCAACCCACGTGAATTCAATTACAACCGACTGTCTGGGGAAGTTGATGGATTGGTTTCCAAATACTGCCCTTGCCCATCAATCAACCAGTCTAGAAGAAATTTAACACATCCTTCCAATAAAGGGTATGCCATATTTTTCAGAAAATCCTATGTAGCAACATCAGTTAGTGTATTGACTAAATAAGTTGACCAAACATCATCAGTAGAAAGGACAAGAACAGTCGTCGTGGAGAACAACAAAAAAAGTTCCCTCCTTTCTTTATATCGATTGCATTTTTAAGCTTCCAAATTATAATAGTTTTCTATTATCTTCATAGCTCGGTCTAGCTTAATATCATTTGCAATCAATTTTTTGAACTTTTTTGATGATATTACTTATAATGAAATTGATGTTTATAAGTTGTTCTATGTAAGTGTGAATGCTTATTATTTAATAAGATTATTTTTTAGTCAAGGGTAAAAATGTCATGAAATAATTGAATTCATTTTGATTGTGTTCCAAACAGTGTAATTGAATTCAATTATAATATTACTGGGTTTGTTCCAAATAGTATAAATTGAATTCAATTCAATCTCATTAATGTAATTGAATCCAATTCGAAGGTTTCCAAACACTCCGTTAAGAAATAGAGTTATAGTTAGATTAAAATACTAGAAAAATCTAAATGTGAAATTGAATTTTACAAAAAACAAGGGAGAGGACAGGAATTTCAAGTTATGAATTTCGAAGTGAAAGTGTGATATTTCTTGTTTAAGAGTGATTCTTAAATTCTAGGTGCAACTCCTAGACACTAGGTGTGATGATTGGTTTTTTACAAACCCTAGATGTGATTTCTAAGAGTTGGTAAAGCTAGGAAATCTCTTTGTAAACTATCATTTTAAGTTTTCTTCTTTGTTGACATTAATAAAGAGACATTCAAATCAATTGTACTTTGCTTACTGGATATCTTCTTTATTGATATTAATAAAGAGACATTTTGATCAACTCCAGTCAAAGCTATTCAAGAGACTTGTAAAGAAAATATTCTTCTTAAAGAAGAGTTTTTATTAGAATTCTTATCCCCCCTACAATGCTAATTAGTAGAGTTTAAATACATCAAGGACTCAACTACTTTCCCAAACTAAAGGAGTAAACAGCTAGTTGGCAAAATAATAGCCAACAATTATTGGATAATGGAAATATTCCTAAGCAAATAAATAACAATAATAAACTACTGCAAATATTAAGCCATAATTTGCGCTCGAGTTGATCTTCACGGCTTATCACATTTAGATCAAATATGTCTTGTTTAGTTCTTATTTTTTATCATTCGATAGTGTTTCTATTTCAACTCTCAATTAGCAGGCTGTACTCAATCCGTATAATGGAGGAAGAAGCAATATCAGAATTAGACACAATGGATAATGAGACACTTTCAAGTGATTTGAGTCTTGGAGGAAGAACCAGTATTATGGAGGAAATAAAGGCCATCAAGCTCCCTAGCACTACCAATCATCTTCACCAAAGATAGGGCCTGAAATACACACAAGGAAGGGAAAAATGTTACTACACAATTCTGGTCTTTAGTAAGTTTACTAATTGAAACCAGATTGCATTTCAGATTAGGAACATGGACCGGTTTTAAGTTCAATCCTGAGAATTCTACAATGTCATGACCATTTGCTTTTACTGTTTTTCCATCTACCACAGTAATTTGAATATCATCCCCACATGTGTCATAAGTAGAGAAGGTGTCTTGGTTTCCAGTCATGTGATTTGATGCTCCTATATCAATAATCATTTCCTGGTGTTTCTCAACCTTAGTGAAAAAAAGAGGCTACCTTAATGAGCCACTGCTGCATTGGAAGAGGAAGCGGAATTTTTTTTGGTTATGTCAAAAAATTTTGGTGGCTGAGTATTGATTACATCACCGTGACTTGTTCAAAACTAAGGCTAAGTTGACCAGTCTAATTGTTGTCAACACAGGTTTCTACTGCAAGGGCCTTAGTGGGTTCTCTCTAATTTCGTGGCTTCCATCCTGCTAGTCTACCGTTGAGTTTCCATCAATTTTCCTTGTTATGATAGGGCTTGCGACAATGGTCACACCATAGTTGCTCTCCACCTTCCTTTCTAGTTCTCCCGCCATTCGGATTGAAGGTGTTTGGCTTGTTCTAGTGAGTAGCTAGTGTTGAACTAGTTGAGGATGTCCCTTCTAACTTCAACAAAAACTTCTTGAATTGAAGGGAAAGGTTTCTGTCCTAATAACCTCCCTCTAACATCATCTAGATCTTTGTTCAGGCCTTGTAAGAAGTCCAAAACACGCTACTTTTCCACCATCCGAGAAAATTGAACTCCTTCTTCATGGCAATGCCACTTGATTTATTGGTATAAGTCGATCTCCTGCCATAACTCAGTCAAGGAGTTATAGTACTCAGTGACTGATTTGTTTCCTTGTTTTAACTCCTGAAGACTGGATCGAACCTCAAACATTGTGAGGTATTCTCCATGTCCGAGTAGATTCCTTTGACTACCTCCCATATTTCATTGGTAGTCTTGTAGAACAGATAGGTCCTCCCAATTCTAGACTCCATGGAATTGATTAACCATGCCATAACTATTGAGTTTCCAGCGTCCCATGCACTAAATCGAGGATCACCTGTAGAGGGCATTGGAGTATCACCAGTAACATAACCAGCCTTTCATTTACCCTTAAGCACGAGGAAGACACGTTGGAACCACTCTCTAAAGTTGTTCTCATTGAGTTAGTGTTGGGTAATGCAAAGGAAATGGTTTCTAATGAGGGGTATGGTGAAGGATTTGGTATAAGCATAAGGGCAGATGAGGTAGCTTCAATGGTTTCTTAAAGAGAATTAGTTTCAATCATTGGAGGCTCCGATATCATGTTAAATTTGCAATAGGCCTACGAGCCCACACGATAAGGAATGTTAGACCAACACAACCTCAAGTGAGGTTCTATCCTAAAACTAATTGGCAATAAATGGAATAGCCCACTAGGCTTAAATGTTAGTCTTCTTTCCCCCTCTTTCTTCGACGTAGGAAACTCACATGTTAGTATTTTCAACACTCCCCCTCACATGTGAGTCTCTTTTTACTTGGGCAACCTTCTGATCAAAGTCAAATAGGCCCCCCTTTTGGGGGAAACAATATTGCTGGGCCACTTGCTCTTTGTAAACTTCAAATCCTTCTCCAACTGCTTAAATGATGGGCCCCCTTCTGAGACAAACAATAGGCCAAGATCTTCATTATCTCTGATACCATGAACAAAGAGGTGAAAGGAAATAATTCTCCTCGTTGATTTACTCGGAAAATAGATTTACAATATATAGGTTGAAACTACCCTAATTCTAGGAAGTAAACAGAGGAAAGATTGAGGGAATTATTCCTAACCTACTATAGTTAATCAATCAAAAACAAGTTTGGAAATTTACAATAATTACAGCTAATCACAATAAATACTAAATCACATTAAATGCTAATTACTCCACCATAATTCTCTCCAACAGAATCCACTACCACCATTGATTTGCTTCCCCTTCCAGATGGAAAGTTGCCAATGACATTGTTAGGATCATTAGATGATAGGAAGAATAAGCAGAGAGCAGAGCAATAATCGGTAGAGGAATATTCGGGTGGTTAGTTAGCTAAATGGTACTGACAACAATCATTAGGTTGTAACAGAATCGGTTACCTAGGGTGGCTATAAAGGGGGACAAGAAGAAGAGAGAAGGGGGAGAAAAATAGATAGAAGAAGAGTGACAGAAGGATTCAACCTTCTGAGGAGCAAATCTGCTCTGGTTAGTGAGGGAGGAGCAATTCTGCTCTGGTTAGGGAGAAGTAGTATACTACTATTCGGTAGTGATAATCACTTTACCGATATTTTGCAATATTATAGTGAAATCTATAGAGTTCTGAAAGAGGGAGTCCTAACACCAACTCTCAACATCTAGCGTGGTTAGAATATAGCTATCTAAATAAGTTGATAAAGGGGGCAACATTTCCTTGATGACATTCAACTACAAATCTAAACAAAATGCACTATGTATGTGGATGGGAGCAACATTTTATTTATGACATGCAACCATAAATCTAAATGAAATGTACCTTGTATACAAGTGGAGTTGCCTGAGAGATAGGCATGTGTTGGTTTTTGATTGACGGAGGACTAACAAAGAAAATGAAGAAACTAAAAAGAACACATGCTTTTATGTTTTTTGAAAAAATCACACATTTATTCAATGCACTGCATAGTTTATATAAAGCTGAAAATATAAGAATCAAATAAAATTTGCTGATACCTAGCTACATCTTAACTAACTATTTTAAACAAGGAATAAAATACTAAAGATTTGGTCCATTGAATAATTATTCTGCATCAATTATAAGGCATGTTTTCAACCCTCCTCCTCGCCTTAGTAATTGCAAGGCATTAATGTCAAAATAATTCTCATTTCGTGACATGCAAATCTTCTCCATATGTCTATTTTGTCCACATTTTCTACATTTAATATCAGGCCTTTACTAATATTTACTTTGTGGGTGATTTGTTTTTTTGCAATGTGGACATGGTAGATATGAATCATCATTATTTATGTTATTGTTGTTGTCGACTTTGTTGACATTTTTTTTTTGTCTCCTCCTGAATTTTTTTTCTTTTGCTAACAGAGCATCTTTAATATTTTCTTCTTGTCTCATCGTCCTCCTTTGTTCTTGTGCCAGTAGTGCATTTACTAATTCTGCCATAGACATGCTTAATAGATCCTTAACTTCTTCCAATGCAGAAATTTTATATTCATATTTTTCAGATAAGGTTACAAGAATTTTTTACACTATTCGTTCCTAAAAAAAATCCTTACCTAATAATCTCACTTTGTTTACTATGTCGAGCAACTTGTCGGAGTATTCTTTAATGGTTTCTGACTCTTTCATCTTCAGCATTTCAAATTATCTAATCAAGTTGAGCACTTACATGCTCTTTGTTGTTTCATTGCCTTAGTATTCCATTTTGAGGCAATCCTAAATATCCTTTGTTAACTTTAGATTCATAATTTTTGTTAATACAATGTTTGAAATAGTAGAAAACAAGCAGACTTCGGCTTTAGACTTCTTACTTTGCGTTTCTTTATGCATCTTGATTTGAGTAATTGTAGGATATATTGGCAATGGAGGCATTTCATAGTCTTCCTCTACTGCTTCCCAAACATCTAGCATTAAGATGAACTTTCATTCGAATAGTCCAAACTTGATAATTTTCATCATAAAAATTGGTGTTGCACTTTTAGACAGTTGTATTTCAATTTTCATTGATTGAAGATGGTTGTAATTCTTATTTGTAAATCGAGTTTGTGTTTTAGTTTCGCTCATCTTACAGGTCCCTTAAGATAAATGCTCTGATACCATTTTGTTGGTTTTGTAATCGACGGAGGACTAACAACAAAAATGAAGAAATTAAAAAGAACACTGGCTTTTGTGTTTTTTGAAAAAACAACACATTTTTTCAATGCACTGCGTAATTTTTATAGGGCTGAAAACATAATAATCAAATAAAATTTGCTGATATCAAGCTGTATCTCAACTAACTATCTTAAACAAAGAATAAAATACTAAAAACTTGATCCATTGACCAATTATTCTGCAACAATTATAAGGCACGTTTTCAACAGCATGTAACCTTAAAGTGCCTTTTTAGAAAGGGTCAAAAGTAAGGCTGTGACATTTGAAGCACTTTGTCAAAATTTCTATTTTCTCAAGTCTAGGGAAACACAACATGAAGGAATGCGAACAGTAGTTGATTTGCAGTGACGAAACGATGGACCTTTCACGCCCTCGACTCGATGACTGCACATTGATCTGTTCTGAATTCATCTGTATAAAGTTGTTTATTTGATAGGGGCCTTTCTTTTGGAGCGATCATATCAAAACTTTGTGGGGATGACTGGTAGAGGAGCCCTGTGGGCCTGAAGCAAATCATAAACATTCTCTCTTTACATGCACATGAGGCTATTGAATATTAGCAGAAGAGATCAATATCCACTGGGGATAATTTGAACTATCAATGAAAATGATTGCCATTTTTGCACGCTTAACCTGATATAGTGTCTGTCCATGTTAACAGTGTATGATTCTCACTTTGGAAACGTGGATACAGCTGATAAGTGTATTATTACGCAGTAAACTACACATTCAGGTACAACCATTATTGAGGATTCTTTAGAAAGAGTTTGTTCTCTCATTCCCTAAAAATCAGGCCATTTGAATTACGTGTACAACCTGGCAGATATTTATATGGGTGAGTGTAGACCTTGGTTTTCTCGGGGGATATTTTCAATACTTTGTCTTTCCTTGTTATATTCAAGTAAAGAAAACATGAGAGTGCGTATCTGTACGCATAATCGTGAAAAGTGCATCCAAAAGTAGCACTGTAAGGTGAAGAAGATGACTTGTAACAATCAAGCTTATGAGCACTAACTCCGCAATACCACCCACCTACTTGTTGTCCTAAACCTAAGGTCCTCTGCCATGGGTAAGGCCGTTTAATAGTGAAGAGCAGTAAAAGGCAAATAGCCAGGTTGCCATCTTTCCTTGTCCCATTGTGCACGGAACGCCTCGTGGGGCTGCCAAATGGTCAATGATAGAAAAACAATCAGTAATGGGCAAGCAACATTAGGCGAACTCACGAGGAGAATTTGTTTGGTTCAACTCCGGATGTGCCTCGAGAAGTATAATCCATGTTTACAGGTAACACGTAAAGACTCTTATCTTTGGCTTAAAATGATGGGTTGATAGACGAGAGACATGCCAAGAAAGGAATTTTCATGCTCAAACTACAAGAAAACTCAAAATTCACAGCCCACCAAAACACCACGACGGCTTCTTTGCTTTTCAGACCTTTTGAGAAGTTCCCTTTTGTTACAGTCGTGTGTATGACAAGCTAACGTTTCATGCTTTTCCCCTTCTAAACGTCACGGACATATCGACAGTGACTACCAAACTTGGGACTTGGGGAAGAGAAACCGCAAGTAAGAAGATGTAATGAAAATTTAAGTTCAAAAGATTTAAAATTCTGGCGTGTATCCAATACTATACTTTGTTTCTTGGTTCAGAAAACTCTGATTTGCTGAATATGTGTTGACCATATGATCACGTAAACAAAAGAAGAAGAGCTAATTATGTCTAATTATCAAAAGGGTAACATATCCACTCAAAAAGGTCTTGGCTCTCTTTGAAGCTGCGATATATATTCAATTCATTCAGAAACATAAAATTTGCCAATATATAGTGTGTATGGACTATGGAAGGAACACTTTGCGGAGTTAAATTTGAGGGAGCCAACCTTGTGCCAACTTTCCATCTCTCTAGCTGTCCTGTCTGTCTGTCGCTCTCTCTAATCTTTCCTGCCTCTTGTCTTTGTATCATTTCTTCTGTTTTTATTATGTTAAAGTAAACTCTTGCTTCACAGTTAACAATTGGGGCATTCATAAGTGGGGTGGTTGAAGTTATCAAACGGGGTCGGTGACGACCTGGTTTCCAATTTTCCTCATTATCTCCTTTTTCAGCTAATAGCATCATTAGGCTTGGTCAAGTTGTTATTTAATCATTACCCAGTTGCTTTTTTTATATGATATAAATACAATGGTTGTGCTTTCACAGGACATTTTCTTTGGCTGAAATGATTTGTCTGTGGTCTATCGAGCGAAATAGATTAGGCAGGCTATGCAGAGTTGGTATGCGAACTCGAGCTTGCTGATTCGTAAGTATCATTTTTGAAGATTTTGGAATAGAGGAGATTAGAATGGGAACAGTGATGGAGGAAGAAACAGGCAAGAATAAGGGAATTCATTCAGGTTTAGCTCAACTTAATCAAGAACTGCATGGGAACTCGGGTAAAACCTTGAGAAATTCTGGTAATGGGTGTGTATTGGGTGCAGAAGTTGTTTTAAATTCAGGAGAGGTTGGGAATGGTAAAGAGGAGAGAGGGATTTTGGATGCGAATGCTACCGGATTGGGCTCAACTGAAAAGGTGGAAAATCAGGAAACAAGTGGTATGGGAGAGACTGGCCAACCATCGAATCAAGGGACTAGTAGGAATCCAGATGATTTTGTTATCGGGATTGTTCTTGAGAGTGTGACTGCTGTAACTTCCAGGGATACTATGTCTATGAGTGTTAGTAGAGAAAAGCAGGATCTGGGAGAAAAATCTGACGAATTTGTTAGCACTTGTAGACTGAAAGAACAAGAAACATCCAGAGGGCCACAAAATGGCGAAACCATGGAACAAATTGAGCAGGGAGTTGGTGAGGTTGATGGGGTTTCTATTGCAATAGATTCAGCCGAAAATGCAGTTACAAATGACAGGAGATTAGAAACCAATAGCAACGAGTTCGGTTCAACCAACGTGACAGGTGATAAATCCAAGGCAAAATCGCCCAAAGTTGAAAAACCTCGCGTGAGTGATGTTGTTGGCAGAGGAGAATCTAAGGATAATCGGGATGGAGAAACAGTCTGTAGGATTTGCCACTTGAATTCTGAAGTTGTACTGGAAAGTGGTGCTGCAATTGCAAGTACAGCAGCCTCTGCCTCTGCCTCTGCCTCTACCATGGACTTAATTCAACTTGGTTGTGGATGTAAAAATGAGCTTGGCATTGCGCATTCTCATTGTGCTGAAGCTTGGTTCAAACTAAAACAAAACAGGTAGTTTTTCTGATTTTCAAATTCAAAATTTTGATAAAAGTTTGAACTTTCCTGACATGATGCATCTGCTTATCCAACATTAGGATACTGATTGCCGAATCGTTATTGCCACATCATAACAGCTTCATATATTATAACAACGGTTGTTGTAATCTTCCATTGGATCCTTTTCTGAAACTTCCGTCTGCAGTCACCCAATCCTAGCAATGTCTTATGACGGTGGAGCTCTTGGAACTTTTTCAATATGTAGTTTTTTTTTGTCTTTTTTGTGAAATTCTAGGAAAACTGTTTTTTCTTCTCTGCTCCTGACATTCTTGTGATCATTGCTATTCTATCCAGACCAATTCTCCTCTTTAGTTATATCTGTTTTTCTACTTATTCATCTTAAACACTCTTAGTGCCTTGAATTGTGGTAGGAGAGCAAACTCAATTGCCTTTTCTTTGGAAATTATGAAGTATAATGAGAAGCTGGTTCATTATATCAGGATTTCTATTGGGTTTCTGATACATTTTAAAGATCTTGCCTAAACTTGGAATAAGAAGTTGTTCATCGACAATGAAGCTTCTATTGTTCAATTAGCCATTATGGGGAACTTCTGAATTTCCACTTCAAGATCATAAATCAGAGTTAGCGACGATTGGTTCTTCAGGACATATCAAATTTGGGTTTGTAGTTTAGGAATGTTGATGGAAGTTTCTTATAAATGTTTGGATATATAGACTGTTGGTAACAATCCCTCCATTTCAACTTTACAATTCTGCTGAAGCATCTTGCTTGTTTATACTTGGACTGAATTCAATTACCAAGTTGCAATGATGTTCATGCTCTTGTCGCTGCTTCATCCCCTTCCTTTCCTTTTCTTCTCCCTTTAACCTTATGTTTCCTTAAAGCTAACACTTAAACAGAAACAGGAAGTTCCTCAAATTGTGAATGTGAATCAGGAACTTGCTTTGCTTTATTTTCTAATTGAAGTCATTCATCAGCAATCAATCTTTAATGGAGTTGCTTCAACCTCATGCTGGCAGCTACTGATAATGGCGTGAAATTTTTTTAATTTGTTTACGTGCAGGATATGCGAAATTTGTGGGGAGATGGCAAAAAACGTCACTGATGTTGGTGATAGCAGATTTGTGGAAGAGTGGAACCATGTGAGGCTTATGGTTAATGGAAACAGGTTTTCAGACCGGGGTGGAGGATGTTGGAGGGGGCAACCGTTTTGTAACTTCCTGATGGCGTGTTTGGTGGTAGCTTTCATTCTTCCATTGTTTTTCCGGGTGGATTTGTTTTAATTGTATAAATCAAGATAGTACCATTTTGTTCACATTCTTAGGCCTGCTGGAATATTAACACCTGACCTTGTCCTGAAAATATTCTCTTCTTGTTGTACAACAACAACATCTAATGGAGTCCAGTTGAGACGCGAGCTTGGGAATTATGCAACTTTGCACATTTCTGACAAAAAGGCTTTCAGACGATGTGTCAAATTGTCTGAACTCTTTTAGACAACTTCATTGAAGCTGACATTATAGTCAGTTATTACCAACTTACTTTCCTATAAATGTGGCCATTTGGCCATTACATGAGTATTGTACAAAATCAAGGTTGTGTAGTGTGTGAAGGCTTTGTAAGATTCCCAGCTCCAATGAGTTGTATAATGAGAAGTTTTAATTAAGTGAGTGTATATTTTGCTAACTAGTTCATTTTAGGCAATTATAATTGCCAACATTTGGTATCTCAAGTAAATCAAGATTGCTTCGAGTTCAACAACTGAAGTTCAATAAATGCATTTGTCAAATTACAAGTTTGATGGTAGAAACAATTTTGCGATGTGTAAAAACATTATAGAGTTATATTTGAGAAGCAACAGGAATGGTGAAATTTTAGAGAAAGGATTAGTAGAAAAATAAAACTGACAATTAAAGAATCACAACAATTGGTTTGTAATTGTTTATTAAATGAAAAAACCTTGTTTTTAATTTTGTCAATCTGTTGAGTTGTCAATCCTTGAAAAAATATTTTATGCTAAAACAACAAGGGAGGCCTGTAATTTTTTGGTCAAAACGTATGAAGGAGCAAACATAGTTAAATGAATAAGACTACAAGGTTTGAAAAGGCAATACGAGTTGATAGAACAAGGCAAAGATGAAAGTATCCATGATTTTTTTTCATGAATTGAAAAGTTGATCAATGAGATGAAAAATAATGGTTCATGAAATTACGGAGAATGATATCGTGGAGAAGATCATGCGCTAGTTAATAAGTGAATTTGATTATGTTGTCACATCTGTTGAAGAATCTAAAGTTTTGGAGTCCATAACTTTCAATAATGTAGATTTATATTTAAGGACTAACCTTAATGCGGAAATACTGGATCGATTTGTTGATTGTTAATCTTCATATTACGGTTGGCTACTAGAGTCACCGATTAATCCACGCCTCAAACTCTAATCTTTGATGGTGTGATTCACGTGAAGAAGAATAAAGAGAATTTTAGAATAAACATAGTTTTTCACTTTTGATTATCTACAATGTAATCATCTTTTCATCCTTTTATATGAGGACGACTATAACTGTCGGAAGTTATTTCTTGTGTAACTTCCAAC
>JANZLF010000222.1:25758612-25774606 GCA_026546835.1 Erythroxylum foetidum
ATTGTAAGCTTCTTACGAAATGACACTTGATGGAAGTTTTGGCAAGGATATAAGCCTTTGGCAATAACTTAGATCAATCCGTCTCAAGTTTGAAAGTTGTTTGATGGTTGTAGGGATTCTCTCAAACTTATTTTCACTTAAATCTAAATGTGTTACAGAAGATAGAAAGCTCAAGTCCTCGGGTAATTCCCTCAAATTAAGGCCGGTAAGGATCAAAGTTTTTAAAGAAGAGGCGCCCTCTAACAACCAAGGCAATAAATAGTGGTCTATAACCAGATGATGGGATGTGTCACCTCCCAGACATAGATATTCAAGACTCGCTAAATTAACCACACTTTTACGTACAAAAGTAAGTTTGGGGCAACTATAAATAGATAAAAACTTCAACCCTTTTAGATTGCCAATAGATGATGGTATCTCTATGTCTTTATAACCTAACTGAAGTCTCTGTAGACAATACATGTTCTTTGAGATTTCAGGAAGCTTCTTTAGGCGCAGACATTGCTCTAAATCAAGTGTTCTAAGAGATGTTAACGAGTCAAAAAAGTTGCTTGGAAGGCTCTCAAGGTTTTCACAATTGGACATGTCTAATTCTTCCAATTTGCCAAGTTGTTCAACTGATGATGAAGGTATCTGTTCTATAGCTGTCCAACTTAAATCCATAGACTTTATATTGCTTGAAACTGCTGGGAATGTTTTCAAATTCATGCAATACCGGAGGTTAAGAACTTCAAGAGCTTCCAGAAATCCAACTCCACTATTTGGAAGATGACTTATGTTTTTGCAATTTTCCAAATTTAGGTACGTAACCTTGTCCGAATGCCTCCCATATATGTCACGTGGAGTTGTAAACAAACCGCAACAACGAAGAAGAATCTTACCAATTTTTCCAATTGTCAATTGCAATGCCACTGAATATCCCATATTCTCATCCTGTGCTTAGCAAAAAGAAAAGAAATTAATTCTCATCCATTTTTCCTTTCAAACTTAACTATAAGAAAATTAATTATATTAAAATATAAGGCATAAGATAAGTACCCTGACTTCTTCCTGGAATTGTTTTATCTTGCTATTGGGTAATCCAAGCACAATCAGATGGTTTGGTCGAAAATTGCTTGGAAAAGATTCCAATGGATATCCATGCCAATGAAAATATGTTAGCTCATTTGGAAGATAATCAAGACCTTGAGGGAGACATAGATTACTTTGCTCTTCAAAGCATCCATATGATCTCTTAGGCACATAGAATTTGAGAAATTTAAGATTAGGTATTTTCATGAATACCTCTGAATTTAAATTTATCTCCTGTATTTTAGACATGTCCAACATTATGCTTTCCACTGCTTCCGCTCCCTAACAATCAACAATCAAATATTTCTTTTAATAAAATATTTAATAATAGAAGGGATGTTTAAAATATCCGTATATGAAAACCATAAGTTAAGATAATATCAATACACAACTTAAAAAACTCATATAGAAAGTAATTGACTAATTTTACCTTGTCCTCTGCAAGTACTTTAAAGACATCTTTTGGATCCCATAGTTTGCTACGTTCGTTTGGATGTTTAGATTCTTGACGTATAATTTCCTTTCCCATTTCTTGCATTAAGTCATGCATTTCTAATGTGTTTTCGGAAATGGTCACAAAACACTTGTCGACCAGAACACTTACTATAATATCTGTATCAAACTCACAGCTTTCGAACACTGTCATTACAACCTCTTTGTTTTCACCTTTGAAGAAACATGCAATATGAAGAAAGATATCTTTCTCCGTCCCATCTAAGCGATCGTAGCCAATTTGCAACACATCCTGAATATTCTTGTTTGGACCCTTTGGCAACTTTTTCAATGCACTTTCCCACTCTTTTGTCGTTTTCCCACTTAGGGAGGAGCCTAAAACCTTCAAAGCTAAAGGATTGCCTTGTGCATATTTAACAATTGAGCTAGACAAGGACTCGTAATCATCTCTGGGATAGTTTTGCTTGAAAGCACTCTTACTAAAAAGTCGAAGGGCTTCTTCATCTTTTAAGGGTTCAACTTCATATAAAAACCCAGCCCTTCTTCCAAGCACCTGCTTATCTCTACCGGTGATAATAATTACACTGTGTGAACCAAACCAACACGGATCTCCAATCAATGAATCTAATTGTTGCGAGTCATCCACATTATCAAGAACGATTAGTTCCCTTCTACGACCAAGTCTTGTTTCAGGAAATGCATACACGTTTCCATCTTTTTCACCTAGTAGCTGTGAAATGAGTTCTTTCCTTAAATCTCTCACTTTTGATCTTTCTCTCACATCTTTCAAAAAACAACAACCTTCGAATTCAAATGACAGCCTCTTAAATATGAATTCAGAAATAGTAGTTTTTCCAATACCGCCCATCCCCCAAATTCCTATAATGCAGACATCCAGTCCTTCAACCAATAGAATCCTATTTTTGATTTGTATAAAGTGTGAATTTACCCCAACCAACAGCTCATCACCATCACATACGGTTGATTTCTTCAGTTTTTTAGAAATATCTTCAACAATGTTACTAATAAGCATGTGATCATACCTGCCAATCATGAAAAACTATGATATTACCTTCCGTTACGTAAAAATTAGAACAATAATTAACTATAATCAAACTGCCATAAAAGTTTGAAACAGATATAAAACGAAGAAGGTCAAAAATTTTACCTGAAGTCCTTAGAATCCAACCCAGATAGATTAGCAGTCATGGTCAACGCATCCCTCCAATTTTGTATCTTGTGAGCGTTCCTGGGATTTTGCTCGTGTCTTTCAAAAGCTGTGGCAACATTATGGGATTGTTTCCTTATATGAGATGGATTTACCTCGTAAAAGACAGGTATGACAATCTGTCCACGAGTTTGATGACATTCAATGATCTTTACAAGCTCATCGAGACACCAAGGGGAAGATGCATAGTCTTTTGAGAAAACGACGACAGCAACCTTCGATTCTTGGATTGCTTGCACAAGGGACGCAGCAATTTCTTCTCCTCTTTGGAGTTCATCGTCGTCAATGAAGGTCAGGAGAGCCTTTCGGCACAAAGCGTCATAAAGATGGCTGCTGAAACTGCGACGAGTGTCTTCACCCCTAAAGCTTATGAAGACATCGTACTTCCATGGATGAGGAGACTGGGAGGCCAAAGAAGAAGAAGAAGAAGAGTAAGAAGCCATTGTTGGTGAAGATGAGAATCGCAACACTTGGTGCATTATTTAAGAAAGAAATGCATTGACTTGAAGTCGTCTTAAGTTAAAATGCATAGAAATTTCGCGATAGTCACTTCTGTATTTGCGCAGAAATTGTTTCACTCATTTCGGAGAGATCAGGGGTTTAGAGAGGTACATTTTAGGGATCTGAGTATAATGGCCGACGAATATGAGAATCCGATCGAATCGATGGTGGAGAAGATAAGCGACAAGATCCACGATCACAGTTCTTCTTCTTCTTCCGATTCAGAGAAGAAGGAGAAGAAGCCGGAATCTCCGTCGATGATGAAAGAGAAGATTTATCGGTTGTTTGGGATAGAGAAACCTGTTCACGGGGTTCTTGGTGGAGGAAAAGGTACAAAACTATGTCATTTCCTTAGTGCGTTTGTTAACTCCAAAATCGATTGGCTTTTGATACTCAAAAACGAGTTCAATCAAAGTAAACTGGACTCGTTAATTTCGCGTATGTCCAAACTAATTCAAGGTGAAGTTATAGTAAAATGTTATAGCAAATTGTTTTAATATATATATTTATGTATATAGTTACATGTAATCATTTTTTTTAATCATAGATGCATAATTAAAAAGACCAAAGATTTGCATGTTTGCTTTTCTTCACATTCTGAAGCAATGTCGTCTTCGTATCTACCTTTTTGATGCTCTTATATCTTTGATCTGTAAGACTAACTAGCTATGGCTATGCTCAAGCACAGCAACGGAACATGATAAAAATAAAAACGCCTACTCCAGAAAATCAAATTAAATGCAGTGATGAAATAAATTGACATTTCTGACAGTATCAGAACAATGAAATTGCAAACAGAAGAGATAAGACCCACCAAGACGGAGCACTGAACTTGAAGCAGTGATCTTTTAGATTGAGTCAGTTCTACTTTCACCGTGGACACTGGACTATCCTTATTTCCATTTACAAATGTTTCCTGCACTGTGTATAAATTTACATTTCTGAAAGTAACATCA
Organism: Erythroxylum foetidum; assembly: GCA_026546835.1. Taxonomy (NCBI): domain Eukaryota; kingdom Viridiplantae; phylum Streptophyta; class Magnoliopsida; order Malpighiales; family Erythroxylaceae; genus Erythroxylum; species Erythroxylum foetidum. The sequence continues at coordinate 25,762,822 of JANZLF010000222.1, forward strand.
CAGTGAAAGTGAAGAATTGAACTTAAAGCAGTGACCTTTAATTTCAGTCGGCTTCTACTATCTTCATCGTGGACACTGGAGTAGGAAACTCAATTGTTCGACAGAATTCATCTTGGGAATACATTGGACTGACCCCGCAATTCAGGATTTTCACACCTCCTTTCTCTTCGCTGAACTTGAACAAGGCCACATCCCCTACACAATTACCATGTCTCTGTTAGGATCATTAGATGATAGGAAGAATAAGTAGAGAGCAGAGGAATAATTGGTAGAGGAATATTCGGGTGATTAGTTAGCTAAATGGTACTGACAACAATCATTAGGTTGTAACAGAATCTGTTACCTAGGGTGGCTATAAAGGGGGGACAAGAAGAAGAGAGAAGGAGGGAGAAAAATAGATAGAAGAAGAGTGACAGAAGGATTCAACCTTCTGAGGAGCAAAACTGCTCTGGTTAGTGAGGGAGGAGCAATTCTGCTCTGGTTAGGGAGGAATATTATATTCCTATACTGTAGTGGCAATACATACGCCACAGTTATACTGCATTAATATAAGTATAATTCTAGTATTCTGGGTTAGTGCCCTAACAGACACCTTTTGTGTTTCTAAAGTGCCCTGATATTCAAAGAATTGGTTGACACAGTTAGGTCATCAGGAGAACATTGGCCATCCCCTTCTATATTTTCTCAAAAACACCCATTGGAGGCCTATCTGGAGGATGGATCTTGCCTTGTAAGCAAGACTTCAGAGAATTTGCTAACGGCAGTCTCTAGCTGATGCAGTTTGTAATTGACGCCCAACTCCATTCTGCTCAAATTATCTTCAAGTCCCCTAAGACCTACTTCTAAATTCTCAATTCGATCCTTGTCAGTTGTCGTAATGTATAGCTCCAATACCAAAAAGATCGGTCCCAGTCAAAGCTATTTAAGAGATTTGTAAAGAAAATATTTTGCTTAAGGTGAGAATGAACCTCGTAATTTTATAGAATTCTTATCCCCCTGCAATGGTAATTAGTAGAGTTTAAATACGTTAAGGACTCAACTACTTCCCTAAACAAAAAGGGTAACTAGCTAGTTTGAAAAAAAAAACCCAACGATTATTGGATAATGGGAATATTCCTAAGTAAATAATAACAGTAATAACAACTACTGAAATTTTTAATTCATAATCTGCGCTCGAGTTGATCTTCGTGATTTATCACAATTAGAGCAAATATGTCTTATTTAGTTCTTGTTTTTTAGCATTTGATAGTGTTTCTATTTCAACTCTCAATTAGCAAGAAGTTGCACTCAATCCATCCTACACTAGTGTGATAACTAGTAATCACCACCACCATAACAACAACAAAAAAGGCTTAAATGAATAATCAGCATACCTTTGAACAAGATCATTAAAAATATATCTGATTGCAACATCTGAGAAGAATGAACTCCCAATCTCTAAATGGAGACCATTCCGAAGCGCATAGTAAGGGATTGACAACAAAGATTCGAGGCAAAGCCACTAAATTAGCCAAAGAATATAGGTCAATAACTTGTAAATTGATTGAATCCCATCCGCACAATTTCTGTGAGAATCAATGAAGAATAATTTTGCAGCCACATAAAAGATTCAAGAAAACTACTTAAGGTAGGATCACATGAATGATAATAACGACATTTTGATCACAAGTAAACGAATGGGAAAAAAAGAAAGAAATAAACTAATGTCATATTGATAGTCACAAATTCAAATCTTCCAAAATGACACTAACACCTAAGAATAATAATAATAATTTTAAAATTAGGTTCTATGCAAGTAGAGAAGCAGAAACAAGAACTAGTACCCAATGTCCAAGTACACAATATGAAAACAGACTAATTTTAAAGACCTAATACCTTCCAATTTAACAAAATTGCCCGTCGAGTTCTCACTAGTACCCCAACTGTAAGAAGATTGTTAATATTTTGAAGAAACGATAGGACCAACGAATCTAAACAACCTTTTACTTCTTTTGTCAATGGAAATAAATCATTTATGAGATTCATGGACTGAGAAGAGAAGGTAAAAGCCAGTGCTCTGAGAATAGGAGCTAAAGCTTCATATGCTGCCAGCAAAACTTCGCATCCTGTCTGATATATAAGAAGTAGATCAATCAATGGAGGCAACCGAAAAACAACTAACAATTTCTAAATAGGCAAATAAATAAAGAGCCTAGAAATAATTGTAGTAGTACTACCAAGAAACAACACACCTCAGAGTCACTAATTGTGCAAGTAGTAGTCTTCCAGAAGAATTTCCACATAAACGTCCATGCAAAATTCAGCTGAAGATTACTTTTAAGTTGTGCACAGAACACTAAAATAGAAGATATTGCTTGCAGTGATGTTATCTATTCATTCAGAAAAGGGACACAGTTACCAAAAGTAAAAGACACATTTCTATAAATGTATGATGCAAAACCCACAACTAATGGTAGTTGTCTAGAATGAAAAGGTAACAAATACAAAAGAAAAACACCAATGCAAACTATATAAAACCAATTATGATGAAGACAGAAAATCTTATATGAAAAGTTCTCCAACCTTGAGATATTTTATTCAAATATAAGTTGATCCCAAATAAGACAAGTTGATTGGAATGTAGTAAGCCAATAATATTGACACTAACTAAGGTTGTTATAGTAAAGGCTTAAACTAAATGAAAACCACATAGAACATAAAAGAATGTGATCATTATAAGGAAAAATGTCATAAAATAGGATATATAATTGAAGAAGACAGAAATTAAGAAAAATCAGGTCAATTGTATTATTGAGAGACTTACTACTTATAGAGGTAGGGTAACACACATTAAGAATTTCCAATAAAAAGTCCCTATTCAAAGTACTTAAACATTGTCCCAAATATGAAAATCTTGATGTATATGTAAATATCATCAAGACTCTAGAGGCCCTGAAGTTAGTGTTTCATTCCCAGCTAGCATGTTAATTCTTCAAACCTAGTCGTGAGAAGTTTTTTTCTCGAACATAATATACAAACTGGTCATAAAAAAATTTTCCAACTTATAAGTTAACAAAGATTATGATGACCTCTATATGTAACATAAAATTGTGTGAAACAAGTTTGTGTTCTAATTATTGTTGATTTATTATATAATACAAATTCGTAGGTACATCCGCTTTTATCTTATCTTTAAGTCATTATAGATGCTCCTCAAACATAAAAAAATCACACAGAATTCGAGCATCAGTTTGAACTCTACTTCAGAAATTGACCTTGCTACCATGTCATTTTTTACTCCATCATGAGAAAAGATTACCTCCTAGGAAAGTGCAATACAAAGTGTATTTTCTATCCATTAAGGACCCAACATAAACTGCATTTGCAAAGTTGACAAAAAGCTTGTCAAGAACGAGTTTTCTGAACAACAACCATAGGGCCTAGAAAGGAGAACTCCAGTAATAGAAAAGAAGATTTTCTTGTGAGTCATCCCGTGACTAGAACCTATGCAGAAAAACTCAAATCACACTCCTACTGCATATGCCAACCTAGTGTGGGCAAAGTAGATTAATTATCCTACAAATTTTGATAGGGAACTTTATCTATAACACCCATCCTCCAACCCACATAACTTATGGCTTCATTCAATTGATACATTTGAAACTCAACACTATAATTTGCCTATTACTTTTACTAGGTTAAGTATATTTTCTTACAAATATCCCTTGACTAGAGCAAGCCATTTTAAATTCAAGAAAGTAACCTTAGTTTGCCAGATCTTATATTTCAAAGCTAACTTCAATTTCAATTTTTACCTTTTCAATATCAATATTTCCACTTAGATAACAGCTTTTACATACCCAAGTACTGCAAAGTACTGCAATAAATTTACATTCATATGAGTGTTTTACGAAGACAGTGTGGTCTCATTGGTTTTGATTGTATATCTTTTTCACCATGACTTTTATGAATTGACCGAACCAAGTCCAATGTGACTATTTTGGGCTGTATAAAACTTTGCTTAAACTACATACCTTATCTTGCCCAAAATTCTCAAAAACTTCGTGATGATTCCATGAAGACCTCTTCTTCTAAGTCTTTAAGGAGGAAGGCATTCTTCAATTCAAATTGTTTTACATTTCTAGTCAAAGTGAGCATTTTATTCATTTTGTCAATAAGGAAAAATATAAGTCAATCCATAAGTTTGAGTAAATCACATGGTAACCAATCTAACTCTATATCTATCTATTGATCCATCTTCTATATATTTAATGGTATAAACCCATTGTCAATTATATTAGCTATCAAGTATGGCAAAGGAATTAGTTGTAATTTGGGTTCCAGATTCAAACACCTCAATCAAAGGATAATGTTATGCAGCCCTATCACCATAGCTTATCAAAAGCTAGATTATGTACCTTTTATATAGCTAAAATTTTGAAAATCTTTCCTCAAGTAGGATTTATTAGCTGTACATATATATGAATATGGTAGAGTAGCTATTTTTAAGGTTTAAGTTTCAGTTTGCAATTTTTATATAATAATAATTCTCCACTGAGAGAACCGAATTTTCTAGCCAAAAGTTCTTTAAGCTCTCAAGTTATTAGGGCCTTTTATTCTAGTGCACCCTTTTTTTGTCTAATCTCATCCTTGACTAGCCTTTTATCCATCTCAACTCTAGTTTCACCTATGTTTATATAAAAAATAGTCTATCTCCTAGTCTTTTCATATTCAACTCCTTGTCTTTGATTATTCATTTTTTATCTCAACTCCAGTATCTTGACATCATGTCTTTAGATAACCATGAAAATTTCTTAGTTCACTTTAATCGGGAAAAATACTCGATCTGGGAATTCCATTTCAAGATACCATAATCGGTGAATCTATGTTGAACATACGAATATGACTTTTGCAAGGTTTTCATCCCGAAAACAAAGCTAGCTTTTTGCAGGGACAATAAACTTATAGTTAAACAATCTGCTTTGATACAATGAAGAAAATATAAATTGGAAAAAAGAATAGGGTAATATGCATTACAATGGATCATTCTGATAAAAAGTCCTTTAGTATGTAAAATGATCTGAACAAGGAAATTTGTTCAATTGCTACTTTTTTGACAAGTATTCTACATTACATAAAATGATATAAACAAGAAATTTTGTTCCATTGCTGCTTTTTTTACAAGTATTCTACTTTACATATATATAGCTACATAATGCCTCTCACTTAGGAAATTATAACTAGGACATTATAGCTATAAATCTTCCTATATTCACAGCCTTGATTAAAGCAAAAACTCCTATATTTACAGCCTAGAATAAATCCAAAACATTCTAAAGGAATATTTCATACGCCAAATTGTTTTTCAGCAAACCTTTGGTGAGTATATCAGCCACTAGTTGAGACATAAGAACATCCATAAAAACTAGGAATCTTAGGGTTTTGAATGAAAAGTTTGATGGATATCCAATGAAAACATATTCTTTGGACCAAACTTTATTTGGGTAAATGGACACATGCAGTGCACTCAAATATTTTTAGTGGTAAATTATATGAAATTCAGTTCAGGGAAAAAAAATTTGAAAAAAAAAAGTTTGTGTTTAATAATAGCAAAAGCTATTACACAATCCTAAACAAGAATCATACACCTTGAATCAAATGAAGCTAAACTAAACATGATAGATATCAAAAAATAAAAATTTACATCAAAGCAACCAGTTTACTGTAAGTTCTCGGCTAACTATGCTTTGCTTATCATTGGCAATAATAACAGCTTAGGGAAGAATTTTTGAAACACTCAAAAGAGTTGCAATGAGTTTAAGTACATGAGTAGGCATTCTATTCATCAAATAAGCTGCAATGTTAGTACCATTATCATTATTAAAAATAGCAATTTTAGTTTGAAATTAGTGCCATTATCTTTATTAAAAATAGCAATTTTAGTTTGAAATTGTGTTTTAATCATCGTATAAAAATTTTGGAATTACCATTATCATTATTAAATATAGCAATTTTAGTTTGAAATTAGTACCATTATCATTATTAAAAATAGCAATTTTAGTTTGAAATTATGTTTTGGAGTATTGTCTCAACTCAACCATTGACTAGTCAATATTCCCAACACAACCAGGTATGATCGTAGCTTTTATTGAATATTCCCAACACAACCATGTATGATCATTAATGAAAATTACGGATCATTTTTTACCTAAACAAGTAGGAATTTGAGAAAGACACCAAACATCAATATAAATAAACAATATGATCATGAAGGTTCATAAAGCTTCTAAGGATAAATATTTTTATGATTTTTTGACTAAATGCAATGCTCATAGTGAAAAAAGAGAAAAATCAATAACAACAAAAACAACAACAATCTAATAAAAATTTCGTTGATACATGGGCTCTGAGAAGGTCTAGTAGTACGTAGCCTTATTCCTAACTAATAGAAAAGTTGTTTCTAATAAAAAATATCTCTATTTTTGAAAAAGAGAAAAAATCCATTCTCTTAAATTAGAAAGGAAACAATTTTTGAAGATAGAAAAAACTAGGGTCTACTAGTCCATAATGCCAAAGTAGTATTTTTATCTTTAGCAAGGATGGAATTAATACTACTTAGTCCATGAGTTCTTTTATGCTTGGAGACTTCTTCAAACTAGTAAAGAGCATTGATAATTCTAGCATTGCCAATATGAATTCAGGTCTTGAACACACAATGGGAATCAAATAAAGTGACTACAATTAGAATCTTTAGATAGTTTGCTAATGGACAAAAGATTGCATGCAAGTTTGGGTACATCTTGAACAGATTTAAGGGATAGAATATTTCACAAAAATAACCATATCGTTGCTTTAGGTGAGAAAGACCCATCTGAAATACGTATTTTTTCATAACTCGAACAAGGAAGATAAATGTGAAATAAATTTGAAATCATGGAGTCAAGTACTCCAGAATCAGTGATCGTAAAGTAGAAGTGAGAGATAAAGAGTAACACAATAAGGCATTTAACTTACTACCTATTTCTGCCAAAGAGGTATTAGGAGTACCAAATAATCTGGAATTGGATTTGAGCAATTTCAAGATTTGATACACCTGTTATGGACTGAAAAGGACTATCTCAACTTCATTACATTAGGATATCTTTTGGACGTTTTCTGCAATTTTACCCTTCCAATTGTCTGGTTTCCCACAAAGTTTCCAAGAAGTTTTACTAGTAGGCGTTGGCTTGTTGCAATGATCACAACAAACATGGTTTTTACCATCAGATTTCTTTCTGGTCAATGTGCCTTTATGAGTATTTATGGCTGCCAGTAGAGTTTTCTGTTGTGCTGAAACCTTCTTTCCTAACACCCTAGCATACAATGAACCTGGGAAAAACTTCACCAATAGATGGAAGGGGTTGTCTTCCAATTATTCATCCCTTAACCTCATCAAATTCCATATTAAGTCCTATGACAAATTTGAAAATCTGGTCATCCTCCACCTTTTCCTGTAATGGTTGCAATCCTCAAAATATTTTCATTCATAAGAATTGTGTAAGTCCAGATCTTGCCATAGATGCTTTAGAGAATTAATATAATTTGTGACATTGTTCCCACCTTGGCAAATCTGTCCAAGTTTCAGCATTATTTCATATACTTGGGACTGATTTCTCAAGTCATAATATATTAAACTAACATTATCCCACAATTCCGTTGATATGTGATAATACATATAATCGGTATCCTCCTCCATAGAATTTACTACCCATGTCAATACCATAGAGTTTTCCACATCCCAAACTAGATAGGTAGGATCATCCAAGTCTGGCCCTTCTTATCACCAATTAAATACTCAATCTTTTCTTTGCCTCAAATTTACATGCGTAAAGATTGAGACCAACACAAAAAATTGTCTCCATAATAAAAAATGAATGTGAATCTGAAGATAAATCATGAGGATTCTCTTTTTTATGGACAGAATCCTTAGCTTCATGAGGAGGTTGATGGATAAACAAGAGATGATGTAGCATCTAATATAATTTCAGCCATGGTGGTAAGAAAGAGGATGATAAGCAAATGGATGATAGTACAGGATTTTTATTGATATTTAGCAATAGCCTCGTAGGAAACTACAAGAGCCAAAGCTACCAGCCAACAATGGCCCCTCAAGCTTTCAGCTGAGACAGTACAAAGAGAAAAGATACCCCCTCTGTGCTACCCCATTCCCTTACATACTCTCCTCTCCACTCGATTAGCTATTAGCTTCTCTCTCCTCTAACTAATTCTAACAAACTCACTGTCTAACCGTTAGCTGACTCATCATTCCCTGGGTCACTCACTTTCTGCTCTGCCTTAGTCTTTCTCCTGGAATATGTTAACATGGGTTTGTGGCCCATGTTTTGTTCCTTCCTCCTATTTCTCCTAGAGTAGGTTAATATGGGTTTGAAGATTTTCTTATTCACTTTCTCATCATTTACAAGGTGTATACATAAGAATATATATAGGAGAAACTATCCTAATTATACAAGGAATAAGGAATCCTAATTATACAAGGAATAAGGAATCCTAATCTGTCAACAATATCTATTCCTAATCTGTCAACAGGGTTTATGACCCATATAGCTATTAGAGGAAAAGAAAACAGCTAGCGTTTGTTGTTTAGAAAAAATTTGTTAGCTATAGTGCCAAGTAAATTGATATAAACAAGAAAATTTGTTGTATTGCTGCTCTATTTACAGTGCGCTACTTTAGGTATATATAGCTACATAATGCATCTAAATTAAGAAATTATAACTAGAAGATTATACCGATAAATCTTCATATATTTACAGTCTTGATTAAGGCCCAAACTCCAATATTTACAGCCTAATATTCTGAAGGAATATTTCATCCACAATATTCCAAAAGGAATATCTTCTAATCCGACAAAGTATTTACACATTGTCCCTAAATTGGTAAGTTAATTATGGGAATCTTCCTATATAAGATAATTGTATCAAGGCTATCCAACATATACCTTTTTTTTCATAAAGGAAGGTAACAGTAAAAGCTGTAAATACAGATGGCATTTTTATAAATGTCATATGGATACCCTATTTTTGAATATAAGGGAAGGATAACAATGTAAAAGTAGTAAGTATATAGCCAATTTCTACAACAAGGAGACTCTCAACTTCCAGAAAATAGAGAATCAAATGTCTTCAAGAAGATTCCATTAAATGTGTCACAAAAGAGCTAAGAAAACATTAACATCAAGCATGGATCAATCCATGCATGATCATTCAATATTTCTACAGCGATCCCACAACCAAAAGAACTTACAGCTTTCAACACACAAGTTGTGGTCAAAGTGGACAATCGTCGTTGACTACGACCTCCAAGTTTTCCTCTCACAGAATTAGGCAGAATAGTTCCCTTATCAACATGGGACCAGAATATGGAACAGCAACTATTAGCAAAAGAGACTAGCTTGTCCTGCATATCAAAAGAAAAATGATAGACAATAAGGAAAGTTGTTATTTACTATTAACTGTAAAATGCACATCTATCTTTAAATTAGAGGGAATACACATGCACAAACACACATGTAATATAATGAGATTGACTCATGTAGTGAATACCAATAAAATCATAATTATGTTGGATAACTTCTCATACACCACAGAATATTCTGCATAACCCAAAACTTCCACTCTCCCAGTATGTAATCTAGATCTCATTTTGCTGCCATGTTCAGCTACATTCTGCTGCAGCGTCCGAATCTCCTCAACCAAGCTCACAGTAAGAATGAAAAACTTCACAAGTGACAAATGTGAGGAATTTGTTTCACAGCAATCTTTTCCACAATTTTGAATATACTGCAAATGTCAACATAAACATTGTCTGAATAAGCCAAAAACAACAGAAACACCTACCATGAGAAATGCTACTTTTTCTACATCACAAATCCATAGAAGACAAGGTAAACAATAATAATAACAACAATCTAGACTAGGCTATATTTGCAGTGGGTTTACTGCAGAACCAGTAGTTTCTTTCCTCCTTTTAATTGGTAAGAGAAGGATTTGCTTCCAGGTTCCTCTCAGTCGTTAAAGTTTTTCATGCACATTGTCCATACATGACAGCAACTCTAGAAAAAACTATTTAATACGGGAAAATAAATACATGCATATATGCAACATACAGCATAACTTAATCTCTCCATAATACCATTTATACATTTATGGGCCGACAAACTGTAGAAACTAATTTCACAGAAAGAGACATATATAGAAATTTATGCTGACATAATATGTAAAGCAGTCAGAAATATTATGGCAATAAATAGTCAAAACAAACCATCAATACAGGTGTCAACTGATGTTCCTTCCGCACTGCAAGAAAAAGGGTTCTCGCCCATCTGTTTGCTTCAGCGTTCCATGCATCTAGGTCTTCATCATCAAAAGTAGCATCAGCACCAATTGAATATTGGGAACTAGTAAAACATTTTGGGAAGTCTTCAAGAGATTTCAGAAGCTTGATCTCATCACAGTGGTTACTGGAGTTACTACATTCATTTTCATATCCCCAAAGCCATTCCTGTGTTCTTCTTCTTAAAGAACCTTGGAGAGTGGAAGATCCATGAGAAAATCCAATGATAATGTGTGAATGTTCCAATATCAAGACTTATTTTAACAATAACTTCATCAACTATGTTACGAAATTAGCATAAAAACCTATTGGAAAAAAATAAACAAACAATTGCAGGAAAAATTTGTAAATTACAGCAAGTATTCAATGTATGCATAATTCAAAAATGATAAAATTCCAATTCCTAAGATATGAGGAAAGACTTGCAATCCCACACAAGCGAATCTTAACTAAAAATAACTATATCTTTGTTCCAATTTTAAATAATATAATTGTTTTAAAATTTGAATTCATAAAATCAAGTATAACTTAGGTCTAGAGATTCTCTTCTCACATATATGAACAAAGAAAAATGTCAAACAAGTATCAGCTACACCTACAAATATAGAAAGTAATTCTCCTCCACATCAAGCGACAAGCATCAAATAGATCATGGGAAAAAGTTAACATGAAGGAGAAGACAGTTGGGGACATGGTGAAAATAAAAATAATTAGAAAGATAAAGAAACTTCAAACAAATCCACTAATGACGCAAAAGGTAGAAGGGTGTTAAGGTAAATTGCTTTCATACCATCATAGTCAGTAAACTCTCGAGGAAATGCTGAAATAAATTGCAAAAGAACTTCAAATCGAACGTCAGCTGTCTTAACTACTGAAGCAGCCGCTACCAGGACTTTCTCACAAACTACAAATACATTATGGGCAAGAAATTAATTATAATCGGTGTTGAAAAGATAAAGATTCAGATTTTAAAGTATACCAAACAAATAATTATAAGCTAAACGGTTTGAGATCAAAGACCTTGAAGACGATAATTACGATTGAAATGTTGCTTGCTGCTCTCAATAACAAATCTCAAGGCATCTAATAAGTCTATATTCATATTCTGATCTGGCACATATTCCACAGGGTATTCTTCTTCAGCCCATCCTAGTTCACAATCACCATGAATTCTGACTCCACATGCAACTGCAGCAATACACTCAACAAGACCCATCAATCCAGCTCTACCAAAAGAGATTTGTTTGGCTATTGATGCCAAACTATGCAAAATGGCAACCCCTTTCCTGTAACAATATACGACAGTATGTTAGGAACCTCTAGCTTAATAGGCTAGAGATTAGTATTTTTATTGATAGTAATCAGTGTTCTACCCTGATATTACAAGGTGAATCCATAGATCACCTCCTATACC
>JANZLF010000222.1:25788462-25802292 GCA_026546835.1 Erythroxylum foetidum
TCGATAAGTTTTCTTTGATTATTGTTTCCGGATGTCGGATGTGTTTGCTGTGATTCGTTTCGCTATTTTTCGCTTCCACATTCGCTTTGCTTCTGCTTTGATTCCGCGTCGGTTGTTTCGTTTCCTCCGTTCTTTCGCTTTTCCAGTTGGGATCCGGTTCCCGGATCAGGTCCCAACAAGGAACCACCCAAATTTCTCTTAGTCTAATAATGCGAGAAATTAGTTTAGAAATCAATTAGATTTCAATAAGATAAATCCAATGCCAATTATTCCAAATTGGACAAGATCGTGGACAAGCTTATAAGTATGGATGAGGCCTATAAGAGGTTGGAAGGGAAATTTGACAAGTAGCTAAAAATCATGCCTCTTCCATTCATAATTTAGAGGTTTAAATGGGCCAAGTGGCAAACACATTATCTACAAGAAGTATGGGGAGTCTCTCGAGTAATAGTGAAGCAAATCTAAGGAAGCAACTCAAACCAATCACACGTAGAAGGAGCTCAAAAAACTAGCAGAGAAATAGTTGAAACTCACTCTGTGGAGGACCAAGAAAAAGGGAAAAGGATGAAGAAAAGAGTGAATACCCTTTGTATGCTGCTCCTCTACCATATGCACATAAGATTCCATTCCCCCAATAATTATAAAAGAATAAATTGAACGTACAATTTGCAAAGTTCATGGAGAAGTTGAATTTTCAAATTATCTTATCTTTGTGGAGACATTGGAACATATTCCCAAGTACGATAAATTCCTTAAAGATATGTTATCAAAGAAGTAGACTTAGGAAGAGAATCAAATAGTAGCACTTACTGAAAGCTATAACTCTGTTATCACTAGTAATATGCCTTCTAAGTGGAAGGATTTAGGGAGCTTCACAATACCTTATGTAGTTGATGACATGGAGTTTGCAAAGTGTTTATGTGACTTAGGCGCAAGTATAAGTCTTATGACTTTGTTGATCTTTAGAAAATTAGGATGAGATGTTTATTTGAAGCATGTATTATCTCATAAGTTTAAAACTAAATTAGATAATAAAAGGTTACAGGAAAAATCAAAAGTTTGGATATAATCATATAAACCCATTGAACAAATTGTTTATTTCAATATATACTTATATAAGAATGGTTTTCATGATGAGTTAAAGGAGTATGATAAAATTTGATAACTTTAAATCTCAAGACAGTACCTCCAAATAAAACTAGTACACTTTCATGATGAATTCAAATAGTTTGTTTTATAAATGAATGTGAATTTGTCATGTCTATTTAAAGGTTAGTAGGAGTATAATTGTCCTATTCAGTGAGAGTATGTAGAGACATATTGCTCATAGAGAACAATAATTCATATTTTAAGGTGTTGAAAAAATAATTGTCCAAGAATAAATCTTGATGGATATGAAAAGGTAACATTATAATTATCGGAATTAGATCTATAGAGATAGATTATAAGTTTTTTTAACCTATTTTAAGTCCAAGCATATAGATCAAATGTATTAAAAGTGTTTATTACTTAAGATATTTGATACCTACAAAGTATTAAAGATATATATTATTATATAAATGAATTGATATTTGAGTTTAAGGTTACATAGATATTAACTTTAAAAGTAAATCCTCATTAAGGTCTGTTTTCCTTAGAAAAATATCATTTGAAGACTGGAAAGGTTCTAATGTGGAAATGATTGCTAATTAAAACATAATACATTTTTCATTTAGTGAAATCATTATTTGGATCAATAAGTTCTCTGATGAACTTGGTATAGTTCTTTCAATCCTTTAAACAGTAATGAACTGTGGAACATTAGAGCTATTAGGCATGTAAAAGGAGCTAAGGTCTGGTTCAAAACCCAAGGATGTATCCAGCCAATTTCTTTTAATTATGATGATAATTAATTCTCTCGCTAAACCATTGTCCCAACAGTAGCGTGATCATTATATAGAGATATGGTATAAGATGCTTAAATTATTGTAGATTATTGGCTTCTGCCCTATAATAAATTGATTAGTTATATTCTAGTGATATAATAATTTAAGGACTTTTTTTATCTTATACATATTCAGATTTATATGATAAAATTCAAAGGATTTATGTAATCAAAATTATGATAAGATTATAATTATTATGTTCATATTGCATTTATATATTATCACTAAATTGACTTTAGTCATTGCTTTATTAAGACTGAATATGAATAGAATGTGAAAAGGTTAGCATATGTTATATTGTTCCATATGAAAGAAGTAGTCGATCTCATAAACTATTGTATGAAGATACTTAATTATGATAAGATTATAATTATTATGTTCATATTGCATTTATAGAACAATTTCATTGAACTGACCTCATATGAGAATTACATTTGGAAAATTATTTGAATGTATGGAAACTCTCATTGTGATGATTGTATAAGTGATATTTTGACTTGAGATCTCTAAAGCTATCTTTTATGGTGATTATTATGTTTTAATACTACTTATGACCTATTCTAGTCAAAGATGGCTTAGTCAATATTCACTCAATATAGCATGAACTATATGAAGGTGGTTGAGTGTTTAATATAAGATACATCACCCCAAAGTGATTAGTGAGAATGTTCCATTATTCTTGATTAGTTTTGATTCAAAAAATTCTTGGCCAAGATAGAATGACACTTTAAAATTAGATTTCAATTGTCATTAGTTTAATCAATTACTGATGGTGGAGAACTAGCATGATTAGACTCAAAATAAAGTTGACATTAATTTGATGCTCTATGTCTAATCTAACATTGAATGATAAAAAGATTGAATTATATGAAAAAATCATGCACAAAAATATTAGTCAAAGCCACTTTGACATTTCTAAATATTTTGATGATTATAATATGTTGCTAGACACCAATTTTGATATATGGATATAAATTGTTTAATTAGATGATTCAAGATATATTAAAGGAGTTTAATAGTTTAATTTATCTAATCCTAAATGTGATTTAGGTTATAATTTTTATCCATTATTAGCATATATGGGAACTCAATGGGTTAGACGCAAAGAACGAGTTAAAGAGAGAAAGATATTTTAATTAAGTTGGACTTGATTGTAAAGTTTGAGAAATTTTATAATAAAGCATAAGAAATTTAATAAATAAGGATCAATTTGAGATATTATATCTTATTTAGGCATAAGTGGTATTTTATTAGAATTATTTGTAATTTTAATTAAAGTTTAATTGAAACTAGAATTTAATTTCAATTAAGTTACTAAAATGTCCAAAACCTATTATATATTTAATTAAGATCTAAGAGAGCTAGCGCTTCTTGCCTAATCCTTTTTGTAATAGTTGCAGAGTTCTCTGAACCTATTTTGTAGATATCGTTATAGGTCAGACACTTGTGTAGTTATGGTAGTTGAAATGAGTTAATTTCACAAACAATTTGAAAGAAACAACAAGAAAAGAATCAAAATTTAGAATAAGAAACCATATTGATAGTTTTTTCTCAAAAGGATGGTTTTTCGGTAAGGAGACAAAAATAATATTAACATTGTTACCATTTTTGTTTTGGTATGAGTAAGCATGAAGCATTTAATTGTTGGGTCTAGACATGGAGATTGTTTAAAATAGAAGGGTCTTTACTAACTATTTTTTCAAGCATGACAATGTCAAGTTGTTTGATTAAATTTAAAGTTAGAAGGAAGCCACACATTTTTCATCTAATGGGTAATCAAACCTACTATTATACGACTAGCAATACTGACAAGTATATCTCCTTTTTTTTCTTCTCTTTTTTAAACTTCAACACTAGATCTTAAATGTTTGACATTCCTTATAATTAAATTATATTCTCCTTATAATTAAGATGGAGGCTTTAAAGTTTTAATAAAATGTTCAAATTACTATAGCATTTATACTACACAAGTTATTATTATAATTAATAAGTTATGTTATTTTTATGGTAACATGGCTATTTACTGAAAATTTTATCTTATCTTACATTAGTCTTATACACTTTTACATTTATGAAAAGGAGGATAAGATAAGAGAAGTAGATGAACATTTTTGTTAAAAATTCCAATCAAGTTTTTTGGCATCGTCAATGGGGACATTGATATTAGGAACACCTTAATGTTATTATTCTAGTCATTATTTTTTGTATTTTATTTTATTTTTATTGTATCATGCTGTATTCTTAGCTTATTCATTTAATTATCTTTTGAACTTCTCTACATTAACAATGTCTTTATGGTTTATTTTAAGGATTAAGGCTTAATGTCATCACCACAATTCACAATGGAAGGATAGAGCAGACATTACTCTTATGGGAGCTATAATGTATCTTCATAATACGTAACATAACTATATAGGAGAGAGAGGTTTCCTTGTATATTTTTGGAGCCTCAAACTGATATTTATGACTTGTTATGGCATTTTTGGGAGTAACCATTACAATTATAAATGTCGAGCACCAACTTATATGAAGGACCAGCCAGACATGTACAGTCAACCTCGGGGTGCACCATATGAGAACAATTACAAGTCAGAATGGAGCAACTCTTATGCTTATGGATGGAATGATTATGCTCCAACTGAATATTTACAATACCAAACACCTTAAATTAAAGAGCAAACTCTGGAAGACATAATGGCCAATTTTATACAAGAATCAATCATGAGGCATAGGGAAATAGAGGCTCGTACAAAATATGGTGAATTTGATCAATCAATTGGCGAGGATAATATCTAAAGAGATGTAGAGGAGCATGCCTAGTCTTATTGAAACTAATCATGAAGAATTTGGAATGTCAATCACCCTTAGTAGTGAAAAAGAGCTCCTAAAAAAGAAGACGATGAAGAAAGTATTACAGATTAATTAATGGAACTCATTGTCAAAATGAAAGCTAATTTATGCCAATTTAAGAGCAAAGGAAAGACAAGGGTTGGCTTCATGAATGGAGTGACATTCCAAGATGAGTTTCTAGAAAAAGTTGAAGAACAAGTAGAAGAAGAAGAAGAAGAAACCTTTGTCTAAGAAGAGGAAGTGGAGAAGTGGCAGGAGAAAATTGAAGAAGATGAGCCAGAAACCTTTGTCCAGGAAGCAGAAGAAGAAGAGTGGACAAAGGTGGTTGAGGAAGAACTGGCAGAGATGAAATTCCTTAGAATTCTTAATGAAAGGTTCCTTTGTATTGGATCTCTTGAATTCTTCATGTTTTCCTCGTCTTAGGTTCAAAACTGTGGCTTCTACTATAACTCTAGTCTCTAACACCAACTTTAGCTACTTCTCTCTCATCTTCTTTTCATAATTGCCCTTTATATTATAAAACTAAGGTTTTTGGATTATGCACGGTCATTTGAGTGACTATGTATCTCAAAAATAGTTCAGAATAGTGACTTTTCAAGTTCACAGGAGCTTACATAGGCAAGGGACATAGGCATGTATCTTTATATGAGCAAAAACAATGCCTTTAAAGCTTTATACGTTATCCTATCATATCATTTTAAACAAATAACATAAAATTAAATTCAAGTTATCCTATAATCAACTTTCATAAGTCAATGGCAATACACTGATATTCTTTCTAAAATCAAAATCATAAATTCCATGCCCTCATAAAGGAATCACGTAATGCAATCAAAGTATTTAGTATGGAAAACATTAAAAAAAACCTTTTAAATCATTACATAAAAGGATTTTTAATCATATGCTTGCAATAAAATTACATCTCCATCATTTATAAGTAAACCAGAAACAAAAATTGAAAGGTTGTTTAAATATGATGTAACGAGGCTTAAATAAAAGTATGGTAAGGATAAATAAAAATACGAAAAACATTGAAGAAAATTAACATAAGCAAGATTGAATAGAACTTGGTTCTTCATAGCGTAGATCTTTCAAACAATAAATTCATTGGTACAACATTAATTCTTCTATCTCCAACAAATATTACTACTTTTCCCTTTTTTTTAAAATACTTGCAACATATAATTTTGAACTTTTTAACTTCTTTGAACAACTTTGGAGAGAGTATAAATTTATACAAATGAATCACTCGAGAAGAAATAAATTTCACAATCACTATGCACCAATAATCATAGAAATGTCAGACCTTTTGTTTAACTTTATCAATATAACTCAAGTTTGAAGTAATCAAGTAAAGACAAACTCCTTCAGGATTCATAAACACTGAAAGTTTCTTAAGAAAAATAGGGTAAATCTTATTAATATGGTTTTAATTAATCAAGAAAAAAGCTAAGTACCAAAAGTGTTTACTCCTGAAAGATAAAAATATGTTGGATAATAATCAAGGAAAATAGGTTAAAATAAAGGATTTAATCTAAGTGCCTTTATTATTTTAATACCTTTAGTTTTTTGAAAAATATGGTCTCAAAATAAATAATAAAAGCAAGTTCTAGAATCATTTAACTATGCATGATAACATACACTAGAGAATAAAAGAGCATAACATAACAATATATTTACTTTTATGCTCAAAAGCTCACAAATAGGCTTCATATGTGTAAATAATATGCAATTTTCATTCAAATTAACTATTTTAATCATTATTAAAAATATGTTTGATAAAAGTAAGTATATTCTAACTTTAATTATTTTGCATTCTAATTTAATTTAATAATCAATAATAACCTAAAGTATCTTAGACCCCTTTCCAATGCTTAAACTTATACATTGTCCGTAATGACCAAACATCTTCAGATTTTTTTCTACATGTCTACAAATAACAACAATGTGAAGGAAAATTCAACATGAAATTTCAAATTAATTTGGTAATTAATCAACACTATTAATTAACCATAGAATTGCAACATACTAGATTCAATAATTGTATAGACAAATACCTTAAAATTGTGGAACAATTGAATCCATTGTTGTTTTCTGTGAAGCGACGTGACAGAGACTCAGAGGATTGACTACTGCTATTCCAAACCCTAATCAACAAAAACACATACAGTTTTCAATGGGGCAACTGTAAAGGTCGGCTAGTAGTAGGGCCTCCTGTGCACTACAAAACATGGGTCAAGCCTACCTATCATAGCAAGCCTATGAACATAGGCCTAATGACACGTTAAAGAGAGAGTTAACAAGCCCAATTATCTTGACATCAAATTAATCAGATTTTGTATAAAATTATGTTTATTATGCTAGTCCACAAAATTAATGTCAAAATTCTATCATTCTCCCACTTGGACAACATAACTAACATCAATGAACAATAGAAATAAATCCCCATATTAAAATAATAATATGTGGCCACAATAAGATGTCAAAGTAGAGTCAACAATCTCTCAATGAGGTTACAAGTACCTCAACAATATAGAAATCAGACCCGATAGGAGGACTGATAACATATATGCAAGATACCCATACCTCGATGACCTAAACAGAATGTGTCATAAGGAAATGCACATAAAATGGTGATCCCTTTATGCAATTGCAAACAAAATGGCCTAAGCATCCACTCAAGATGCCAACTGAGATTTAACAAAATATCTGAGAACAACAAGATGAGATTGGGTACAAAATGTCTCCAATAAAATGCCTTAAATATATACAAACATTTAAACATATCTGCGCAGTATATCAGTAAAGTATATGGTAGTAATAAAAATAGCAACAATTATAAGCAAAAGTTTTTAGATTGAATAACAAAATAGTCAAATACAATGTTGCTATAAAAATTAACATAAAAGCAGACTCCCATTAATCCACGACATCAAAACATCTAAATAGACCCATACGAGTTACATGACTTACAAAAGCCTTAACAGTCAAGCCTTTAGTTAGAGGATCTGCTACCATAAGATTGGTGTATATGCTCTATACAAGGCTAAAACTCCTTAACCTTCTCTCTAACAAACATATACTTTGTATCAAAATGCTTCGAACGCTTGAAGTTCTAGCATATTTGAGAGAAGCCCACCATAACAAAGTTATCACAGTATATGATTAGAGGTCTGGAAACACTCTCCACGAGATGAAGTTCAGAAATGAAATTCTTCAACCATATTGCCTATCGAGTAGCTTCATAACAAGCCACATACTTTGCCTCCATTGTTGAAATTGCTATAAGTGTTTGTTTAACAATTTTCCAAGAAATAGCTCCTCCAGTAAGCATAAAGATATATCCTGATGTAGATTTGTGATCATCAAGGCAGTCACCGTAATCAGAATCAGAATAACCTATCACCTTAAGGTGATCAGATATCCTGTAAGTGATCATGTAATCTTTAGTACCTTGTAGGTACCTCATAACTCGTTTCACAGCTTGCCACAAGATTGCTCAAGTATCTCCCAAGTACACAAGCAATAAAAGCAATATTAGGATGAGTACAAACTTGAGCATATATAAGACTGCCAACAGCAGAAGCATATGGGACCTTTTCCATCTTTGACTTATCTTTATCATTTTGAGGATACATACTATTCGAGAGTTTGTCACCCTTTTGGATTGGTGCACTGCAAGGATTACAAGTCTTCATATTGAATCTATTCAATATCCTTTTAATATACCTTTTCTGAGACAAACCAAGAACACCACGAGATCTATCACGATTAATTTCAATGCCCAGAACAAAAGAAGCATCGCCAAGATCTTTCATATCAAAATGAGTTGTTAGCATTTGTTTAGTCTCAAAAAGAAAACCCATATCATTACTGGCAAAAAGAATATCATCAATATAGAAGACAAGAATAATGAATTTTCTCCCACTATTCTTCAAGTAAATGCATTGATCAACAACATTTTTCTTAAAGCCAAGAGAGCAAACAATTTGGTCAAATTTCAAGTACCATTGTCTAGAGGCTTGTTTCAGCCCATAAATGAATTTTCTCAATTTTCATACCATGTGTTCCTTACCTTTCTCAACAAAACTAGCAGGCTGATTCATTAACACATCTTCATACAAATCACCATTTAGGAAAGCAATTTTCACATCCATTTGATGGAGCTCCAAATCAAAATGAGCAATCAAAGCCATCACAAAACATAATAAATCTTTAATAGAGACCAGGGAAAAAGTCTCTTTATAGTTTATACCTTCCCTCTGGTTATACCCCTTTGCAACAAGTCTGGCTTTATACCTTTCTATCCCACCTCTAGCATCACATTTAGTCTTAAAGACCCATTTACACCGAATAGTTTTACAACCGATGGGTAATTCCATCAAATCCCAAACGCCATTCATACTCATAGAAGCTAGCTCGTCTTACATGGCTGCCAACCATTGTGAACTACGAGAACTAGAAATGGCATCCTGAAAAGAAATTGGATCTGAGTCTTCAACTAAATTGAATTCATGCTCCTCCAAGTAAATGTAATAGTCTCGAAATTTAGAAGACTCAGTGGATTTAGGAATCCTTTCAGATCTCCTAGGTGGAACTACAACCACATCTGGGACTTTAGTATCAATGCAAACCTATTGAGGAATTTCAACATCATTTCCTGGATCAACAACATCATCATGAATCAGAGGAGAATGAATTGCCTCAGGATGAAAAATAATAGGTGTAGGAATAATAACACGATCCTCTCTGAGATCAACAACATCAGACTCATGCCTTTCATTATGTTCCATATCCCCTTCAAAATAGACAGCCCGATCTGATTTAATGACTTTTGTAGTGTGATTGTAAAAATAGAATCTTGAACCTCTTGAGCCAGTACAATAACCAATAAAGTAACCTGAAATAGTTCTAGGATCAAGCTTCTTCAGCTGAGGATTATAAGTCCTCACCTCAGTCTTACAGCCCCAAACACGGAAATGCTTCAAACTAGGTTTCTTTCCTGATATAAGCTCAAAAGGAGTCTTTGGTACAGACTTGTTAAGCACATGATTGAGAACATAAATAGCAGTCCTTAAAGCATCTCCCCATAAGAACTCTAGTAAGGTGAAGTGACTAAGCATGCACCTAACCATCTCCATAAGAGTACGATTTCGTATTTCTGCAATCCCATTTTGTTGAGCAGTGCCAGGCTTGGTATATTGCCCCTCAATTCTACAATCCTACAAGTATCTAGCAAAAGGACTAGGGTTTCTTCCAGTTTCATCATATCGACCATAATACTCAGCACCTCTATCAGATCTTATACATTTGATCTGCTTCCCAAGTTGCAATTTAATAACATTTTTCAGTGACCTAAAAGCATCCAAGGATTCAGATTTCTTATGCAACAATTCAATCCAACCATACTGAGAAAAATCATCAATAAAGGTGATGAAGTATCTATAGCCTCCCATGAAAATATGATTAATGGGTCCACAAATGTCTGCGTGAATTTTCTGTAATGGTTCCTCCTTCCTAGTCATTTTCTCCTCTCTTACTTTAGCTGTAAACTTCCCTTTTAAGCAATCAACACAAGTGTCAAAATCAAAGAAGTCCAAATCATGCAAAGTAGTTTCCTTAATCAACCTCTTCATTCTCTCCTTAGAAGTATGTCCTAACCGTTTATGCCACAACATAGAAGATTTTCAGTAGCTCTCCCATGTTTCTTTCCAACAACAGCATTAACATCATCATGTGGTTGGTTAAAACGAGAAGAATTAGCAATTAGCATAAACAATCCATCACGCATAATTGTAGAACCAACAACAGCAGAATCATAGTACAAAACAATACCATTATTGATTATATGGAAAATGTATCCACAACTGTGTAAAACAGAAACTGAAATTAAATTCCTTCTCATAGAAGGCACATAAACAGTATTTTCCAAAAGCAAATCATGTCTACTGCTCAACTTCAAAGAAACTACTCCTATGTGCTCAACATTAACATTAAATCCATCTCCTAGTTGTACCGTCAACTCCCCTTTATTTAGTTTCCGCCTGCTTTTGAACTCCTGCAATGAGTTCGTTACATGAATAGTTGTACCAATGTCTAACCACCATGAATTATGAGGAACATCAACCAGATTTGATTTAAAACAAACAAAGGTTTGAGGTATACCTTTCTTCTTTTCCAACCAGTTCCTAAACTTCTCACAATCACGCTGCCTATGCCCATGTTCTTTACAAAAGTTGCAGCTTCCATTAAAAATAGGCTTGTGCTTAGCATAAGATCTCTCACTAGGCCTATAAGGTAATGCAAGTTTATCATTCCCCTTCTTCTTAAATTGAGGCTTACTCTGTTTGTTTTTGTAAAATTTCTTCTTGTCACCACTCTTGTGAGAAGTGTGGTGAATACTGTGGGACTTTCCTTTCTTCATAATATGCTCCTCTTGAATAAAAATGGAAATCAACTCATTAATGCTCCATTTATCTTTCTGAGCATGATAAGTAGTCCTCAGAACATCAAACTCACATGGAAGAGATTCAAACACCTGCCAGATTAGATAATCCTCTCCCAGCACAACTTTCATGGCCTTTAACTTGTTATACCAGTTCACAAGTTTCATAACATGCTTACGAACACCACCCACACCATCATACTTGGTCTTAGACAATAAAGACAAGTAATTAGACCTTTCAGTCTTATCAAACTTCTGGAATTTTTCACCAACAGCCTTGAGATAATCTTTGGCATTATCAGTTTCTGTGATGCTTTCTTTAATGATCTTCTCCATTGTGTACTTGATGGTCATCAAACAAACCTTGTTAGAACGAGCCCACTTATCATATTTAGCTCTATCTGCAGCGGAAGACTCAGCAGTGAGTTGTACAGGCTCATCCTCAATGAGAGCAACATCAACATTGAAAACCGTCAAAAAAAGGTTCAAGGATTCAAGCCAGTCCTTATAATTGGCCCATTCAGCTTAATCAAATTCAAAGATGGAAATTGATACAAAGTAGGGAGATTTGACAAATATATCAAAAACTGACATAATTGGGCTAACAATACAGCTAGATTCTCATGCAATTGCAATCCTGCCTAAGGATTTCAAATTACAACATAAATCACCCAGAACATTAAACTATGCCCTAAAACTAATATTGATAGGATATTGAAAACTTTAAAGACATAATTCAATGAATTAAACAAAACATTAAAAACCACATTAATAAAGATAAACCGATAAAGTAAGTGCATCATTAATATAGTATCTAATGTATGCTCAATAACAACATCACAATAGCAATTTGTAATAATTAATCTCACGATAGGCGAGCTCACAATTATACAAAGTGAATGACAATAGTCCAATAACATTTCCCAAGATTGTTCCCATAGGTTCAATTAGCACCACAATTACAAAATTAACTATAGTAATCATATAATATAACATCATATGCATAAATTATATCAAAAATTAATTTTAGTGCATAACTACATAACACTAAGAGTACACAAGACCCCACAAGCCTAAATAATACTAGAAACAAGTACAAAAATTTTCAAGAAAAAATTCGGAGAGTACATTATATTTTTATTATTTTTAAAATTTGGGAAAAATAAAAATAAACTTTTTATCATTCAAAAAATTCCAAAAAAATACCATAAAATAGAACTGGGCAAGTGGAGCAAATAGGAAAAATTTGGAAAAAAAGGCCACCGGAGACAGGTGCACGCACCACCACCGCGCGTGGGGAATGTCCAGCTGGGTCAAACTGCGTCTTCCTCACCCGGTTGACTGGTTTTTGGGTTGCTCAACCTGGTTAACGACCTGATTAGAAAAAATGGCTATATCTTGCTCGATTTTGATCCGTTTTCAATGAAATTGGTGTCAATAGATTCAGAATTTAATGATCTATAAAACCCTTTAATCAATTTCATAAAATAAGCTTCTAAATAGGTTCAAAAGAAAACGAAAAGGAACATTTATGGTTTGCGTTTTTTCAGTTCTTGAGCTTTCAAAAGAAGACAACAAATTGAATAAACATACCATGCGCTTTGACACCAAACTAAAACAAATCAACAACAACAAAAAAACGATTTAACAGAAATAATTAACAAAATCAAAAACAAAAATTCCATTAAAAATATCTCAAAATTATCCAAAAATTAGCAGTCACAATTAGGGTTAAATGTTTTTGATACCAATTAAAGGAAAATTCAACACAAAATTTCAGATTAATTTCGTAATTAATCAATACAATTAATTAACCCTAGAATTGCAACATACTAGATTTAATGACTTTATAGACAAATACCTGGAAATTGTGGAACAACTGAATCCATTGTTGTTTTCTGTGAAGTGACATGATAGAGACGCAGAGGATTGACTACTGCTACTCCAAACCCTAATAAGCAAAAACACATACAGTTTTTAATGGGGTGACTGTATTTAAGGTTAGCTAGCAGTAGGGCCTCCTGTGCACTACAACATATGGGCCAAGCCTACCCATCATAGCAAGCCCGTGAACACAGGCCCAATGACACGTTAAATAGAGAATTAATAAGCCCAATTATCTTAACATCAAATTAATTAGAGTTTGTACAAAATTATGTTTATTATGCTAGTCCACAAAAATAATAACAAAATTCTATCACAATGAAGTATGATTCCGTACCCATAGCAAAAATAATCGAGGATCTAAATGACAGGTAGCAAAATAACTTTACATGCATTCGAGAATAAGGGTTAGAAAATAGTTTTCTAACTCTTAACTCTTTGATGACATTCTTGTATAGTGTTTTTGAAATTGATTTTTGAAGTGGATACCTAAATCTAGATGAGCAAGTGAATATTGAGTAATGAAGCTAGTATTTATTTACTTTCATCGTGATATTGAAGCCAACAATTATACTACACCGACAAGTAATGTCTGAAGTGAATTACAAGTTAATACAACACTTAGAAAATGATAATAGAATGCACGAGAAAGGGGGGTTGAATTGTGTATTCCCCTTTTTTAATACTCTTTTCAAAAATTACTTGTTAGAAATAAGATTCTTTACA
>JANZLF010000222.1:25903852-25921963 GCA_026546835.1 Erythroxylum foetidum
GAAATCTTTACCTTTCTCATACATTAAGCAAAGATCAGTAGTACCTGATAGATATCTCAAAATTCTTTTAACAGCAATGTAATGAGATTCTCTATGATCTACCTGAAATCTTGCACACAAACAAACACTAAACAAAATGTCAGGTCTACTTGCTGTAAGGTAAAGTAAAGAAACAATAATTCCTCTATACAGAGTTTGATTAACCTTTTTGCCAATTTCGTCCTTGGACAAATGGTTTGAATGATGCATCAGAGTTGACATTGGTTTTACTTTTCCCACATCATATTTTGTCAACAGTTCCTTCATATACTTCTATTGATGAATAAAATTTTTTTCTTCGATTTGCTTAACTTGCAACCCAAGAATGAATTTTAATTCACCTATCATGCTCATCTCAAATTCATTTTTCATGAAAATTTCAAAATTGGTACATAACATTTCAGAGGTAGCACTAAAAATAATATCATCAACATAAATTTGTGTTGGGCCCAGGTCCCGTTTCCTATCCCGAGACGACCGCTCGGGGTCATCGAGTAAGGATCGCGCGAGGGAAGGGTCGAAAACATTCAAATTTGAAGGATCAACAGTGGAGAAAAATGGGGATTCGCCGCGGCGGACGCCTCGCAGGAGAGGGTTCACCGCGGCCGAACTTTGTCGTCGTCGCGGCGAAGTCTCATACAATGCGTCGCGGTGAAAGACCGGCTCGTCAAGGCGAACTCCAATGGGATGCGCCGCGGGGAAAGGCTGGCTCACCGCAGCAAGCTCCCAATTTTCGAAACCCGACTCCCAACATTTGCACATTCCATACTAATACATGCACATTTATTTTAATTAAAAGTTAAACACACTCATATACAAAAGGAACTTCAATTCTTCTTGTCATTACAATTTCAAAGAGATTAAACAAACTTTGCTAATATAACACAAAACATAACAAAGCATAAAACAAAATACATAAGGATGCTCAATGTTGATATGTTTGAAAAAGCTAACCAAAATCACTAACTTAGTACCAAAGCTGCTAACTATCTTGGAGTTTTCGATGCCTTGCAAGGATCAACGATCTTCTCGTTCTACACCCTTAACTGTCGGCGATATGCTTGAAGTTTATAGTTTGGAGTTCATAGGAACATAGAAATGGTTTGAGACTTTAAGCTTCATGATTTGTTTGGATTACACCAACGTTTATGGTTCAATGGTTGGACTCCGAAAATGGGGCTCATCGTCTTTGGTACCAGAGCAAGAAAAGATTACAAAGAACCACGCTTAAGTATGATGGTATTTTGTTTCCGAGGTTGGGTTCCGAAAATAGGGCCCAGCACTACCCATCATTATCTCCAACCAATTGGATTGTGGGTAAGAAGAGAAAGTTGTGGAGACCATTAAGAAAAGGATGAGAGCCATGAGTTGGCAACTTTCTGATATTAGGGGGATTAGCCCCAATGTGGTGATGCATAGGATTAACCTAAAAGAAGGATGTAAGACAGTAAGGGAGAGATAGAGAAGGTTAAATCCAAACATGCAAGAGGTTATGAAGAAGGAGGTGGTAAAGCTTTTAGATGCAGGGATCATTTACCCTATTTCAGATAGTAAATGGGTGAGTACGGTACAGTGTGTGTCTAAGAAGGGAGGCATGACAGTGATGGAGAATGAAAGAGGTGAAGATTTTTACTAAGACCATCACAGGTTGGAGAGTGTGTATTAATTACGGGAAGCTCAGTTTGGCTACAGATAAAGATCATTTCCCTTTACCTTTTGTGGACCAAATGATTGAAAGGGTGGCTAGCCATGCATTTTACAATTTTCTTAATGGATACTTAGGGTACAATCAAGTGTTTATATACCTAAAAGATCATGAGAAGACCACTTTCACTTGTCCTTATGGGACTTTCACTTATAAGAGGATGCCTTTTAGTTTATGCAATACACTTGTCACATTACAAAGGTACATGATGGCCATTTTTTGGGACATAAATGAGAACTTTATGGAGGTATTTACAGATGACTTATCTATCTTTGGAGATTCTTTTGATATTGCTTATTTAATTTAGACAAAGTGCTTTAAAGATATGAGGAGTCTCATCTAGTTTTGAACTAGGAGAAGTGTCATTTCATGTTCTAAGAAGGAACTATATTAGGCCATAAGATCTCATGCAAGGGGATTGAAGTGGATCAAGCTATGACTGAAGTGATTGAAAAGCTACAACCTCCTACCAACATCAAGGGCATTCGAGCCTTCCCTGGTCATACAGGATTGTACAGATGGCTCATCAAGGATTTCTCTCTTATTGCTAGACCCTTGACTCATTTATTAGTTAAAGATGTACTTTTGTGTTTGATGATGCTTGTTTGGATGCTTTTAATAGGTTCAAGAAGGCACTTACAACAGTACCCATTCTGACGTTGTCAGATTGGTCTCTTCCCTTTGCGATTAGGTATGATGCAAGTGACCATTTCATTAGTTGTGTCCTTAACCAATAAAAGGAAAAGAGTCCGCACACCATCTACTATGCAAGGAAGACCTTGATCGAAGCACAACTAAATTATACAACTATGGAAAAGGAGTTGTTTGTTGTGGTATTTGCATATGAGAAATTTTGTTATTATCTTTTAGGCTCATATGTTCTTGTTTTTACAGATCATCCGACATTGAAATATCTCTTTTCCAAGAAGGATGCCAAGGCTAGGCTCATTTGATGGTTACTTCTTCTTTAAGAATTCAAGATTGAGATTAAGGACAAGAAAGGAGTAGAAAATGTTGTAGAAAACCACTTATCATAACTTGAAGGGGGCACCATGAAGAAGACGAAATTGAGGAGAGCTTTCTTGATGAGGCTTTAATGATGGTAGAATATCCTTTTCGTCCTTAGTTTGTAGATATTGTAAACTACCTCTTAGATGGTATTCTTCCTTTTGATTTCTCATATCAACAAAGGAAGCATTTTTTATTCCAGTGTTCTTGCTATATTTGGGATGAAACTATGTTATATAAAATTTGTACTAATAGGTGTCCCTAAAGATGAAAAGCCTGACACTTTGACTCAATGTCATAGTTCAGTGTATGCATGACACTATGGAGTAAACAAGACGGAAGCTCATATTTTGGAATGTAGGTTATAATGGCCATGTTTTTTCAAGGATGCCTGAAACTTTGTGCTACAGTGTGATAGATGCCAAAGAGTACACAACATACTAAAGCAGGATGAGATGCCACTTTCAAACATTATGGAAATGGAAATATTTGATGTGTGGGGCTTAGATTTTATGGGACCATTCTTATCCTCCTTAGGTAACATGTACATATATATTGGTTGGAGTTGATTATGTTTCAAAGTGGATTAAAGTTGTAGCTACTCTAACCAATGATGGAAAGGTCATGCAAAGATTTATGAAGAAGATTTTCACTAGATTTGGAGTGTCTAGAGCGATAATCAGTGATGGAGGGAGTCATTTTTGCAACAAACCCTTTGAAGCTCTATTGAAAAGATATAATGTGCATCATCAAGTGGCGACTCCTTACCATCCATAAATGAGGAGCCAAGTGGAAGTGGTGAGCAAAGAATTGAAGAAGATTTTATAGAAGATAGTGAGCACTTTAATGAAATATTAGGTTTTGAAGTTAGATGATACACTTTAGGCGTATACGATAGCCTTCAAGACACCCATAGGTACCACTCTATATAAACTTGTGTATGGAAAGGCTTTCCATTTACCTTTGGAGTTGAAGTATAGAGCCTATTGGGCAATTCGAAAGTTAAATATGGATGGGACGCTTGCAGATGAGAAGAGGTTGTTACAACTAAATGAATTGGAAGAGTTGAAATTTGAAGCTTATAAAAATATTAAGTTGTACAAAGAAAGAGCAAAACAGTGGCATGATGTTCGCATAAAAATAAGTAGTCTAAGAGTGGGAAGTTGGTGCTTTTATTCAATTCATGATTTTGATTATTTCCCAAAAACCTTAAGTCTAAATGGAGTGGACCCTTCAAGGTTCTTCAAGTGTTTCCCCATAAAGCTTTGGAATTGGAAAATGATAAGGGTGAAGCATAAGTCAATGGGCATAGATGCAAGCCATACTATAGAGGGACATACTGACAAGAAAGGGAAGTCATCTCTTTCCTTTCTTCCACCCTTTCATGAATGCATGTGGAATGGTAAACTAATTACCTTAACTTAGCATGTTTACCTTTCTTTTTCTTGTCTTTGTTTTTTTTTGGTTTTGATTCTGTTTGGTTTGAGTTTGTTATGATTTCTTAGTGTTTACTTGGGTTTTGTTTGAATATTAACTTGTTTTCTCTTCAAATTTCTTATTGGTTGGGTGATTTTAATGTGTTTGCAGGTTGCTTGAATGTTGGGAATGCATGTTATGCTTGGAAGAAAGACAAAAAGTTGGAAAATAAAGATTCGGTGTCTTTACAGTACCCACAATCATGGGAATGGGTTTGTTTCCCACGAACATTGCATGGCTATTTAGAAACTTCTTCTAGAGCCTTAACCCACAATCGTGGGTAGCACAGTGTAGAGATGCATGATGAATTTTTGTTTAAGCCAATATGAGGATTAAGCCTATATGACTCCATCTATAGTCATTTCATTTCCTTGCTTGTGTAATGCTTCCTTAGGTCAGTACCTTCAGAACTTGCTTTAAATCGATTTAAATCTACTAGATGCATGCTAGATAGAAATGATTAAGGCCCTTTTTTGTGTTAACCCTTCGCTTAAATGACCTACCCTTATTATTATCCCTAGTTAGCCCCGTTAAGCTTTTAACCCTTTTGTTTCTTTAAATACCCCATTTTAAAACCTCAAACCATATTAGCTTACCCAATCATAAGTTTAATAGAGTGTAAAGGAATGCATTAGTTTGTATTTTTTTGCTATAAGTTTTGTTTTTCATATGAGTTGAGTGATACTTCTAATCTTGGATCACAATGCATTTAATTGCTATTTTGTTCATTATTTCTGTAATTGTTGAAAAAAAGAAAAAGGAAAAACATTTTAGTAGCATCAATAAGTGTGGAGTAGTAGTATATTTACATTTTTGTATCTCAGAAATATATTTTGTCATCCCTTTGTTCACTTATTACTTTATGAATGCTTGTGTTAAACCTTTTACCTCATTTGACCCATCTTAACCCTTACCACATTACAACCGAAGCAAGTCCTTTTGATATATTTATGTAAACAATCATTGTAGAGGAGAACTAATGTATTAGCAAGCCTATGGTAGTTTAGTTTCCTATAGGGAGCTTGAGTGAAACACTAACCATCAAACACTTAAGAGAAATGAGTGAAACTGTGAGGAAGACTTATTTTGCATTTATACTTATCTTTGAGTGATGGTGTCATAAGTTATGTTTACTTATGTACACTAATGAAAAGTAGTCATGATATATGTAGTAGCTTGACATTTGAGTTGGATAAGGCTTTTGCTTATGTATAATGCCTTGCATAAGTTGAGTGATGGTGCCATAAGTTGAGTTTACTTATATACACTAACGACAAGTTGACCCAGGAAATTTCTGTATTCCTTGTACCATTGGTAATGTCAAAGTAGATAAGGCTTTTGCAAATTTATGAGCTAGCATGAGTATAATGCCTTACACTTTGTTCAAAAAGATGGAATTAGGTGAATTAACACCAACTAGGATGTGTGTGCAAATGACAGACAAATTACTTCACCATCATAGGGGCATAATCAAGAATCTACCTATCAAGGTTAACAAATTCACCTTTCCTGCTATTTTTACCATCTTGGACAAAGATGAAGATTCAGAGATACCCAGTATCCTTGGGTGACCATTCTTAGCTACCGTCAAGTCTCTTACAGGCATTGATGGAGGCGAGTTAACTATGAGAGTAGGTGACGACAGGGTTACATTTAAAGTCTCTGATGGTAAAAAAACCTTATTGAATTTTTGGTACTTGTCAAGATAGAGAAATCTTGCGAAAAGTTTTGCAGGACTACATTGTAAGGATCCACCTGAGAAGCCACAAATTCAAAGGAGTAAACTAAAGGAGAAAGGGGGTGGAAAGCATATAAAGGTATCTTATTTGCAGGTTATAAAACTTGTGATTAAGCTATAATCAAATGATTCATTTAAGCCACCTTGAGTACAAAAGATACGTTGAGCTAATGACATTAACCAAGCACTCCTTGGGAGGCAACCTAAGATTCAGGATTTTCTTTTGTTATGTTACTTTTGTTATGTTACTTTCTTATTTTTATTTCATTTTTTATTGTTTGATTATTTTCAATTATATTATTTTTATTGTTATCTCCCTTATTTCCTTTTATCCTTTCTTTTTCTTTAATTTTTGTAAGAATAAGTTAACATTGGATGGATCAAAATCAAGAAATTGTCAACATCAGGAAAATATCAAACAACCCTCTTACTTGCATATTTAATTTTATTATATACATTAAGGACAATTTCCAATTTTAAGTGTGAGGATGGGTTGAGATTGAATTCTTAACTAAATTACTCAAGCTTATTATAATCTTAATTATAAATTTTACTAATTGATGTATTACATTGGTTTAAATCTGTCCATGAATGCTATATAGGTTGTTTTTAAATATTGACTTGAATTGGTGTGTAAAAAGATGATGGTTAGAATGCAATTAATTTTCTAATTCATATTTTTTGCAATCGTTGCTATTTTCAATTGAATAAAAATTGCATATTATTTACACAAATAGATACCTATTTTCTTTTTCGTGAGTTTTTGAATCTAAAGAGCAAATTTTCAACAAAAAAAAATAAGCTCCTGTTATTCTTTCATACGCGTGATTTCATGTATAGTAGGATAATTCTAAAACTTGCTTTATTATGCATTTTGAGACCATATTTGTGGAAATTAGAAGCATTAATATGATAAAGGCACTTAGGTTTACCAATTTGTTTAAGCCTATTTCTTTGAAAATACCATAACCTTAAATTGACTTTTAGGAATAGCCAAGTTGAGCCTTAGTCTTTTTCATTGATTTTACTCACATTTTAACCTTATTCCTATTTTTCTTTGATGACTCATTTATCATTTTGAACCCTAAAGGTTATTTACTTTATTTATTTGTTTGTTGAGACTTGAATTTGATAAATGGTTCAATATCTATTGAATGGCTACCTTTGTGATTGATCTAGGGACTAAAAGAGGAGAAGAGAAGTGGAGGAGTTATAGGACGAGAACCAACGATCGTGGGATCATGGGATCCCTAACCTGAAGAGACAAGCAGTTTTCACTTATTTTTACGTTCTTGGGACTATTTAAGGGCACAAATCCCTTGGGCCGAAGGGGGGTCATGAGAACTTGCCTCCTTGAGTTAAAAACAGATTTAGAGCTTAGAGAGAGGTAGAGAATCAAGATTTCCATTCCCAATCGGGCAAAGAGCACACCAGCTCTAGATTTTCCAGATTTGGGCAAAGAAGAGGAGGATCTTGCTTCATCTAGTTCTTATTTTGTTTTTCTATTCTAGCATCTTTATATGGATTTTCTAGTTGTTGGGGATGCTAATGACATTATGAGTGGTTGAGTTATTTGTAGAGGTTACTTTTGAATTACTTATTGAACTCCTACTTTGTTGATTTGAATGAATGATGCTTTTGATGAATGTATACCTTGCAATATATTGAGAAATTGAATTGGGTAAATTGTGTAAGGTTGTACAATGAGAATTGGCACTCTATAGACCTACATTCATCAAGTTAATTGATTAGTTAAAGGATTACCTATAGGATAACTTCATAACTAGTTGAATTAGTGGATTGATTCTATAGATTGAGAGATTACTTAATCATTTCCATTTAATTTGGTTAGGGAAAATAAATTACAATCTGAGAGAGGGTAGCTAATACATTAGGACATCTTAAGTGAGGCGCAATTCGATTAACAAGGTAGGAGGGAGCTAAGGTAGGGAAAAAGTGGTCTCCAAGTTTCTGCACTTTTGCTTTATCAATTGTTCATTTTTAGTTGTTTGATTTAGTTTAATTTTTCATTTTACATTTATTAAAATTGGTTCGCAAACAAAGTAGCCTAAACTGAGTAGCGTCTAAACACAGTCACTGAGGGATCGATATCTGTTCTTTACTACAAGTTACACCACGTATACTTACGATTTTGAATGTAAAACTAGTGAATTGAGTTTGCAATCAACAGTTGCATTTAAAAAGGAACTATGTATGCTTAGTTAACAAGTCATGTAATATTTTTTGAGTAAATTTCCATCACTTTAACCCCTTTTATCCTAATCATACCTTACCTAAGCACCATTACAACCTATACAAATACCTTTTGATTTTTATTTCAAGTTTGTACATAAGTGGTGTAGATGTGATTTTACAGCAAGCATATGATAAGGATTCTACCATGCATGAATTAAAAGCCTTGATTCTTTTCACCCTAAACACTTAAGCACATTGAGTGAAATTTGGTGAGGGTGTAAAGATGTATGCTTCTGATTTCAATGTGATTGTTGATGTGATTATTATTACTATTACTTAGGAAGTTAATTTAATGACAACTTGACTCTAATTGCATGTTAATTTGATTTAATGGGATATGATGACGTATAATATGAATGGACAAGTTGAAATTGATAATAGATTGATGTTACAAATTTATAATTTTGGTTATAGTTTGCTTAAAGACAAACAAAAACTTAAGTGTGGGATATTTGATAGATAGTTAACTAACCATATTTTAAACTCATTTTTAATGCATTCTAGCTTGATATTTTATACTTTTGTTACATATTTGGTACTTAATGGGCTTCAAGTGTGTTTACAGGTGATAATTGCCTTCATCGACTTAAAGGAGAAGAATTCGAGCGAAAATGCAGAGTAAAACAGAAAATTAGTAATCAGGAAGAAGTGCACAATTGTGCACTTTTGCATGCTTGTGAGCTTTTGTGATACTTGACGGATTTTGATTATACATGGTCTAATGCACGATTATACACAAGACCATGCATAACCCAAAAGTCTAGGTTTTCATACAAATTTGACATTTTAGAGGCAAATCAAAATAGGAAGTAGCTAAAATTATTTTGTGAATTTAAGAGGCAATTGCAGAGGTGATTTGAAGCTTAAGGAGTGAAAGATGCAGGATTTTTATTGATAGATCCATCACAACACAAGATCAAACGTCTACATTTCCAAAATATGCAATAAAGAATAATTAAGGATTTCTATTCTCTATGCTGTATATATAGATATGATTTCATGTTCACCGATGTATAGCTAATTTTTCTGTTTCTATTTAGGCTAGAAGAACCTTGGTTAAATACTTTAACATGTTTTGATTATTTTATTAATGTAATTGAATTGATTGATTGTTGCGATCCAATTATCTATTTCATGATTGTGTATTAATATAATTTATTAGACTTTAATCTTATTTCATATTTAGTGATTAAGAAATCCTAAGTTGAATAGATCCATGATAGTTGGGAAGAGTTGATTGCAATCATAGAGGATGACATAAATCTTTTAGAATAAGGTCAAATCTAATAGAGAGATTCATAATACGATAACATAATTCTATAAGTTTTAACGTGATTAATTCGATTAGAGACCTTAGAATTAATTGTTAGTAAACTCAAGGTTAGCTACTAGCATACCTTAGGAATATCCATAGTCCAACAAATCAACAACACAATTGATTGTTTAGTTTAATTGTTTATATTTTAGTTTCTTGAATTAAACCACAATCAATTTGAAGGATAGATAATAGAATAATAATAATTATTAGTACTTACCATCCTTATAGGATCGACCTATATTTGCAGGTACTAGCTATAGTTACATCATGCACTTACAGTATTAAATATTGACTAATAGCTTTAGGTCAGTTAGGTTGCTTCATATCTAATTGAATAACTTAGTGGTAGTTTTGTGAACGGAGAGATTACAACTCTATACATATTGAATTCAACTAAGTTTACTTCAATAGATTTTGAGAAAGAGTAATCAAAACCTTAGGATATCTTAGCTCAAACATAAATTGAATCAACAAGATAAAGGAAACAAAATAAGGATAGAATAGTTCCCAAGTCTTTAACTTTGACTAATCTCAATTTCATTGGAAACTCAATTATTTCACTTTTGACTTGTTTTTTATTATTTGTTTTAATTTAATTTATTTATTTTAATTCAAATCCAGTTTGTAATACCTTAAACTAATTTCTTTTCAAGTTATTTAGGTGTTTAATAGTCCTTGTGAGATTGATACCCTTGATACTACAAGATACGATTCGTATGCTTACGGTATTGAGAGTTTTATTATTATATAAATTTTGCTCAACAAATTTTGTATAAGCAATTGTATATCCATTGTGGGTGAATTTTACAATTGTATTATGTTATTTTTCATTAGGTTAGCATTATGTGAGCATTTTGTTGCATAATGTGTGCTTTGTATGAATGTGTCAATGGTAAGAATTGAATGGAACTAGTTTTGCTTTAAACATGGTGATTTAAATTGTATAGACATAGTAACTAGATAATTTTGTGTTCTAAATTTCTTTGGGATGAATATGTATGTTAATTAGTATGTGACACCTATTCTTTCGCTTTATGACTTTTGTTTGTATACATTTATAATTATAGTCAATTAAATTGGCTAGAATCATTAGTATCCTTTCATGAGAATGATTGATTAAGAAGACATAAGTAGGGTAAGAAATTAAATGAAAAAAAATTCCTTATCTGGTAGCCTTTTTTAAGAACATTGGGTTAAGAATAGAGCTAGTAGCCAATTGAGAGCTGTGATATAGCTGAGTAACTAAGGGAATTTATGACAAAATGTTTGTCTTCACATCAAAAGATTATAATGACACTCCAACGAAGCTAAATAAGGAACGAGACCTAGTTGAGTAACCAAAGGACATTTATGACAAGTTGTTTTCCTTCGTGTCAAAAGACTAGGTTATCATTAAATAAAATCTAAAAATGATCTTATAATAAAAACCTACTAATCTTCAGAGAAATTCTAGCATTCCAAATCAAGACTTCAATCAATTTTTACTCTTTTCCTTTTATTTATTTCAAAATCTTGAATGTGAATTTGAATTTCTAAGATGTTTAACCATATGATTAAGAATTTCTAAATTCATATTTAGGGATTATTATGGAATTATTTTGTGAACCTTATTTCTTGTTAAATGTAATGTATTGATGAATGTTTATGATAATTATTGTGTATGTACTTTGTAAAAACTCAAGAGTGTGAATAAATTTATTAGTGTTAAGGTGCATAATGAGAGTTGGTTACTTAATAGGCCTACAATTATCAAATTAATGAACAATTAAAGAGATAACTTAACTATGAAATTAATTATCTATAGGACTGCTCCAAATCTAATTAAAAAAGTTATGAGTAGTTTTGTGAATCGAGAGATTACAACTTTATAAATATCAAATTCAATTAGGGTTACTTTTTTAGACCTTGGGAGAAAGTAATTGAAACCTTAGGATATCTTGGATCAAACATTAATTGAATCAGCAAGATTAAAGGAAACAATATAAAGATAGAATAGTTCCTAACTCTTCAACTAAATAGTTCCTAACTCTTCAACTTTGATCAATTTCAATCTCATTGGCAGCACAATTATTTCATTGTTTAATTATTTCTTTTTTATTTACTATAATTTTATTTATTTATTTTAATTTAAATTAAGTTTTTAATACCTTAAACAAAGTTCTTTCCGAGTTATTTAGGTGTCTAATAGTGCTTATGGGAACGATACCCTTAATATTACAAGATAAGATTTGTATACTTGTGATATTGAGATTTTTATTATTATATAAAACTCGCTAAACACAAAACATCCACTATTTTTAGGGGCTAAGAACTTGATACCATGACATGCCATAAATGTCGCTTCAAGTTTGGTGTTGGGTGTCATGTGAGAAGAAGCTACAGCATCTAGAAGCAATTCCCTAATTTCACAAGAAGAATGGGTGGATGGGGTTATAATGGTTTGAATATTTAGAGTGGAAAAGTAAGTTAAATTGACGTTAGATCATAAAGGGGTTTAAGGAATTACTTCTATAATGCATATACTAAAAACAATAGGTAAGAACTATATGACCATTTTTTCTATAAATTTGACATTTTAAGGGTATTTGATTAGAGTTAGACTGTGAATTACAATGGAAAGATGAGTTATATAAGGGATATTGTGATGGGCTAGCATTATGATGTAGGTTGAATTTGTTTATATGCACATAAAATAGTCTTTAAGCTAGCCTAAGTTGGTTACAAGAGTGGGAGATGCCATCAAAACTTAGCCTTTATGAAGGATTGCATGACCTAACCTAGTTAAAATGAGATAATGTCCTAAATTGATCCATGGTTTGGCCCTTTTTTTGAAACCAATGTCAAAAATGTCCACTATTGTCAAGAACTGAGATCCTACTATGAAGACATGCTACGAATGCTGCTTTAAGTTTGGTGTTAGGTGTTATGTGAGAAAAACCTACAATTTCTAAAATCCATTTCATAATTTCACAAGAAGTATAGCTGGATGGGGGTTCTATTGGTTTGGATATTTAGAGTGGAAAGTGGGTTGAATTAGGGTTAGATCATGGGGGATTTAAGGAATTAGTTTTAGATTGTAATTGGGCTAGGAATTATATTGTAAAGGTGGGTAATATGAGGGACATTGGGTTAAGATAACGTTATGGTGTAAGTTGAACTTGTCTAGAGGATGATAATATGGTCTTTAAGCTAGGCTAGGTTAGTTAAAAAAGAAGGAGGAGTCATAAAATTACGACATTATAAAGGACTATGTGACTTGACCTAGTCAAAATGAGAGAAAAATGATCTATTATTAGGCCATATTTCCCCCTTTTTTGAATACATTGTCCAAATTTTCCACTATTGTCTAGAGCTAATAACCTACCAGCAAGACATGCCAAAAATGTTGCTTTAAGTTTGGTGTTAGATGTCATGTGAGAAGAAGCTACAATATTTAGAAGCCATTCCATAATTTCACTAGAAAGATAAGTGGATAAATTTGTAGTGGTTTGAATATTTAAAGAAAAAATGTAGGCTGAATTGAGTTCAAATCATGAGCAGGTTTAAGGAATTATTTTTAGATTGTATACATCGAAAAGAATAGGTAGCATCTACATAACCAAATTTTTTACAAATTTGATATTTTAGAGGTCTTCGTTTAAAATTAGACATTGAATTGTAATGGAAAGGTGCAATGTATAAGCGATATTAGGCTTGGCTAGCATTATGGTGCAGTTTGAATTAGTTTATGGGTTGGTCTTTGGGCTAGGCTAGGTTATTCAAAAGAGTGTGGATGCCATCTAAACCAGGCCTTTGTGAAGGACTAAATGTTGGGCCCCAATTCCTTTTCTTACTAAATAAGCATGTGTTTAGTTTATTTTGAGGTTGAGTTTGATTAATTTGTTTTGGTTAGAATTTAATTAGAATGTCAATAATTTGAGGTTTTATTGCTTAGGTTGATGGAATTAAGATTAAATTAGAGTTTTGTATGGGGTTAGTGATATTAAAAAGAATGAGGTTTTATAAGAACAAATTGGGAAGTTCATTTAAGTTGTTAAATTTTAAGACATGTAAGGAGGGTTATTTAGGTCATTTTCGTTTCTTTTAGAGGAAAGAAGGAAACAACACCGTATTTGTCATATGTTTGAAAGAAGACAACGAAAGTTTTTGCAAGTAAGGGAAAGTGAATGAGTTTCGGTGGAGGGAGAAGAAAAAGACGAAAGGAAGAAAGAGTTAGGTTTCGATTGTTCTAAGCTTGTAAGAGGGAGTTTGAATTTGGTTTGAGAAGGAAAAAGAAAGAGGAAGGTTTAATCTTCCATTAGAGACAAGAAGCAAAAATTCGTGGGTGAAGTTTCAAGGTAAGTGTATGGAAAATCTTTTGGAAATTTTGATAGGTTTTGGTTCAATCGGTTTAGGAAAAGCATGGGTATGGTTGTATAGGATCAATTACATGCTTTTGCTTCCTTAGATTTTTCAATTTTGACATCTCTTGTAATTTTGGGATTTTTGTGTTTGAAGAAGGACAAGAGAGGCAAGAGGAGCTAGAGCAAAGGCCACTTGACCAAGCCTAAAGCAAAAGGATTTAAGGTGGGTGACATCTTAATAATTGAGTTATTGAGCTAATTAAGTTCCTTTCCATAAATGCAATTTAACGATTTCCGATAACTTTGAATTTATGCAGTTATTGCTTTTTGGGATGGTTTGAAATTATACCATGTGTCTTTTTTGTGTGAATAAATTGTGGGAATATTTGCAAAATTGTTTGACAAGTGAAAAAGAATGTGAAATGTAATTTCGGAAGAATGTGATGTTATAATTTTGCTTTCAGAAAAGTGACATTTTGGCAAATATGTGTGAAATATGTGAAATGCATGATTCTATGGGTTTGTGTTGGTCCCTTAAGAGTCAAGTGCACTTGTCTGTTTATAGGCTTCTCCCGCCTGCCTGCTAGTGGCATGGAGCTCCTCACGAACTCCCATAAGTTTATAGCTACACATGACCGCTTCGTGGGAATGTGTATTACGTTCTGTTTGGATCTACCCGAACCATCTTCTATGTGCGTATGCGATATTGAATTGTGAGCATTTTGATGTATTCATTATGTTGTTTTCATGAATGTTTTGATAAGTTGAAAATTTTGGGGAATTTTTGCTTTGATAAATGGTTACTGTAAAGTTTGCTTTGAAAAAAATAATTAAAGAATTTTTGCTTGTTCTTGGTTATTAACGTGTTACCCATGAGCCGTCGAGCTCACCCCCTCTTCCCTTCCCATCCACAGGCGACGAGCGAGAGAACGAGTGACCACATCGGGGGCAAGGCATCACTTCTATTTACTTTTAGTTTTGAAGCTATCTTTTGGAAACAAAGCTTTAGATACATTTTGGAGCAAGAGTTACTGTTCATGTAACCTTTCTTTGTAATTGGACCTTTTTGAAACTTTGATGTATTAGGGCTAAAATGTCCACTAAAGCTTTGTAAGAACTTATGTTATGATATTAATGAAAGACATTTGAGTTTTCTTGTGTTTTGCATATGTTTAATAAAAAGGTGATGTAGTATGGTTTTGAAAATGGCCATAAGAGTAGAATTGTGTTTGCTGTATTTTTGAGACAATTTCTGGACTGATGTGGATTGGTTGGCTCTATTAGCCTTCTTGAGTGTTATGGAGTATTTTCATAGGATTCCAATGATGTATCATATGTCATGTTTGGATGTGGGAGTTGGAGGATGTGGATGATTGAAATTTTTGTGAAAGTGTTGTCAAATGTGTTGGCATTTGAAGGATATGGATTGTTAAAGTTTGGGGTATGTGTTGTCAAAACAGAAATTATGGGCAGAAACTTTGATTAAGTTTTTGACCCTCATAGAGTTAGAATTTGACCAGAAGGCCTTCTTGAAGATTGTAGTTTATGTTTAGATCTTTTCATTGATATGAAATATGTCATGTTTGAGCTTTGGAGTAGTTACAAGGTTTAGAAAATGTGTTGTTACTGTTTGTAATGTCTTTTTCCAGGCATAACTTTGAGGTGGTTTTTTACTCCCTTAGAGACCAAATTGGCTTTTACATCCTTTATGAAAGTTGTAGAGTTTCATTTTAGCTTTTATTGATACCAAAATTGCAAAATTTGGAATTCTTTCTGAAAAGTTAAGAATTTTTGAAGTTTAGATGTACGTTTTGGAGTGACCCAGGGCAGGCCACTCGTGAGTGCGAACATTGCAAATCCAACCTCCTTCTACTCTTTTGCTTATAACTCTTTCGTTTGACCTCTGATTTACTTGATTTTTGAAGCATTGGTTTTCTAAAAAATTTTATACCTCACCATAAAAAATCTAGACCTTTCATATTAATTGTAAATTTATGGATTAAATCAAAATGACACGATCGGATAGAAATGTTTGATCATGCTTCCGTGTTTTGGTGATATCTCGAGCTATAGAGATTCGATTGAGGTGATTTTTGGTTTTGAATAAACTAGAGGCATGGAATTTCTTTTTATCTTAGAAATCGAATTTCAATTTGGTCCCTAATACTTTTAAATTTTAGGGAGGAAATTTGGGTGTAATATTCGATATCTGTTCGGATGTGAGTGAAATGAGTTCGTTTTTTAGGTTTGACCTGGTTGGCAAATCCTCCCTCGTGGGATACGCATCTAGATGTCACGTAGGACGTCGGACACATGACTCACCGGGGTGGGTTCCAACATGTTTAGACCTGCTTACGCCACAACTCCTATCCTCAAACTGTACGAAGAAAGTCTTGGCACTCCTCTCTGATATAGGAGCACCACCTCTCCTCCTGAACTATTCTCTCTCTTTTTTTTCTGTTTACAACGTTCTTTATATTCTCTACTTTCTCAACCCTTAACACCGGTTCTACCAGCTGTTGAAATTCACATAAATTTTACACCACCACTTTTTTTCTAATGGCTAAATGCAATCTTGCTCCAAACCTACGACACTTAGCCGCTTCACTCATCATCATCTCAGCTACATATTTGGATAGTTGAGTTAATCTGCGCTCATATTTGCTCACTTTCACCTCCTTCTAGGCGAGACTCAGAAATTCCCTTTGCTTCTACTGGATGCATACCTCAGACAAATATTTCTTCTTATAAGCAATTAGGAAATCCTTCCATGTCAACATTGGTGATTTCATCTGACTCCCTAGTACACTTTCCCACCAATGCAGAGCATCTCCATGTAGCAAGCTTGTAGCATACTTAACATTTTCATCATCCTCATAGTCCATTTGCTCCAATATACTTTTTGTCTTCCTTAACCATGTTTCAGCTTTTTCAGGATTAGTTATTCCATAAAAATCCACTGCCCCATACTTCCTAAGCTTATCAAACTATTTTCCTTTCTTAGCTGGCACTGGAGCAAAAGTTTGCGGCATCTGCCCCATGGCCTAGATAAAAGCCTGAGCAAAGGCCTAAAATAGTCTAGGATCTAAGGGAGTAGGCACTTGCTCTTATGAAAGAGTTGACCCATACGTCTATGATCGAAAGGGCCCACTAATATGCCTTACAGAAGCATCAACATTTTTTGGGGCTCTAGACTCATCAATACCCTCCTCTCTGGGTGAAGAGTCAGGTACAACAGATCCTTGCGAAACTCCTCGTGTTCTTCTATGAGGTGACATCTTACTCCTTCAATTTAAACACTAACGATTAGCTTACATTTCATTTTAATCTTATTTCCTACATGTATGCATGGTATGCATGCATGTCACTTAATGCAATCATTCAATTCAACAATGCAAACAATTAATCACACATCATAGTAATTTATACCATTACATATTTTAATCCTAAGAATCCTTAAAAATCCTTAGCTCTAATACCAAAAGATGTTGGGCCTAGGGTCTCGTTACTTGTCAGGACCCGACCCGTAGACCGGACCCCAACTGTTGGATCCGAGACCCAACTACATGGAACTCATACTTATCATAATCCTGAAGCCTTTTGCTTATAATCTTGCAGGGTCCTAAGCTGTCACCCCGCTTTCGTGGCGAGCGCACACTACCTAAACATCATAATCACAATTTGACTTGTTCATATCAAATATAGCTTAAAGTCTTACGGTCGTGTAGAGACTAGAATCATCTTATTCCGAATTATATAACTCAAGTTATGCTTCAATTTCCCAAAGTTATTCATAGCTGAACCATACTCTCTCAAATGACCTCTCACTTCTTTTAATGCAAACTTCCTCTATTTAAGTCCAAAGGATACCAATTTTTGTATGGAGATAGATACATGTCTTATGAATCCAATGGTCCAAACCTCACCCCATTTGGAGGTCGGACGAAGGAGTTATGACCTGACAAACTCAACGTGTTTATATGCGAATCTCTATCGAACATGTTTTGGCGCAAATGCCATAACTTTCACTATAGGTGTCGGAATGACTTCATTCTTGGACGGTTAGAAACTAGACACCTAGGGCTACAACTTTCATGAAGACCATAAATTAAAATTCGGACTCTATCTTGGTCGCGCCCGCGAGTTAATTAGTTCGCGCCCGCGAGGAGTAGTCGGACAGAAAGTTTAGACTCTTCTGACTCGTATATGGTCGCGCCCGCGAGGTTCC
>JANZLF010000222.1:26008830-26025685 GCA_026546835.1 Erythroxylum foetidum
AATTCTATACATTTTATTATTATCAAAACATAAGTGGGATTTAATTTGTCAACCACCAATGGTCCAACAACAGCTCCCACTAACTCACCTCCTCCCCCTCCTGGACCTACAGTTGCAGATAAGGCATCACCTACTGCAGGACATGCTACACCATCCGTATCCTCATCCCCAACTCATATATCATCCAATACCACTTTATCGAATAACAGAGACGTCCGCAGGCCTGAAGCTGAGGGTTAGACGGAAGAAAGTACATAGCAAGCGATGGCACTCTATAAGTGAAATCACATTAATGACTATTTGTTTTTAATTAAGTTATAGGTTTATCATTTTTCATTTTATCAAATTACTTCTTATATTAGGTTGCTTCCGTCTGAACCGTGTTCCAAAAATATGACTTCTAAATTTAAAGAATGGATTAATCCTGAGGGTTATGTGTAGAAGAATATCTCTCAGGCAACAAAGGAATTTTTCTTTCAGGAGTTTGACGTACAATAAACATTTAGTTTTGTTTTATATTGCTTTACATACACTAATTACATACATATTATTACATGA
Organism: Erythroxylum foetidum; assembly: GCA_026546835.1. Taxonomy (NCBI): domain Eukaryota; kingdom Viridiplantae; phylum Streptophyta; class Magnoliopsida; order Malpighiales; family Erythroxylaceae; genus Erythroxylum; species Erythroxylum foetidum. The sequence continues at coordinate 26,009,389 of JANZLF010000222.1, forward strand.
TATTATTTTAAATTTTTTTCTTCTTATTTTAGAATTTGTTTTTTGGAATTTTTTTATCAGCATCGGCATATATATACTATGGGAGATGTGAGCTTATACACATTATTGTGACTTTATTGGTGCGATACGCAAGGCTGGTGTACGACCGTGTTATATTTCGAAGCAAATATGGAGTCGATGACAGGAGTATTGAAGAAGCCCTGCAGCAATGATAATCTCAGGGCATAACTCTACCAACAGACGTGGAAGTCTGGGGGGGAGAGAGTCTTACTATATATACGAGAGGATCAATAACCCACCACGAACATGCACATAAACTTGTAAGTATCTAAACTTCACACTTATTTTGTACATGTTTTACTTTGCTACATTATAGATAATAGTAATGGTATAAATGCCTGATGTCATTTATAGCTGTGTTGAGTTTTTTTATTTATTCAACAGGGGGACATATCATAAAATTAGGGAAAACTCTGCTGAAATTTTTATTAAATATAGTTCTCAGATAAACATTTAGGTTAAATATGCAAGAAAAGTCTTTGGGTCTTCCTCCTACGCCTACACTGCTGTTTTTGCATACTCACATTAAGAAACATAACGGTATGACATTTGTCAACAGCCGATGTAGAGAGTTGAATGTATGTGAACTTAAAGCCTTATTATTATTCCTTTTTATAATCATTTAATTTTACAATTATGAATAATCCCTTACTAATGTAAATATTGGTTTCTAATATGACCAAATACAACAAACCATTCAACGGTAGTCAGAAGAGGTACAACCTTTTGATGAGACTCAGACGTATTTTGATATTGTCAGTGGTAGGAACCGTCATGGAAGAATATTCGGGCTAGGTTCATTTGCGAATACTTGTTATTCGTAATCCTCCATGTTCAGTATAGCAACATCTACCAGACAAGCACAATCGTCGAAAGTCACCAAGCTTTGGACCATAATGGATACATTGATGGAGAGGATAACTCACATGCAAGAGAAGATGGACCAGATAGCTCACTTACAAGAGCAAATGGAGCAGATGACTCAACTAAGACAGGAGCTGCAGCAACTAAAGGGGAGGGGTAGCACCTCCGAACACCCTCCATTATCAGGACATTAGGGTTGTTGTAGTTATTTGCTTTCAAAAACAAAGATATGTAATGTTTTTGTTATCAGTTAACAAATTTTAAACTTTATATCATCAATTAACTTCTGTTTGAATAAATTAAATATATAAGCAAATAAATTTAATATACGCAGATAATTTACAACTGTTGAAATTATGCATTTTTATAAGATCATCAAATAAAATTTAATGTTATGATTTTAAAAAAAAATCTAACTTCCAATTACTGACAGATTAGAGAAAACTGTCGAAAAATATGTTTAAATATTACTGACGGAATAATGATACCGTCAGAAAAGTATTTTCATATTACCGACGGATCATTGTATATCGTCGATAAATTATTCATCTTATTTACCGACCGTTTCTGTTAATCTGTCGGTATACACTACAAGAGTTAAGACATTTAGTGACAATTTTTTTGTGACTAACTATTGTTTCATCACAAATGCGAAGTTTTTTGTGACAAGAAAATTGATTGACACTATTTTTTGGATTAACTGTGATGATTTATTTTTTTCACTAATACAATAGTAATTGTGACAATTTAGTATCTTTCACAATTAAGTTGTAACTATTAATATATTAATAGTGTCAAATTTTCTTTTGTCACTAAGTTTTGTCATTAAAAATCTATGCAATTTGGCGTCAAAATAATTTTGGTGGGAATAAATTGTAACTGTGACAAAACATATGTTATTGTGACAAAACATAGTTTTGTGACTAATATTTTTTTCTTTTTGTTACGAAATGGTTAATCGTCACACAATATTTTACTTGTTGTGACAAAAATTTTGTCAATAAATATTCAATTAATTAGTTGTCACAATAGTCGAACTATAACTATGGTCACAACCATTCGTAATTTACTGACAATTTTTTTGTGACTAACTATTTTTGTCATCACAATTGATCGACACTATTATTTGGATTATCTGTGATGATTTATATTTTTGTCACTAATACAATGATAATTATGGCAATTTAGTATCTTTCACAGTTAAATTGTCACTATTAATATATTAATAGTGTTAAATTTTATTTTATCACTAAGTTTTTTCACTAAAAGTCTATGAAATTTGGTGCCAAAATAATTTTGAAGAGAATCAATTGTAATTGTGACAAAACATATGTTGGTAACTAATATTTTCTATTTGTTGTAACAAAACACAGTTTGGTCACTAATATTTTTTTCTTGTTGTGACGAAACGGTTTGTTGTCACACAATATTTTATTTTGTTGTGACAAAAAATTTTGTCAATAAATATTCAATTAATTAGTGTCTACATAATATTGTCACAATCACCAAACTATAACTATGGTCACTATCATTTGTAATTTAGTGACAGTTTTTTGTGCTTAATTATTATTTCGTCACATATTCGAGGTTTGTTGTGACAAAAAAATTGATTGATACTATTGTTGGATTAACTGTGATGATTTATTTTTATGTCACTAATACAATGGGAATTGTGATAATTTAGTACCTTCATAATTAAATTGTCACTATTAATATATTAATATTATCAAAAAAATTTATCATTAAGCTTTGTTATTAAAAATCTATGTACTTGATATGACAAAAAATTTTGTTAAAAAAATTTAATTAGTTAATGTCTACTTAATATTGTCACAACAACCGAACTATTACTATGCTCACTACTATTTGTAATTTTAGTGACAAAAATTTTTGTTGTCACTTGATCAACTTTTTGTTACAAAAGTTATTGTCAATATAACAACAACCGAACTATTACTATGCTCACTACTATTTGTAATTTTAGTGACAAAAATTTTTGTTGTCATTTGATCAACTTTTTGTTACAAAAGTTATTGTCAATATAAACGTAACAAATTAATGATAAATATTTTTTTTTATAATAAAATATTAAAATTAACTACTACAAAGATAAATTTTGTCATTATTGTAAAAATTTTAGAGACCAGAAACTACTTGTCATGATTTTTTCTTTAATATGATTATTTGCAAACAAATTTAAATATTTTCTTATAAAATATTCAAACTACATATATTAAGAATCCAAAAGTAATATTTTACATATCATAGATATTTGGTATACATAATTTTGAAATTTCGTCAAAAAAATCAAAATAATTAAATGTTGAAATATAATAAAAATCTTGTCCCAAAATATTAAGCAAAACTCTTAACCTATTGAAAATTGAAAACAACGTTCTTGCCAATGCTTAATTATTGTTATCGTCGCCTTCCTCATCTTCACTTACTGAATTTGTTTTTTCATCATCCATAAAAATATCGTCATCACAATCAGTTTCGTCATCTTCTCCAACACTCATGGTATCAACATTTAACGAATTTCCTTCAACAATTGCAGCATCTAGATCAGATCTATCGAAAGATATTGTATAAGTATCATCCTCTAAAGTAGATTCGCGAAGTGTAAAGCCAAAATTTTCATTTTCTTGGCATGGCTCATCTCTTATATCATCATCAGGAAGATTACACAAATCACGAGGCTTTATCTTAACAACAACTCACCAATTGAGCTCATTAATCTCTTACATAATAAACTTGTTTAGCTTGAGAAACTAAAGCATATGGTTCATCAGTTTTAACTCGCGTGTGACATTTACCATAAGAAACCTAAACTTGTCAACCTTATATCCATCTTTATGATAAACATCCCACTAGTTAGCCTTAAATAAAATGATTGGCTAAGTCATTAAAAAAATTGGAAAGTTTATAAGTTATCCATTTCGATAGAATGTTGCCAAATTTAAAATTGAAATAATTCTCGACCACTTGGGTCTTTGAGTAAGTATAGGTAGACAAACGATGACGTTTACATATAAAACACAAAACATTACATTTTGGGTATAACAACTTGCTCCTTTCTCAACACTTTTACCTCTTACTTGATTAGGTTAGAAGCTTTCACTCTCTCTGCCAGCGATTCAACTCAGATAGCTAAATCATGTTATGTATCTATCGCAGGCTACTCGATTAGGGCTTGATTTTGTCCTTCAACTTTCCAGATCTCGCGATATCATGATGTCGAAGGAAGAGGATCCCTCTAGGTCGCCGCCCCTCTCCTCGCAAGTTTCTCTGTTGATTTCTGGGTAATGCTCTCTTCTTCTGCCTCTCTCTTCTATTTCGTTTTCTTTTTCTGCTTCCTGATCTTTTTTCTTTATCTTCTTGGGGTTATCTCTAGTTTTTGTTAGTTCTGTTATATGGTCTCAGTTGAGTATGCGTTATTTTTTGACCTATGCATCCTTAGGGTTTTAGGGGGTTTTTGTGTTTGGATTCTGATTCTCGACTTGGGTGCGGAGGTATCTTTCAATATTGGGGCTTCTTTCCTCATTTCGTTTTTTTTTTTTCTGTGGGAATATGAGGTTGGCTCTCAAAAGAGCCTTTGGGTGCAATTTTGTTTCTTATTCATTGTATCCATAGAAAAACATATCTTAGTGTTTTGTTCAAACATAACACTTTCGGGGGTTTTAATTTCAAGCTGTTGTTCTTCAGTTATTAATCTGCAAGTCTCATCTTACTTCTGGGCGGTAAAAGTTAGTGTCAATTCCAATTTTAGAATATCAGGAATTGACAAGCGAGTTGCTGCATCTAGCAAGTGATGCCTGCTGCCACTCCGATTCTGTTTTCAATGCTTAATAGGAATTCTCTGACTGGATAGGACCTTAATTTCTTTTTTTAATGGTGGGCGATCAACCTCTCAATTAGACTCTTGGCTTCTTTCACAATTGTATTGTAATATGGAGCAGAAAACCAACTGTTTGTTTATTATTGAATTGAAGTTTTTATCAAATGGTTTGAAAAGCCAGAGGCACTTAGTTTTCATTTTGCTTTTCCTGAAACATGTTCATACATAGGACCTGCCTAAGATCAGGATCTACCTGCTAGTCTATGAATTGACCTATACAATTCTTTGTATGGGTTGTGAGGTCTCCTATTTGTTCATCAGTTTCTTAACACCTGTATAATGGCTTTATTTTTGTGTTTGACGTAAAGAGTGTGCATTTTACATCTCCATCATGTTCAATTGACTTATAGTTCTTTGCTTTCTACATCTCGCAAGAGTAAGAAGATTTATCTTGGTTTATTATGATTCCTATTTTTAAGCTGGAGCCTAATATCAGCTTGCTTCTTCTCATTATGCTTTGAAAAGTCATTGCATGCCTTCTTTCTAGAAATGGATGCTATGTATGCATTTTCCTATTAACTTGAGTAAGGTGTAACCTTTTCGGCTTTAGATATTTGATGCCCCATACTTGGGACATAACGAAAAAAGCCATAAATTGTTAGTTTGCCAAGACTATTATGATTCCGCAATAAGCAGTGTGAATTCACTGATAAAAGGCCCACTGCACCTGTGAAACTTATGTGTGATTATGAATCTGCAAAACTGATTGTTAACTCCTTCTTACATGATCTTTTAAGAATTGTAATAGGGTAATCCCCTCACATCTCCATTGTTTTTGTACTCTTTTTAATATTTATTATCAATATCATTTCTCAGTCTCCTTGTTTCTTCTCTCCCACTACTACAACAAGCACTAGTTCTTCTTCTTCTAATAATGGGGATGGCTGTTGGACCAAACCCGCCATCGATTGCCTTGTCATTATTATTCTTGATGCTCTCAGGTGAGTTAAATTTGTTAGTCAAGCATAAGTTGGACTATCTCGTGATTAAAGTTGAGTTTTTGGGTTGTTTTCAGGTTTGATTTTGTTGCTCCTAGCACATTTTTTCAAGGTACATATCCCTACCTATCTCATTTTCTCTCATTGATTATGAAAGATTTGATTTCTGACATAAATAATTGATTTTTGACATGAATTAACACCTACGAGTTGCTGATTTTTTTGGTTCATAGAAAAGAAACCATGGATGGATAGACTAACTGTGCTGCAGAACTTGGCATCTTCACTGGTGTTTTAACTTTTCCAGTTTTTAATCTTTAACTATTCAATGATTCCTGACATAAACTTTTCATGTTTTTTGGCATCACTTTGATTGTGTTTATATGCTATTTTAAATATACCAGGGCTTGACTACTGATGGACTGTCGACATTTATAGATGTTGGCAATAGTTTTGGTGCTACTACTATTATTGAAGACAACTTCATACAATAAGTACCTTTTCATTATTGTTAATTCTGTTGTTGCTATTCCCATCTCTCCCATTTCCCAGATATTATTTAGGTCCATCTTTCACTTTCACTCCAAATTTTATTTTGATTTCTTTATTATTGACTCAATTACTGTCAAACAGTGAAAATTCTTACTCCAATATCATTTTCACAAGATTTTGCCTGTTGTAGATGGTTCTCAATGGGAAATGTGTAGTGATGATGGGTGATGATACATGGGTTCTGTTTCCTGAACATTTTGACAAATCTTATCCCTATCCTTCTTTTAATGTTAAAGATCTTCATATGGTATTGCATTATGGCTTATGTATTATTTTCTCGCTGTCAATTCCTCATATTTCATAATATACCAAAAATTTATTGTTTCAGGTTGATGATGGGTGCATCGAACACCATTTTCCTTTCCTTTTTCAAAAAGATTGGGATGTTCTTATTGATGCCTACTCAGCCTCTTCAGTCATTGGGTTTTTTAGTGAAGATTTGTTACACATATCAGATGTATATGATAAGGTATTAGTGATAAATTTATTGTAACATATATTTTTTATTTAGTGACAACATTATTGTAACATATAACATTCTTACTTATGATGAAATCTGTTAGACAATATAGCCACTGATGCAAATTTCTTTTACAGCTAATGTAATTCTGTTGATGAATTGATAGTTTTATTTGTGACAATAATAAATACATTAGTGATAATACTTTTTGTAAAAACCAATTTTCATTTTTGACGAAATGATGACACTTTTTTATTAAAATATTAGTGACCAAGAGATAAAAAATTATTAGTGACAAACATTGTCACTATTTATAATTATTTTAGTGGCGGTAACGTTGTAACAATAAAATGAAGTACTGTTACGATTTTATTTGTCACTATTTTATATTATTTGTGTCAAAAAATTTGTCATAAATATGTAAAGTTGTTGTGATTATATAGTGTTGTCACACATTCTATAGATTTTAGTGTCGGCACTTTTGTCACAATATAATGAAGTATTGTTACAACTTTATTCGTCACTACTTTATATTATTTGTGTCAACAAACTTGTCATAAATAAGTATAGTTGTTGTGACCATATGGTGTTGTCACATATTTGACAGGTTTTAGTGTCGGCAATTTTGTCACAATAAGATGGAAAACTGTTACGGCTTAATTCGTCACTATTTTATATTATTTGTGACGATAAACTTGTCATAGATATTTATAGTTATTGTGACTATGTAGTTTTGTCACAAATTTCACAAGTTTTAGTGTCAATATTTATGTCACAAAAGTGTTACATAATTGTGACTATATTTTAAATTAGTCACTATTTCATCAGTGACGGAGGTATTTGTGACGGTAGGTGACGATTTCAAAAATTAGTCACTATTAATAATAGTGACTAATATTACTGCTTTTAGTGACAACTTTTACTTTCACTAAAAATATAATTTCTTATAGTGATATTTGAGCTGATATACCAATGGTTTCTTTAATTATGTCGGTATATTTTACCCACGAAAAGGCATATGATATCCTATCGTTATAGTCACCTACTTTTGCCCGTCGTTTAATTCTGTCAGTATATTTTACCCACAGAAAGACATGATATTCCATCGTTACAGTTACCTACACCCGTATTAATGGCACTCTTGTCCGTCGTTTAATTCTGTCAGTAAATATTAATATCGACGAAATAATTATATTTAGCGACGGTTATGTCTGTCGCTAAGTCTTTGATTTCTTGTAATGGTTCCATTAATCTTGAAAGTATTATAAATCTCAATAAAGATGGCAATTTGTGCATTTGGATTCTCATCTCATAAGATACATATTGTAAAAGTTGTTAAACCATCTTAATCATGTTGGGCTTGATCTCAAAATTATTGACTTTTGCTCTTGGCATAGCGACCGTATAGTATGATCTCCTATAAGACACAGTCCTCCATATTTCAACCTTGTGTAAAATGTATCCTTTTTCTAAAAACATCAATTTTCTACTATGAAAGAACCATAACATCTCACACAATTAATTTCACAAATAGAAGACATCATAGAAAAATAACAGAAGTCACAAAAAAATAAAGCACAACACTTGAGTTATATAAATACCTTATTGTAGATAAAGGACCACAATTCAGAATTCAAATATGATTTGGCATCGTTCTCTAGGAAAACTGTGTTTACTGTCCATTAACCTTAAATAAACTATTAAAAGAGATCATTTACCGTACTTTTATTTTCATGGAAAACAAATAATCGAAGAAGTAGATTAAATAAAAAATCAAAAACCAACATTGATAATCCTCCATGTTACTTCACCAACAATAAATATTAAACATGTACACCAACAATAAATATCAAACATATACGACGCTACTTGCTCTTGCTTCACGCCAAGTACTTCAACAGAACATGCGAGGTGTTCTTTTGATATCCTTTTAAACCAACTCTTTTTCACCCAAGAAAAACATGTAAATGAAGCATGAGTAGAAGAGGTAAAGAATAGTTGGGTTAAGAAACAAAGAAAACAAAATTATGTTAGTTTTCGAGGGAGGAAAATATCAAGAAAAGCCGTGAAGGAAGGGTTATTTTACCTATAATGGTTGTTATAATACCAAGTGGATTTTCAAAAGTTGAAGTAACTGTTGTTAGTGAACAAATATTCATAGGAACGACTGAAAGTAGTTTAACCTCAAACAGAAAAAAAAAACAATAATGTTGAAATATCAACAAGTAATAAATATAAATAAAAGTCTTAACTGCTAAAATAAGTAGAAGAAAAGAAGAATTGTAATATTGATTCTCAATGTCAATATTCTTTTCCTCCACATTCTAATCAAGATAGGATCCATATCCGCATCTGAAATACTGGTGTGGGATTGGTGGGAAAATGGGGAGTTTGCATTAGACCAAAATTTTTGTATAGTAAAACAGAACCAATTTCTAGCAATCTAGACTTGGGAGATGTTAACTTGTGACTTTCAATGGAAGCTAAACGGTTATTGAAGAAAGAATGGGTTTACAAAGTTAAGAAGAGTAGATGCATTAACACACAGTAAAGGCTAATTAAATGGTCCAGTGAACTCCATTCTAATATCACATAAAGGTTACTCTCCTCTTCTTTTCTTTCTTTTTTTCTTTTTGGGATATTGTCTGTAGATTATTTGTATCAAAATATGGAGCATGCAATTACGAAATATCATTTTAATTATACATTCCCAACTTGTATAAAAGCTAAACATAAATTTTATTTAAAAAAATTGTCGGAACATTGGAAATAATGTAGTAGTGAACAGCTTAGCTTAATCTGGGATGATTAATGAATCAATCAGATGTAATTTCTGCGAATGATATCATAGCAAGGTTGGATACTTAGCGTCGAGAAAGTCTCTGAGAGTACGTGCAGCCTTTTGGCCACCCATTAGTTCTGCCAACTTCTCAACTGGAAGAAGTGCAAGTTCTGCCAAACTGTTGCAGCCATCCATTATAGCCCTGTAGTTGGAATCTGTCACCCCTGGAAGCCTTCTCAGAAACTCCACAGCTGATGTATTATAGTTCTCAGCTCTAGTATGGGACAAAAATAAGTTTACTCCTCCTCATCAAATTAAATAATAGAATAAACACTTCCTCTTTAACTTATGAAGCATTACCATCTCTTATCAATGAAATGAAATTAGAAAATTGCAACACCATCTATAAAATAAGCATGACACTGCCAGCCCTAAGCAATTGAAATTAAAAGGAAAATAGCAATCTTACCTCACATCATTTTCAATGATACCATCTTCTGAGGGGACACCAACCCTAACTGCCTTTGCCTCATCAGGTTCCTCTTGATTAGCCTTCAGTGAAGCAAATATTTCAGCAGTGGCATGCAAACTACGGGACCAGATGATTCGCAGTCTGGGAAAATGTAGAGCAAGCAAAGACAGCTTGGATATTATACTATTTGGTGTGACATCGTCTCCTATATCACTAGCAGACTGCAAATTCATATGCAATACTTCAGTCTACCAAAGAAATTGGGTGGCGACAATGGACTCATCATTATATTTTAACTCAGCTTTTACCTGAAAAGAAAAGCTTTTATCTTGTGAGAACTCAATCAGAAGAACAGGTATTCTATAATACCGCACCATGGTTTCCACTTGGTGATAAAGACGACCTGACGTGAAGCTCATAAAAAGATCTTGTATACTCTTTCTCTCAACACATATTAATGGTGAAAGAATGTAATCCCCAACTTCCAAGGTCACTGGTATTATCCGCATCCCTTTCTGATGGAGAACATTGGGAAGGCTACTCATGAACTCTCTCATGTCAACTATGACCTGAAATACAGCAAATCAGAAGATGAAACCATAGTGAAAAATGATGCATTCTTCAACAAAAAGTCAAAGTACTGTCTCCTGAACCTGCATTTCTTTTTCGACTTCCTTCCTCCCACCAGCCTTTCTGGTTATTGAGTTTTGGGAACTTGAAGCTTGTAGCTCCATAAAAGAATTCATCCCCAAACATTGTCCATTCTGATGCAATACAAAGAGTTAGAAGTAATGAGGTCAATTCAATCAAGCCTTGTACAATTCTCACAAGCAAACCCTAGTTTCAAAGAAGTGCAGGTCAGAAAATTGCAAAAGAATAAGAGCACAAATGTTCTCTACATCAAGGACAAAAATCACTTTACCTGATTCACTGGAATTATCATCATTGATTTCTGCCTGATCAATGATTCAAATGCTCCATTTTCCCTACGAATGCTTGCCTCAAATTTTTGGACCTCGGTTGAATCTTCATAAAAAAGAAAGTAGACTTTTAACTTTAGTGAAGGATTTTCAGATTTGTACACTTCAATTTCTCGAACAAATCTCATATCTGGATGGTACACTATAATTACTGAGGGCATCAAAATGTCAAGAATTGGCCGATCACTATCAAGAGCATAAAAGTGAACTTGGGGCATTTGCTTTGCAGTTCCAGGTTGCACGGAGTCAGGATCTCGTACATGCCTTCGAAGAAATCCCTTTCCAGCAGAGACAAGAATTGAATTGTCTTCAGTATGAATATCGGCAGCAACTCGATTCATTCCATCCACTTGCTTTTTATTTTCTGAACCACATATACCAGTTTCTTCACTTTTTTCCATCACAACATCACCACTATTATCTTTAGTTCCAGATTTCAGGGTATTTGCTAGGCCCTTTTCTTTAATTCCTTTTCCCCTTCCTTTTTGAGATTCTTTGCTGACAAGAGGATGAAATTCAAGCCCGGCAACTGAATCCTTTTTATACAGATTTCTTATATCTGACGCTGCTGTCAACAGGGCATCATGTTCCTGCTTGTTTGTACTACTAGCTTCTGCATTTTGGGCATTCGTTACAGGGACAACTCCATCAAGAATCCCAAATCCTTTAGGTTCTTTTGTCTTTGATTTCTTTTTTTGAGGTGTTTGAAATTCACGCAACTCAACTTTGCTTAACAAGTACTTCCTCCATTCATCTTGCAAAACCTTCATAAAAGCAAGAACGTTTTGGATCATATCACAAGTTTACTTTTAAGGTTAAACCAAACAATGATAACATCATGAAAGGATTTCAATTTAAATGCATATTTCTTCCTTTAACTTGGTTGAGAAAGCTCCTAATATTATAAAGGATGGAGATAACCCTAATTAAAGTAAACTCCTACTAATCATTTTCTTAAATTCTTCTAACATTCTTCTTCGACATAAGTTACTGCTATATCAAAGACAGGCCACTATTGAACATTATCTTCATTGACTTTTTACTCTTCATTCTTCCTTTTTTACTATAAAATGAAACAATAGCACAAGAATAGCAGATCATTTTCAACCAAACTTGACAAGTGTTTGATGTGCAAAGAACAGCACTGTTAGTACAAAGCCTATAAATGTCAAAACTTAGTTTTCCATGATTCTCCAGTTAAATGGTTGAGATTTAATACGGCTGATTCTAGAATAAATTAATTGGGAGCATTCTTTTATAGTCTACAATCAGATACAAATTGGCAGTATAGATGATCAAGGCTGCAGGAAGGACACAAGTCAAGCTATGCTTGTTGGTTCTTTTCATCAATTGTTCAGAAGACCACATAATCTATTGAGAACTAAGGCCATGAATGTATTGATAAGAATGTCACAACTTGGGAGATGGACAATTCTAATAGCATGTCTTCATTGTGAAATAGTGCTCAACCTTGTGCAGCAAGTTAATTTAGTTGCTAAGTGGGATCTTTCTTGGTTGATAATAATTTTCATGACAAATATCAATAAGGAGGAAATCTGCAGAACAGTATTCTTGTACCTTCGGACATAATTGATATAGTTAAATTAGTTTCAGCTGATATGAATGTTGATGTGTACTAAAACAAACAAGGAATTTTATTTTTAAAAATTCTGTACGTGGTTAAATGCCAATCTTCGTCTCCGCAGTTAGCTAGAGGATAGCTCTATAATACCTGATGAGGCCTACTGCAGATTGCATAATTCTATTCATATAGTGACTGGTGCTTATCATAGTCGTGATGGTTTGTAGGTGGTAGAGGTCATCATAGGTAGGTCAAGGCTGTGGCAGAGATAAGACTTCAAATATGTGTTCTGATATCATAGTTAAAAAGTTGTTATCATAGACATGGCAAACCAAAGAGAAGACATTTCAAATAATGTCTTCTATTGTCAACTATTTACGAGTGTAACATACTTTCCTGAGACACGGAGAAAGCCTTAATCAAACACACTCACTAGTTACCCAAGTTGAAGTTTTGTTACTTATTCCCATCCACTTAAACTCACTTGTTAAATGAATTCTACTAATCGTTCTTCATTTGTTTGTTCAGCTAGTTTAGCAAATATATTAACTAATATTTTGATAGTTTCTCTTTAGGAAGCACAGTTTAGAATTAATAGTGGCTTTAGTTGATGCAATTCACTTGCCAAATAATGGGTAGTGGATATGTACTCCAGCTTCACTTCTTCCACCTGGTGTTCAACACTACTCCAAATTTTCTCATATATGTTGACAGAAGGAGAAATCTTCCTAATTTGCACTGTGGCCTTCTACTCTTCCCAATCTGTCTTTCGAGGAAAAGAACAAAGAGGGTAATTGGAGAGCATATGGATGAGGTGGCTTCTATCATCTAGATTTGGATACTAATTCTATCATATACTTAGGCCTACAATTTCTTCTTTAGTAGTGTAGCCCTTTGGGATCCTATACTTTTACATACTCAAAGAATTTGTTTCGATCTTTTGATTTAGAACTCATGTTTAAAGGTTGTGAGTTGGCCAAGAGTCACTGCAAATGCATTATTCCTAAGGAGAAAAAGGAAACCATTAGATTGACAGATTGTAATGTTTATATTGAGAAATTCTTGCAGATGAACGAACGAACTTTTACATATGCAGCTAGCAATGCCATAAAATGGTAGGGTGAAAATATGGAAGAAATATAATACAAGTGGGTGTGTATGTGTGCATGCAAGAGAGAGAGAGAGAAAGAGAGAGAACCTGTTGCGAGCCTTGCGTGATACAATCTTCAAGCTGCATACATGAGCGCTCATCTTTGCAGACTACTAGAACAATTCCATTATCAACTTTGTCACGTTTAGCCACATCTTCGATCAATGAGGCATCCTTTTTTCTTCCTTCCTCTATCTCTTTAAGAATCTCCTATAATAAATTTTAAAAGACATCCATTTGAATGGAACAATCGAAACATAACTACAATTGAAATTCATCATTTTATCATGAGAGTCAACAATGAAATACACTTACATAACCTCAGAATATAATGCTATAACAAGAAACAATATAGAACTAAAATGCTGATAATATTTTACTTGCAATAGAAAACAATTGCTAAGGCTTCAAGTTGACAATCAAATCACTTTAACCCAATAAAAAATTTGGCCTCACAATAACACCATCAGAAAGCATTGGAACTCACTCACTCACTCGTAACACTTTCCATTTTGGTGCTTCCTCCATTACTTCCTCGAGTATTACCCTACTATTTGCACTTGAGGTTGAAGCACCATCAGCTGCTAGATAAGCAGGTAAAGAAGAAGATTTTAAAGTTTTGTAAACAAAGGTGATTGCTTAAGCACCCAAATACAGAGAGGGACAGAGAAAATAAAGATAAAATTGCTATCACCTGCTTCCTCATTACCATCATTGTTATGTACTTTTCTTTTTCTGCCCGATGGGCTCTTCTCCTGCCCATTTAATCTCACATCACTTGACCTAGCCAACCTATATACACGTCTCTTTGCAAAATCAAATATCTTGTAACTGGATTCTGCAAATATCCAAACAGATCGAAAACTCTCCGACACCCTAAGTGTATCCAAGTACTTCAAATAGCTGACTGCATCATACCTGCTCAGACAGCGCATCAAAATCAAAATCACAAATCCCTAGTCAAAACAAACATTAGTTGGAGTAGCACCAGAAATAGTGATCCAGCATTTCATTCAAAACACAAAAAAAAGTTATCCAAAAACAACCGAGAGGGCAGCAATTAACGAAAAGCTTATATCTTCACAGTGTCACATCCAAGACCAATTGACAAACCTTAATCACCCAATACTATAAACAAAAATTGTTCTTTTCCAAACAAATTGTCTACCAACTATCTCTTAAAAACTCCTATAAATAAAAAAACTAAAATAATAAAGATACTAGACATAATACCTCACAAGATAATCCAGCAACTTCCTCAAAGTCTTCAAATCAGAAACTAGTTGTTTGGTCTTCTTCCCTAAGGTATGCCAGATGGGGTCCAACTGCTTCCTCACAATCTCATCAAACGATTTGAACAACCCATTCTCCACCGTCAGATCCTCCACATCAACCTTATTGGTCTTCCTCATCTCCTTCAAGCAAGCGTCCATAACCTCCATGATTGCCTTCTGTATCCCCATCATATGCTTCGTCATAGGGACCCTTACATCAACCACCTCCGGCGCGTGTCTCTCCAGTTCTTCCGACACATACACATGAAACCTCGGCCAAAGGTGCAGCTTTCTAATGTACAAAGACTTCATTATCCGCTCCGTCTTGCAAAATCCAGCGACCATTGCATGCGGCTTGTCGGTAAACGCGCGGATGTAAGCAGACTTGCAAAGGGTTTTGACAATCCGAACGATAAAAGCTTCCGTGGACGTCTCGGAGAGTGAGTGAGCGTTGAGCAAGAGCAAGCCTGCGAGGGTAGATACGGGGACTTTGTTACTGAGGAGGTCGACGATAAGGATACGAGGGGTGACGAAACATATCTGACCAGAGGAATAGAGGGAGAGGCGGAGGTGAGAGGGAAGGTCGGCAGTGATTTCGACGATAGAAAGGTAGGGGAGGTGGTGGAGAATGTGGGATTTGAGAGAAAGAGAAGGAGAAAGAATGAGTAGAGTACCTTGAGAAGGGTGGTGGAGGAGGAGAAGTGAGGATACGAGTTTCGGGAAAGATAGACCCGAGGAGAGTATTACGAGTCCGCCGGAGGGGTCGCCGTCGAGTAGGTCTGTAATGATGTGGTCGTGGAATTGGACCATTGTGGTTGTTATGTCGTAATACAGAATGCCGATGGTAGCTGAAGGCTTTATTGGAGGGGAAAATGGAAAAGGTGTGTCGTATTAAATTAAGGAATTTGCTTGTTCGTAAATTTACTTCCGTCAGTCGTTTTTGATTACGTGTTTCGGTGGATATTAATTAGCTAGTATATATATACTATTTATTACTACTAATTAGCATTTTTTTAAAAGAAAGTTCAGTAATAAAATAGAACGAGACCGAGACCAAAACATAGGGTTTTATATTAGGTTCTATTTTATTATAAACAATGAAAATAAAAATCCTTTAATTCAGAAGTTTAGAATAAAACTTAAGCTCATAAATATATACTATTTAATATATCTTTAATAATTTTTTTTAATATCAACTATTTCTCTTTCCCTTATAAACAACCAACATATATATATAATATCAATTTTTTAATACCAATTATTTCTCCTTATCATAATATCAATT
>JANZLF010000222.1:26030233-26047838 GCA_026546835.1 Erythroxylum foetidum
GTTTCTCTCTCTAACTCATACTTTCTTAAATCATAGTTCTTTCATTATCAAAGTTTTTCAAACTTGTTAAGAACTGAATATCAATAAAGTTTTCTGAAAGAACAAGAAATTATTATTGAAGGATTTTAAGAAAAGTTTATTACAATTCAACCCCCCCTTCTTGTGTATCGTGTTCACATTATTACTCAATATATTAACGTGTGATTTACTTCATCTCCTTCACCTCTTCGAGTGAAAGGTCGAGCTCTATGGGAAGCATTGGCTCGGTAAAGTCCTCGAATGAAGGACGGTCCGGCCCATCAGTGAAGAGAACGCTATGGCAATTTCTCATGATGGAAAGAGCCAAATAACAAGCAAATTCTTTGCATTCATCATTCAAAAAATGCCTCTTCCACCATTTGATCGCCTCAACTCTCTGCTCTTTGACAGAGCATCGCAGTTCAAATAATTCGTTCTCGGCCCTTACTTTATGCAGCAACGCTTCTTGGCAGTCACGGAGGACTTCCGAATGAAGCTCTTTTTCCAAATTGGCCCTAGCGTTGGCACTGAGAACTTCCTCCCCCATATCCTCATTACTGAGCTGCAATGCTCGATACTCTTTTTCTAGCTCGTCCTTTGATGCGAGCTTTGTTCTTTTCCCCCTCCGCCTCGTCCCTTGATGCAAGCGCCCTGTTCTTCTCCTCCTCTATCTCTGAAAGTTGAATCCTCAAAATGGTAACCTGGCTAAGGAGATCTTTAATCTCCTGGTCCATCGATCCGGCAACTTTAGCCAACCAATCAAAACATTGGTACACTCCAGAGGCGAACGTCAGATTCTCTGCCATGCCACGCACAAGACCGGCCGTCATCTCCTCGTCGCCCAATGAGTCCAAAAACTCTTCATCCGTGGGAGGGACAACCCTCTGGGCAATGTGAAGAGCAACATTGGTGTCCCTAAGCGATACAATCTTATCTAGACTGATCGCAGGCACCCACTTTTCGGAGCTGGGCATTGGGCCCTTCCCCTTACCTTTGTCCAAAGTACGGGGCGATTGTTCAAAATCCCAAGCAGTTTTCTTTCTCTTGAGCGGCCGCTCCACCTCCTCCATCTCTTCTTCCATGACAGCTCGGTCCTCAGCCGATTGGGTCAGCAGCGTTATGGACTCATCAGGTGCAGTCGGCTGAGTGATATCTATGTTGACCTCCGCAGTTGGTTGAATGATGTCTTTGCTGACCTTCACCTCCTTGCTTCGCTCTTTCTTTTTCAAGGAAGGTCTAGCAACTTTACGCTGGCCTTTGGACTTGGGAGCGTCGGAGGTCGAGGTGAGATTTTTAAGCTTCACCATGGCTGCACAATTATAGAAGCAGGTTAGAAATCGAAACTAATATTCATAAAAAACAAGGCGGTTAAACTACGAAGAGTCAACCAGAAGGGGCAGTCTCTCCTTCTAGCCCGTTAATCTGAGGTGGGGGATTAATCGAAAAGGTATTAGCCTATCCCCCTCCACGATACCCCAGAATAAGACGATCGAAAGCATATTGACTGAGCGCCTTAATTTGGTCGATCACTTCAGATTCCTTTCTAGTAAAGAATAGACTAGAAGTGTCGTTCCACCGCTCGGTCAGGGGATACCTCCACGGCCTAAACTCAAAGGTAGATCCTGGGCGGCTCACAAAAAAGTACTTCGTCCTCCAAGCCTTGATTGACGAAGTTGTTCCAGCAGGACGATTCCATGCATCTCTATACTGGAAATGAGGGATTCCGGTCGCAGTGATTGAGCTCTGATACATTCTCAAGAAGTGCCGCAAAATGCCAATCGATGGGGGACACCCGAAATGATGACACAGCAGGGCAAGACCTTTCATAAACCTCTAACCATTTGGGGGGATCTGTCTCGACACTAGCTTATAGGCGCAGCACACCTTGTCGATGATTGGGGTATATAGAAGCCTCATACCACCGATCGAGAAGAAGCTGTCTGAAACAGGAAAATAGCCTCTCATATTACTGTAAATCTTCTCGAATTTGCAGACCATTCTGAGTCCCCAGGAAGAAGGGATATTATTTTTGATGACCGATCGGTTCAGTTCCCTTTCGGTCATCGTCGATTTGTCGCTTGGTGGCTTTTCGACGACTCGCCCGTCTATCCGGTCAGTCACCGCGATTTCTTCATCTTTTTCTGCATCCGGTACTTCATTTTCCCCTGCCTCCGGCCCTCCATCGCTTCCACCGCTATCTCAAGCTGCTCGATAATCTGTAAAGCACTTTCAGCGGCTAGTTCCCGGTCGAAAGAGGAGGGGGATGTGGTTTCATCCCTAAGTCTAGAATCACTCCTAGGGCTAGTCGACGACATGGCTACTAAAAAGGAAATGTATAGGATGAGGAAAGGAGAGAGGATGTACCTAGTTCGGTGACTGAGAATGGGTGTTTGGATAGCGGTAAAAAGGAAGTTCCGATGACTACTAGCAAAGAGATGAAGAGCAGAGAGAGCAGAAGTTGGAGAATCGAATGTGCGGAAATGGTAGTGAAGGAAATCTGCCGATTCTAGGCAGTTATCACAAAAATCAACTAAACGGGCGCACCAATTGAAGTTAGACATGTGGCAAAACCTGAGTCGTGCAAATTAGGGTTGTCAGACACACGGAGCGGCGCAACAGTTGAAAAGACGTGCATGATCATAAAAGTAGCACGAAAGGACACTGCTTTTCAAATTTTGAAAATCCGTCAAAAGGATACGATTTATAAGGAATGATTAAACCCAGTGCTCTGCCTAGACGTTGAGGTCCGATCGGTCGGGCCTATCACGAGCTGTCACGCAGGCGAGCTGCACGAACCCTATGTACTCCATCGATCCTTCTCCCTGATCAGGCTCGAGGAGTAGGGGGCTTATGGTTGGGTCGGTCATGATAGGCCCAGGTCCAACCTTAGGATAGCTTGTGGGCCGATCGACCCATTCCCAAGATGTTGAGTTAAGCATGATAGGTATTTACTATATAAGTTCATTATCTCCTCATAACGCAGGTACGACTCTTAAGAACCCTAATACCCTCTGTTCTTAGAGAAAATCTACAACAAAGAACTGACTTAAGCATCGGAGGGGCAAGTCGGCGAACAACCTCCAGTGTGCCTTTATTATTTTTGTAGGTTTCTCCTAGTTGAAGTTAATCGAGATCATGGATCCAATCAACGGCGTCCAACCTCACCAAAATCAGACTGAACCAATAATTATGATTGTTCGATAAAGTAGAACATCAAGTAACCATTCCCTGCGCTTGCATAAATTAATCATAACTGAACTTCTTGCATCTATTTCTTACTTCATGTATGAGATTCCTCAAGTCTTTAGATTCCTTCTTTAACTTGAGTCTAAGTTCTATCTTATATGCGTGTGCTCTACCACGATAGTATGATATCTGTGAAATCTTTGTATGAATGGTGTTATAAGATTTAGGTATACAAATATAAATTGTATTATTCTTAAAATTACAGGTTCAGACATATATATACGTACATACATATATATATATATATATGTATGTATGTATGTATGTATGTATGTATGTATGTATGTATGTATATGTTTTAAGTTAGATATATAGTTTTATTAGGATTTTATATCAATAGAGAATTATTGAGTGGTAAAGTTTCGTTAGGATTTACATTATGGTGTTAGTCTTTGATTCCAATACATAATTACTATATTAGTTGGGGTTTATAAAAACAAACATCAAAGAAGTTTATGATAGAACAAGAAAGTCATGTCTTCTGAAAAGATAGCGGAGGATGTCATGTCAAATCTGTGAAGCAATTCAGGTGCGTGTCCAAGATTTGGAATGCTATTATCCAAGACCCTTATTTTGCTAACTATCATTCAATCCTCCACCAAAGGCATCCCCTTCAAGATCTCACTCTCAGTCTACTCTTACTGTACTCTAATCCCCATATACGGTTATATAATCTTAATTTGTTGAGCTTGTCGAGCGATATGGTAAAATTGCAAGGAGAAAATATAGCCATGACTTTCACTAATGAATATCTTCTCCTCCAAATCGGAAGCTTAGAATATAATTGAAGAAGGCCCTTGGCATATCTCTCAACTTCCTTTATTTCTTCAAAATTGACAACTGGGCATAAAATTAGAGAAAATTAGATTGAAAAACATTCCTTTAGAAGCGAATATTCATAATATTCCTTTGAAATATTGGACAACTAAAGGTTTGAGTATGTTAGCTAGTTACTTGGAAAAACCAATATGTATGGATGAAAACACTGATTTGAGAAAACAGATTGGATTTGCACGATTATGTTTGAATATGGATATTTCTAAGAAAATGAAAGACAACATTCTTATCCTAAGATTGGTCAATGGGTATTTTCTTAGAGAAGACAAGGTATTGGTTAAATACAAATGGAAACCTTCCCTAAAAGCATAAGGCAAAGAATGGAAACCAAGGAGGAGAGTTTTCACTAGAGGAGATTATTCGAAGGTGTCGGGATTGGAGAAGCTAAATTCTGTAGATAACAAAGAGTTGGAGGAAGTTGAACATGTATTAGATAATCGTGAAAGCCTAGCTAGGTTGGTTCAAGCTAAAAGTAAACTGCCTTCAAAAAGTGAGAGTGTTCAAGTGGATAATTTTCCAGATTCAGATCAATAATTGAAAATTCAATAGCAACCTTTAAGTGCCTCAAATAAACTTTTAGGAAACCAATGGGAAAATTCAATAGCAACCTTTGAGTGCCTCAACCCGGTCACTTATAATGATTTCAGACTTATATAATGCACTAATTTCCTCTATGAGATCATCACCAATATTTTGACAAATAGGTTTAAAGATGTTCTTCACTTACTCATTAGTGAGAATCAAGGAGCTTTTATGAAATGCTGACATATTAGGGATAATATCCTTTTTATTACAGGAGCTTTTGAAAGGGCACGTTTGAAATAAAAGCCTTTAAAACTGTACCATTAAAGTGGACCTACAAAAAGCTTTTAATAGTGTTAACTAAAGATTCTTGCTATAAACTATGAAGGTTATGAATTTTCTCCATAAGTTTATCAAATGGATTCAAAAATGCATTACAAGTACCTCATAAAATACTAATTAATGGAAGCCTCACAAAGACTTTTAAAGGCAAAAAAAGGACTTAGGCACGGGGACCCTCTTTCCCCTTACCTATTCCTTATTTACATAGAGGTTCTCACCCTTATGTTGAAACATAACACTTTATCTAACTCCAACTTTAGATACCATTCTAAATGTAACAAGCTTTCCCTAACTAGCTTATGTTTTGCGAATGATCGTATTCTTTTAACTAAGGCAAATGCTCCTTCAGTTTCTCTACTGATGAGTACTCTCTATATTTTTAAGGAACTGTCTGGATTGAATATCAATTTTCACAAAAGCTATTTCTTACTTTCTAAAAGTGTTGCTTACCTAACACATTCCTTGTCACAAACAACTGGCATGACAAAACAAGACCCTCCTCTTATGTATTTAGGCATTCCTATTTCTTATAGGAGACTAAGATTTCGTGAATGTCTTCCTTTAATAAAAAAAATGCAAAAACTATTAGGGTTTTGGACTAATAGAACTCTGTCCTATAGAGGTAAAATTAAGCTTTTAAAGTTGGTAATTAAGTCTATGCAAGTTCATTGGTGCTTTAACATCTTCCTCTCCAAATGACATATTAAAATTGTGGAAAAATTGATGAAACAGTTTTATGGGGTAAAGGAAAAGGTGAGAAAGGAATTACTAAAGTGAATTGGAAGCATATTGTCAATCGAAGGAGGTAGGTGGGTTAGGATTGGAGTCAACCAGTAAGAACAACTGATTTCTAATGACCAAGAGAATTTGGAGAATCTTAAGTGAAAACAATCACTGTGGATCAAATGGACTGACATTTATATATTAAAGGGTAAGAGTTTTTGGGCCCTAAGAATTAAAGACAGTTGTTTTTGGTTATTCAACCAAATCCTCAGGTTAAGAGAAGATGTTCAACAACATATTACAGGAGATAGAATCTCTCTCTGGTATGATAACTGGACCAGTCAAGGGGCTTCAATTTATAATCAGTTGGTAAGATCATTGCTGGGAAGGTTCTCTAAGAAAGCTGAGCTTTAAGAGATAATTAGAAATGACATTTGGTTGCTTTTCTTAGAAGAACTAAGACTCTTGCCCATTCCCTAATATATAAGCCTTGGGGAGAATGACATATACTTATGGGATGGGGTTTCTGTATCAGAAATCACTAATAGGAAATCTAAAACCCTAATGGATAGGGCAGTTACAATAATAATATGATGTTCCTTGATTTGGAGCAAGGCTCTCAAACCAAATGCCAACTTTCTCATATGGCTAGCCATGTTGAATAGGTTCAGTACTATGGATATACTGAAATTCCTATCCTCTCCTAAGCGTTGTATTCTTTGCAATCTAGTGGAGGAGACTAGAGATCATCTATTCTTTGAGTGTAGTTTCTCTAAAGAGGTGTGGATTAGAATCTCTAGTCTATATGCCCTTGGAACTAGTCTTTGTAGTCTCACAGATATCTTATTAGAGATGTCTCAACTGCTTATCTCTAAATATAAAAAGGAAATACTTATGGTTGTAGTTGTAACTTGTCTCCAGGCTATTTGGAAAGAGAAATAATAGAAGGTTTAAAGGGAGATCTAACAACGTATTCTCTCTTATAGAACTCTCTACAGAAAGTATCAGGGAACAACTAATTATAAATCAAATGGGACATCATTATAGTAGAGGACTGGCTCCTTCTTGGAGAATATAGTCCTTAATGGGTTCTCTCTATTTGGGATACAGTAAATAAAATAGTACTACCTATGCATAGTTGTTTCCTAAGCAAATCAAGCAACTCAAGTAGTTCTTAAAATAACTAACTCAAGATAAAAGGGGAGAAATAAAGATTAGAGGGAATATGACTCAATATAGATTTTTGAGAGCTTTTGGGAGTACCTTCTCTAGATCTACTGCCTCACCAGTCAAGTTTATAAAAGAATGTCCTCGTTTGTACCCTCCAGACTCCTAATATTCAAAATGAAGTCTGTTAATCTTTGAAGATTTAAAAAACTATAGAATCAAACCTCCTACCTGAGATGTAAATCTTTTCTAGCTAGAGATGGATTAAAGAGAAATCGCACGACCATTGTCGTATCGCGGCATCCAAAGCTTCCCATCCCAACTGAGTAATCATTTAAAAGTTTGAGAAAGTAGAAGAGAGTTTTACCCCAATTACCAATACATTATCGCATAATCTCCTCCTAACTTTGGTTTCTACATTCTTGTTTTGTTTTTTGAGTTTGTAGTGATGAATGTTGTCGTGTTATCTCACAAGGGAGAGTCCCTTTCTTTAGCTATATACTATACTTCTTATACTTAATGAATTTTTTAAATTATAAAAAAAGACTTTCCTTAAACATACTGGGTGCCTATAACAATGTGCTTTATTGCTATAGTAGCTGTGATGCCCCTAAAAGCTTTTGGTTATGGAACTTTACTAGTAGAGAAATCAAATATCTGACACTTTTTATCAAGTCAATGTTGGAACAAGGATTATGCCTTTGCAGTGATATAATGATTATGCTATGATTCTCTTGTTAATTTTAATATATAATACGATTCCAAATCATTCTTGTCAAATTATTAAGGATAAAATTAATTGCAAAAGCGTACCTGAATCTATTGGAATATAATTGATTGAATTATTGCATCTTTTTCTTTTAATTTTGGCCTTCCAAAAGATACGTACATGTTACCTCTTTTTTTTCCCCTAACAAGAAAAAGAAACCCTAATTAGTTCTTTTGGTAGTGCATAGTCATAATTTACCCATCATAAGTTAGGATTATTATACTAAGGTTTCTACATATATAATATCCATACTTAATTAGATGATTTAGGTCTATTAACCCACAACCTTACTAAATCACTTTTAATTTTAAACCAAACCTTATAATTGCCTTTGATACATACATACATACATACATATATGTATGTATGTATGTATGTATGTATGTATGTATGTATGTATGTATGTATGTATATAGTCCACTAAAAAATTTCAACAATCTCCCACTTAGACCACACACACACACACACACACACACATATATATATAGTCTACTAAAAAATCCAACAATCTCCCACTTAGAGCACACACACGCACAGAGACACACGCACGCACACACACACACACACACACACACACACACACACACACACACACACACACATATCATCTTTAAACAATTTGGTCTATCAATTATATTAATATAAGATCAAAGAGATATTTGCCACAATTATCATGACCAGACTCATCAATAGTCACATATTTCAATATAAATAAACACATGCATTAAGTATGGATATGTAGCACGGAAATTTTATGTCGTGTGATCTTAACATATATATTTCCAACTAGTCCTACTTTATTCCTTAGTGACATCAAATTAGAAAAAAATCATATTTTAAACAAACAAAGTTATATATATTGCAATATTAAATTATACAAATCTATAACACGTCTATAATTATAAGTATCCATAAACAACATCCTATTAAAATATAACAACAACAATAACAATGACCTAGTAAAAAAATCCCTCAAAACATGAGGTTTGGAGAAGTCCAGTGTATGCAGCCTTACTCCTAATTAGTATAGAGACTTGCAAACTCCTACTAAAATATCATATCATCAAATGACATTACACCCATATGGGCAGTGTCCTCATGAAAGACCTTAGGTGGCAAACCTTTAGTTAGTAGACCCAAAATCATTGAGTTTATACCAACATGTTCTATAGAAATCTAACACCTCTTAATTCTTTCTTTATTTCCAAGAATTTAATATTGACTTGTTTTGACTTTGAAAATCTCTTGTTATTATAAGAATGCAACATAGCTAACTTATTGTCCTAAAATAATTTCAATATTCCTTCAATGCCATCTGTACTTTGTAACTCATTACAAAATTTTGTAGTCATATCCTATGATTGGATACCTCAAACATGCTTTATAAACTCACATGTATTGGTAGAAGAAGTTATGAGTGTCTGCTTAGCACTCTTCTATGAGACATCTCCTCTAATAAGTAAGTAGATATAACCTGAAGTGGATATACAACTATCTTGGCATCTTGCAAAATCAAAGTCAGAATACCTACTAATTTGCAACTAATATGATCTCCTATATATGAGCATGTAGACATTTATTCTCTTAAGATATTGCTTAACCCTTTTAGTTGTTTTCCATTGATCCATTCCTAGATTACTCAGATATTTACCTAACATTCCAACAATGTAAACAATATTTGGATGTGTATATACTTGAGCGTACTGTTGGACCCCACCCCCCACCCGTAGGTGTTTGCAGGTTATACTGCGGCGAGTGTTTGCGGGTTATACAGCGGCATCCAACTTAATCAGTATTGTCCCCTCTGGCCTTAGGTGAGTTCTAGCCCTCGAACCCAAGACCTCAAGGTTTTGTTCCACTTTAAGTGGACTCCTCTTACTATTGAGTCACTTGGCTCAATGTTGGATCCGGGTGGATTTTAACCCCATGAAAGGGACCCACCAACTTCAGATCCAGGTACCGGGTGGATGAACTCACCAACTTCAGTACCTCATTAATCAGTACTGTCCTCTTTGGTCATGGGTGAGCCACGGCTCGAACCCATGACCTCAAGGTTTTGTTCCACTTTATGTGGACGCCTCTCACCATTAAGCCATTTTAATGTTGGACCCCACCCCCCACCCGTAGGTGTTTGCAGGTCATACTGCGGCGAGTGCTTGCGGGTTATACCGCGGCATTCAACTTAATTAGTATTGTCCTCTTTGGGAATCGAACTCGCGACCCCTCAAGGTTTTGTTGTTTCTAAGAACACGCCTCTTGTTGAAATTTTTAAACCGTAAAGGTTTTGGACCGCTATGCGGGAATGTGCAGTACATTCCGTTTTGGACTGACCCAAACCGTTTGAAGTGATATGTGACTTTGATTTTTGTTCTTTATGTAATGCAATTATTATGTGATCCATTCATGTTCTCAATTTTAGTTTTGAATTGTAAAAAAAAAGTTTCAAAGTTTCGAGTACTAACATATTGAAGTTTTTAAACCGTAAAGGTTTTGGAAACTGCCTAGAAATGACTTTTCAACAAATTGACAAGTTTGAAAAATAAGCCTTTGATTCCTCTTGTGAGAATTTTTATACAATGGGAAAAGTTTTAGAATATGATTTTGCTTATTATTTGATTTATAAATATGTTATCCACGAGCAATAGCTCACCCCCCTTCATTCTCATCCACAGGTGATGAGAAGAAGATCGAGTGAAAGAAAAAGAAGGTTTCAATTTGTTTGGGTTCATATGATATTCTGTTAAATTAGATTGTTGCTGAGAAAGTTAGAACTGTTGTGTATTGTGTAGTTTTGGATTATGGTTATTGTATTTGTATATGACTTGGAATGCCATTGGTGGATTGTAAGTGTTTGTTTCCGATGTATTTGAATTATGAAATTTGTATATCAAATTGAGTTATGGAATTATTTCTGATTATGATTGAGGATTTCTGAAGCGTTAGATTTAGACTTGCGTTTGTTTATGCTGAGATCCCGGACGTAGGGTTCGGTGGATTTTGATATTTATGTGATTGATTGGGAATTTTAGAAGTGTGTTTTAAACAGTTTGCAGGTTTGGGTTAGGCAAAATGTAGCCGTTATGCTGCCGAAATTTTGGTAGAAATAATATGAATATATGGGATTTGTATAATTGTATAAGACGAATAGTATGATTGGAGTTTTTGATTGAGATTATGGAATTGATGAATTCCAATTTGAAAAAGAGTATTGCTTTGTATGAATTTGAGTAAAATGGAAAAGAAAGAAAAGAAAAAAATTTATACCGGATTTGGAATGTCTTAGGGTTTCCAACGCAAACATTTTTCTTCGATTGTGTTCGGATGTTGGGTTCAGTTTTTGTTCCGTCTTTGATTCGTTTCGCTTTCGTTCGCTTTGTCTTCTGATTTATGTATTCGCTTCCGATTTGTGATTTGATTATGATCCGCTTTTCGTTTCACTTTATTATCTGATTTTCTTTCGCTTTCGCTTTGATATCCGTTTGTTCCGCTTTGTGTTTCGTTTAGTCGCTTCATTTTTCATTTAGTTTCTCCGTTTCTTCCAGTTGGGATCCGACCACCGGACTGGGTCCCAACAAACTAACCTTGTGTTAAACTGGAAGGTATAACCTTAGGTCATGTGATATCTGCTAATGGTATTGAAGTAGACAAGTCTAAAGTTGATCTTATTTCTTATTTACCTTAGCCCTCTACTATGATGGAAGTGCATTCTTTTCTTGGGTATGTAGGTTTTTATTGAAGGTTCATTAAGAAATTTTCAAAGATAGCCGCACCATTATGCAAGCTTCTTTAACAAGATTGAAGTGAATCACACGTTATTACAATGCTTATTATATGATGTATAAATGCACAAGAAGGGGGGTTGAATTGTGTATTTTCCCTTTTTGAAAAATCTTCAAAATCATTTTGTCAAAAGAAAAACTGTTCTTTTCACAAGAACTACTGTAAATCAAAATTAATCGTATTCTCGAAAACTTGTTTGAAAACTAAGTAAAAACGAAACTTTGAACGATAAGAGAGATAAGGATAGAGAGAAGTTGACATAGTAATTTTTATACTGGTTCACCCCAAACCGTAGGTTATGTCTAGTGCTCAGATGTCTTTCTGAGATTTCACTATCTCTCAACAACTTTACAAGTATTCTTTCTTTCTGAGCCTCTTCAGGTCTCTTTACAGTCAGTATTCTTTTACTCTTAGCCTCTGCAGGCTATCTGTACTACTTTCTTACAGAAAGATGTTTGAGCTTTGTTACAATAAGAGAGCTCTAGCTATTTGCACAATAAACTCTCAAGTAAGCTTTGAAACAATTATTGCATGCGCGTATGTTTATGTAATATATATGTCTGTAACTTTGCAATCTTCGAATTCGACTCATATTTATAGTCTTCGTCTGCAACTGCTTTTTGAATCTTGCTTCTTGAATCTTTAAAGAAATGGTTACTCAGTTGAGTTCTGTAACTAACTTAAACTGATTATTGATTCAGATGTGATTTGCTTCCGTCTGCTGTTCATCATCTGCTTTTTCTTTCGTCTGCTTTTGGCTTTCGTCTGCTTTTCAATCTCTGTCTGCTTTTCTTTCTTTCTTTTGTTTTTTAATCTCCGTCTACTTTTCAATCTTTCGTCTGTTTTTCAATCTTCGTCTGCTTTTTCTTTCGTCTGCTTTTCATCTATCGTTTGCTTTTCTCCTTTCATCTGCTTTTCAGCTTCCGTCTGTTTTTCATCTTTCGTTATTTGTACTTCATCAAAATCATTACTATAAAGTCATTTTGACTTAACAGTTTTTTAAGTGTTTCTGTCATTTTTCACCGTGGCGACGCTATGAATTGTGTTTTGCCGCTGTGAATTCTTGGCCTCGTCGTGGTGACACTAACCTTCATGACCGAAATTATCTTTAATTCCCTCATTTGAATTATTCTTCCAATTCAGATTCTTTCACTCCTATGTCTTGGAGCTTTTATAAATTTCAAAGTGGCCTTGTGTTTTTGAAAACACCATCTTTGTTTTTAAATGACAGTTGATTTCGGTTAATTTCATTTTTGATGTGTTCAGCATGAAGTAAGTGAGGGTACACTGAAAAAGTTGCACTTTACGTTTTTAAACCTTGAGATTGCGTAATTGAGATGCTAACCTTGTTGAAAGGATATTTGGGCCCTAAATTCTTTCATTTTTGAATGTATCTGCTTAATTCCATATCTCTCTATAACTTGTTTTTAATTATTGATGAAAGCTTAATGAACTAGAATTTTGTTAATATGATAGAGGCAATTCTTTCAAAACCCTAATTACCTAAACACTAAACCCTAAACACTTAACCCTTACTAGCACTTTGAGCCATATTTTTGAGTGCATGCACATGTCTTAATATTGATGTCAATATTTTATTTCTTGTTCTTACTTTAAGTTAATCTTTGTAGATAGTAGATGTTAAAAAAAAAAGGCTTTCTCACAGGAGAATAGTTATTGAGGAAAGCCAAGAAAGAAAAAAAATAAAAACGAATCATAAAAATCAAATGGCTTTCTCATAAAGAAAAGAACAAAAAGTTCAGAAAGTTTTCTAAAAAAAGGTCTCTTATGAGAAAAATTATGTCTAAAAAAAAGTGCTCGATTATGTTTGTTATGTTGATGTTTATTTCAGGAGGGAAATAATTGTTGTGCATATACTCATTTTTCTTTCTTCTCTTCAATCCATTCATTTAGCCTTCCGTACATTACAACCTTGAAAAATCCTTTTGATTTTCAAAATTATAATTCTTATGGTGGAGAGGTAGAACTATCACAAGCTTATGGTAAAGAATGGACTAAGTAGATTTTAGAGTGAAATTATCCCAAGGCAAGTGAGTATAGAGTTAAACAGTTTTCCTTGAGAGAAATCTTTTTTTTTCAATCTCTTGGATTAAATGCTTATAGTGTTTATGTTCTTCACGGTCCTTCAGTATGCTTGGGTTGATTTCTGAGTAAGTGACTTAACTGCGTTTTCACTTTCATTTTTAAGCACGGTCAACATTTTCTTTTACACTTGTGTCTCTTTGAATTTTATAAGCTTTGTCTAGGAGTACAAAGGTCTAAGTGTGAGGGAATTTGATTGAACCCAAGTTTCTTATATAAATTGGTGACATTTTCATGGTTTTTATTACACTTCTTGGCTCTTATTTTCAGATTTTATGCTTAATTTGACTCTTGAGTGCTTGCCTTTATTTTATGTAGTTTGTGAGTAAAATTGTCACAAATAATTAGTAATTGCACTAAATTAATTTTCTAAAACAATTGATACTATAAACTATCATTTGTTATTGTAGGAGACTCAAAGAAGTAGAGGCAAAGAGTGAAGGCTGAAAATGATAAGTCAACAAGTCAACAAGAAAATAGGAAAGTTCGCCGCGACTAAAGTTGATGTTATGCTGCGGAAAAATATGAAGAACACAAACAAAACTCTTCGGTTTCGTCGTAGTTTGAGTTCACGTTGCTGCAGTGAACTTAGTATATTATTCAAGAGACTTATTGTGATAATTTCGCCATGGTGTGAGTTAACATCGACTCGATGAACTCAACAGATTATTCAAAAGACTTTTCGGGAAAATTTCACCACGGCGTGAAGTTCACATCTCCATGGCGAAGAAACCAAAAACTCCAAGCAAAACCTTTCGGGAAAAGTTTTCCATGACGAACTCATCTGTCACCATGGCAAACCTTCAAATATTCAAATCATTTTCGAAAGTTTTACCCATTATGCAACTCGATCCATCAACCAATTTTTGTTAGAAAACCTATTTTAGGCTAACTTAAGAGCATCAGAGAGCCGACACCTGAAAGAAAAAGAAAACGTACCACATCCTTTGACTCCTCTACCATCGGTTCACCATCTCCATGCAATACACCACCATTTTCTCTCATTTTTCACCATCGGTAGTTATACCATGTGGATGCTTTCAGAGGGTTCTCGGTTGTGAAGTCTCTTGGAGCTATGCATGGCTAGGCACCTCTCTCCTCTTAAAGATGTTGCGATGGCTTGAGTTCAATGGGGTTAAAAGCGGGAGTAGCTTAATCTATGTTTGGTTATGATTTATGAACTCCTAGGTTTAGGAATTGTAATTTGTAGTTGAACATTCTTGATTAGAATTTAATCAAGTGTTGGATATTCATTGTGTTATTGGGATTTGTTGATGTAGAACTTTGAACTTAAATATATGAAGTCTCATATATGTCTATTTGTGATCTTGTTGAATCTCTTTTATCTTGCATAGTTGTGTTTGATATTGAGTTGATTTGAGATCCCAAAATGATGTTGCATTGACATACCCACTACACACACTAAGGGCATTCAACAAGGTCTTAAGAAATGGAGTTTATTGATTCATACCTTAGACTTAAAGAGTTCTTTAGGGTTTATCATTTGATACTTAGTGAATTCTACCCCTATCAAAAAAATTGATTTCGAACTATGAAAACCAAGCTCATTTTCAAGAGGATTCTATAACATTTGACCATTGTCTTTATTTTTCCAATTTCTATTCTCAAAATTCAAAAACACTTTTTACACATTTTTCTTACAATTAATTTAATTTTGTTAAGATTTTCAAAGATTAAACCCCCCTTACTTAACAATTTAGCTTGCATTTAATGACATATAGGTTAGCTTAGATCCATTCATTTACGTTCCGATTAAGTGAGATGGCCCGAGGTTACATTCTATATTGCAATCCTTAGAATTAAAATTTTGATTTGACCTCCAAGGGTAAGAACAAAAAGGCTCGAATCAATATGATTGGTAAATATAGACATCCAAAGGATAAGAGTGGTTTAGGGTTTACTAATCGTAAAGTTCGTCATAATAAGAGTTTTTTTCCTAGCAGAAAGAAAAAGAAGCAATATTCTTTTTATTCCAGGAACTATTATAAGTCTAACCCTAAATGACCCAAGAAAATATAGGTACCTAAGAAAGATATAATATATACTGCAGATCTCCCTTCTTAGAAAAAGCAACCAGCACCAAAATAAGCAAGGAGGATCAGTAACTTTTGGAGACAACCAGTAAGGCAAAATAGTTAGAATCGACAAAATTGGTAAAGATTTATTTGCGTCTATTAATAACGTTTTGCTAGTTGAAGGATTAAAGCATAATCTAATTAGTGTAAGTCAATTATATGATTCTGGCTTTAAAGTATCCTTTAATCAAAATTATGTGCAGTCAAAAACAAGGATAGTTTCGTATTCTTTTCTACCAAGAGATGAAACAATCTCTATAAGATTAATTTAGATCAGTTGAAAAGTCAAAATATTTCATGTTTTATATCAACAAATGAGGAAAAATTGTTTTGGCATAAAAACTAGGTCATGTTAGTTTGAAACATATTTCCAAGTTTTTTAGACATGATTTGGTAAGAGGATTATCAAAAATAAGTTTTAACAAAGATTTCTTTTGTGAAAATTATCAAAAAGGAAAACAAGTTAAAACATCTTTTTCTTCTAAAAATGTTGTAACTTCGTCTAGACCTCTAAAGGTGTTACATATAGATTTGTTTGATCCAACCAAAACATTAAGTCTTTACGAAAAGAAGTATGGTCTTGTAATTATTGATGACTTCACTAGATTTTGTTTAATATTATTTTTATCACATAAAGATGAATCTCTTAAGTGCTTTAAAGTTCTTTCCAAAAAGTTACAAAATGAAAAAGGAATTTCTATTGTTAGAATTGGGAGTGATCATGGTGGAGAATTTGAAAATGGAAAATTCATAATGTTTTATGAAGAGAATGAAATTTTTCATAATTTCTCTACTCCTAGAACCCCACAACAAAATAGGGATGTAAAAAAAAAGAACAAGACGATTCAGGAAATGGCAAGGACTATGCTATATGAAATGAATCTTCATAAGTATTTCTGGGCAGAAGTTGTGAATATAACTTATTATATTCAAAATAGAGTATTTCTGCTACCTATTTTAAATAAAACTCCATATGAGTTATGGAAAGGAAGAAAGCCAAATATTTTTTTACTTCCATCCTTTCGGTTGCAAATGCACTGTATTGAATACAAAAGAAAAATTGGATAAATTTGATTCTAAGATCAATTCAAGAATTTTTCTAGGATATTCGATGTCTTCTAAAGCTTATAGAGTTTATAATCTTGTTTCTAAATTTATTGAAGAATCTATGCATGTTAAGTTTGATGATGATTCTCATCCTGATAGAGGAGACGATTTTGATGACAAAACTTTATCTGCTCCTTTAGTTGATAAACTAGACATGTCACCACTAGTTGATCTACCTGATAACGTAGAGGATATCCTTGAAAACTTTAGTCTTAGAAAAGACTAGAAGTATAAATCCTCTTACCCAGAAAACCTAATTATAGGAGAAACTTTAGAAGGTGTGAGAATAAGGTCTAAATTTAGAAGAGAGGCAAATGTAGCTTTTGTTTTCAGATTGGAACCTAAGAAAATTGATGAAGCTCTTCAAGATAAAGCTTGGATTATAGCCATGGAAGAGGAGTTAAATCAATTTATTTGGAACAAAGTTTGGTCTTTAGTTCTTAGGGCACCTAATAAGTCTATCATAGAAACCAGATGGGTATTTAAAAATAAACTAGATGAATCAGGTAGAGTAAACCGTAACAAAGCTAGATTAGTAACTCAAGGCTATAATCAACAAGAAGGAATAGACTATAATGAAACCTATGTTGCTGTAGCTAGACTAGAATCTATTAGGATTTTACTTGCATATGTTGTTTTTCATGATATAAACTGTTTCAAATGAATGTGAAAAGTGCCTTTTTGAATGGTTTTATAGATGAAGAGGTTTATGTAAAGCAACCTCCTGGTTTTGAAGATACTGAAAAACCAGATCATGTCTATAGACTTCATAAAGCTTAGTATGGATTAAAACATGCACCTCATGCTTGGTATGATTGTCTAAGTTAATTTTTGATTGAAAATGATTTTATTAGAGGGCAAGTAGATAAGACTCTGTTTAGAAAATGTATCAAAA
>JANZLF010000222.1:26092451-26106837 GCA_026546835.1 Erythroxylum foetidum
CATTTCTTCTCCTTTCCCACCAAAGGATTTTGTTAACCTAATTGTCCTTGAAGAACAAGTGGTAAATCTAATTGGTTAAGGATACAACAACAAGGAGAAAGTAGATTGCTAAAGGAAAAGATTCAAAGGCAAAAGATTTGGATACAAGAAGAAAGAGAGGATAGCACAGCGAGGATTTAAAGCTATAGCAAAGGAGTCGGTAATACTCCTGATCTTGTTTATGTTTTATTATCCTTATATCATATCATGTGTGGATTAGCATGATGATTTGGATTTGTTGCTTCTGCTGCAAGGAATGATTTCTTAAAAGTTTTGAAATCTATCGCTTCTCCAAATATAGCATGCTTTGTTTTTCCGATCCAACAGTTATGTGTCATGTCGTATTCAATAAAAAAATTATGTTTTCTTTATGCTTTTTCTTGTAACCTTCTCTAATTATTGACTTTGTCATTTATGAAGCTACTTTTTTACAATTAACTAAAAGAAGACATAAAACCAATTAAACATAGGTAATATGAACTAAAAATATAACAAAATACTAGGAAAAATATATTCATATGCCATGCAAATCGACCTGTATAAGACAAAAAAAATATTCATCAATGCCATAAGTTTCCTCTTGAACACACAAAGATTTGGCCTATCATAAGAAAATAGATCTTCATCAAGGTCTAAAAACTTTACCTTAGACCAAAAAAAATTTCCTAAAGTATATATCATATCTTCATCAAGGTGAAAAAGCCTCAACTGGAATTGGTAAATAACTGTTATATCATTTGAAAAAATATTTTCATGAAAATCTAAAGCATTTATTAACAAGGATATGGTCTATCACAAGACATCTAATCTTCATTATAATATTGAGATTATACAACCCACAATTATATAAATCAAATAACATATCATCAACAAATGTC
The DNA here is from genome assembly GCA_026546835.1 of Erythroxylum foetidum. Classification (NCBI taxonomy): domain Eukaryota; kingdom Viridiplantae; phylum Streptophyta; class Magnoliopsida; order Malpighiales; family Erythroxylaceae; genus Erythroxylum; species Erythroxylum foetidum. The sequence continues at coordinate 26,093,369 of JANZLF010000222.1, forward strand.
ATCTAAGACTAGATCAACTTCATGAGGATAGGCTTTTGTGATCACATCATAATTATAGATTCAATGTAATTTTGACATTAGAATATGATAATGGTTAAGCTATTGGAGGGAAATGAAATATATGAAAATATGTACAAAGATTGATGCCTAACAAAAGCTTAATAAGCCAATAATCTTCAAGCATGTTAACAAATGGAAACAAGTTTCACATTTTAAAACACCCACAAGTCACTATAAAAGTGATCACTATTCTTAATAATGTACCCACTTCAAACCTACTCACTTTATCTTACCAAAATAATGCATTTCTCGCTCTAGAATTTACTAAATTGACCCAAACATTGAAAGACACTCCAATTTTTAATTTTGTCAGTCTTCTAGAGAAGACCGTAAAGTCAAAACAATGATAATCTCAAGTTTGGATCGTTGAGCCCAAACCTTCACGAAATCAATATGCATTAATAGATATCACCTTTATTCAACAAAAAGTTTTAAGCATATTCAAATTTGTTACACTAGACACGCTATTTAGATAATGCTCTTGTAATCTCTAGGAGCACTCAAGCACGTTGAGAGTATTTCGATGGCTATTGTCACACTAGACACGCTATTTAGATAATGCTCTTGGAATCTCTAGGAGCACTTAAGCACGTTGAGAGTATTTCTATACTTTACTTTTATTCTATGTATAAGATATTACTTTGCTTCTTTTTCGCTTTGATTTTAAGAGATTAAGAGGATCTAGAGTAAAACTCTTTCTCCATCTGCCATCTTTTTTTTTTTTATTCTATGATTTGTTTTGTTTGGGTGTAGGTTTCAATCGCGCCAATTTGGCACTTCCTGAGTAAATGAATTTTAATATGCCTTTAAGTTCATTGACTACTTATTCATGATACAACTATAGTTTACATTTTAGATTGAAAAAATACCATTAATCTATTATACTCAAAATTTGATAAGTAAATACTTCTATCATCTAATAAAATGATTCATATTAAATTGAATGGATTGACGAGAAGTTGTAGCAACTTGGCTTAGAATCCGCTATATAAAAAAATACGGTTATCTATGAACATAGCAAATTCTAAAGTGGGCAAATTATTATTCTTGGCACGTGACCTTTATGCAAAATGATATAATTAAAGTAACTAAATTGAAGTAGAAAAAATTTAAATCCTGTTATTACGAAATATTTTTCAATTAAATACTCTCGTTAATTGCAATATGAATTAAAATGTTGATGTACATGTGATAACACGATAGTGTTGTAGTGACATCACAATAATATCATCATAAAGACATGGTACTCTCAACAAATATTATGTTTGTATTTAGGGTGGAGCAATGCACTTGATTGAAAAATTTTAAGAGATCGTAATGAAAAAGGATTTGAGTGGAAGAATTTGATTAAGAAATTTAACATAATAGGACTAAATATACTATTGTCCCTTTCGTATTTAAGTCTCAGCTGTCAAGAGTTTTTTTAAAAGAGCAGATACAGGACTTAATCATGTGGTTCGGCATCATCAGCTAAATCCGTATCCCCTGCCTGAAGAACTTGCATAGTTAACTAGCAGAAGCCTAAATGAAATGGCGACGACATCAGACTACTGAAATTGCAAACAGCAACAGTTTAAGCATACAACTTTATCCCCTCTTGATGCAGTGATATTGGAGGTGGTACTAGTAATATAGGTTTCAATATAGAAGATTTTATTTTATTTTTTTCAGTTTACACGACCGGTATCCGAACTTACTGGCTCGACTAATCCGATTCGGAGATTAGAAGACATTTATTATTCGTAGAGTTTACTGATAGGAAAACCGAAACAAGAAAGAGTAACAACTTTTCTTCTAATACAGAGACCACACGGAATTCTGGTAAGCAGAAACTTGAGGACATAAATTAGCAGCTGAAGCTTACGTTAACTCCAACGTCATGGAGTGGTGATGCCTGCAAGGACAGGAAAATAAAGTGAACAGGGGTATTAAATTTACGCAATCCTACATTGTTTTGACTACTCAATGAATATAGAAAGGTAGAGATGAAGAGAGCTTACTTCCACACTTGTAGTGGCGAGGAACCCTTCTTCCACATCCTTCAATGAGGCGAATGGCACGGTTTACATCAACAAGTGCGGCCAACTTTGGGGTAACAACAGGGCAAACGCACTCAATATGGCTAACCCGAACACGCTCACAGCAGGCAGGCGATGGCAGCCTCCCATATACCACTGGCTTGCATGCGTTAATCCCAAGCCTTCTCTCCTCCTTGCAAGCCGCAGCACTAACTTCTGCACTTGCCTTATTATTCACTTCCAGAATGCCCAAAACAAGGAGCAACACCATAACAATGGAGGCTAATGGTTTTGTTTTCATCATTTGTCTCATGTAATTTCCACTGCCAAGTCCCACCCGACCAAGTTTTCTGATGCTGATATCGGTTCCAGAGCAAGAATTAATATATGTACTAGGAGACAACAGGGAAGTGGGAACATTGGAGGGCAGCTGTCGGTTCGATGGCTAAGTATGTGGCCATCAACTGTAGTTTTCGTTGAATTTTGTGAAAGTGAGAATATATAAAATCAATTAAATTGAATTTACATAATAGTTTAAGTTATTATAATGAAATTGTCACTTAATATAATATTAGAATTTTTATGATTAAATGGTCATGAGTTTGAATCTTATCATTCACTTATTTTAATTAAATTAAGTACAAAGTAAAATAAGTTTGTATATATTTCAAGTTCAAATAATTTTTATTTGAAGAGGTGTGTTAAAAAATATATAAAATCAATTGAATTAACCTCACACAACAGTTGTTTAAATTACCGTAATAAAATGGTCAATTAATACTGTCACTATGCGTCTTTTCCGGATAAAATAAATGGTACACGAATTAGGACTTTAGGAGATGAAATCGCCTGTTCCACAATCCCTGTTCCCACCCTTTGCTATTATACGACATCCACATATTTAACAATACATAAATAGGACAGAGGAAAATATGTGGATAGCATGCGATGACACAGGGTCGGAACAGGGTTTAACAGACGATTTCGTGCCAAAAAAAGGATGCCCCGCGTGCGCGTCAATCTCCTCACATTATCTGTCTTATTTTTTGTGTACTAATTCTGTTCTTTTTAATCTCAATCTTTTAATTATATAAGTTTTATATAAATAAAAAATTAAGATTAAAAGAGATAAGATTTATACACCAAAAATAAGACAGAGGATAAGTCCCCAATTTCTTTAACAAAATGATACCCCGCGTCAATTTGGAGAATGGTGGGCGAAAATGGTTGTATTTGACTTGGTCTAAAGGAATCTCGTCAACTGTTTCTAGTTTTTAAGACATTTTCTTGCCCTATTCAACCTACGATAACCAATCAATAAACCCCTGCTTTTAAACAATAGACAAGCCTTACCACAGCTGAATAACTTTATTAAAGACGAATTCTTGAACGTAAGGTCGAGTACAGCGTGCGTTCGTTTGTTCATTTCGATTTTATTAACCTCGTCTGTGTGTGTACTTTTTCTGGTGCGCTACCATACATCCGAACAGAAAAGCACAGACACTTAAGTTTAAATAATGCAGTTTTTTGTTTAGACGGTTACCAAGTTGGAATTAGAAATTACTAGAATAAGCCTAATCAACTGTTGTGGGTGATCAGATTCTTCCCAATGGCCTAATACTGACAAGCGAATATGGCTCCATGCGGAAAATGTCATACAAGCTGAAAATTTGGCAGTACTAGTTAGCGAGAAACAGTACCTTAATTCATCCAGGCTGGAAAAATAGTCGGATTTTGCAGGGTGAGTAGTCTTTATAAACTGATAAGAATAAGGTTCACTTGAAACTTGTATGCTATTTTTTTTTTTAAATCAAAATTTGAATTAAGCCATAAAAGATTGGCATTCATAATGTTTTACATCTGATTCTCAACAAGAGAAAGTCCAACCAAATAAAGTAATTAGGGAGCCGCGTATAGTGGCATTTGCAAAAGAACATACATTAGAAAACAGCCACATCACCAGCTACTATTATAATTTGAATCTAGTGCAAATTAACAAGTTCAGTCATTAAAAGTTCATAGCTTCTTTCAGTATTGTGGAAGATATGCTTGTTCCTTTCATCCCATATAAGTAGGATCAAATAGGATAATGCTATGTAATACACCACTTATACTTCTTCCTAACAAGTTGCAAGTTTGCACTCCATCTTATTATCTATTGCCACTCCACTAGTGGGTTACTAATTGCACATTTATGAAGAATTGTTTTCCAAGAACCACATGTGGATTTAAATTGGAAAAATCGGCATGAGGAGCTCTCCAACTGACTTTTTGCATCCTCTTATAGGATCATACATTTGCATGTTCCTATTAGAAGACATTTAAAGCTTAAATTGGTGGATGAGACCCAATAAATAGATTATACATTATCTAAACATGTATTTCACACGTAAATATTATTTTGATTTTATATTAAAAAAATTGTTTAATCCGAAAACTTAAGCTAATGAGTGGGACCCTTTGAATGGATCATATATTATTTAAACTAAAGGAAGTATACGAATGGATATTATATTGTTTAAACAAAATGGTGTTTAGAGACAATTACACAACTTTGCAAAAGATAAACCAAATATCGACAACAAAAATACTCTAGAACTTGCACCAACAAATCAATATGAGAATAAGAAATTTAATAATGAAAAAGACACCAAGATTTATATGGAAAATCCTTAAGTATAGAAGGAAAGACTATGGGCCAAATTGACAAGTAAATTCACTAAACTCTAATAAGGATTTACAAAGTTTGATCTCTCACCCTATAACAACAAGTTGTCTCGTAAAGTTTCAGGATTGAAACCAAAGTTAATGAAACAATCAACAAATACCCAAATCAATCCCAAAAAATAGTCAAAAAAAAGGATGAGAATACAACTCTACTTGCCCTCTCTCTATTTTTTTCCTCACTTTTAGACATTATGGCCTCACTCTCATGCAAAACCTTTATATTTTTCTCTTTTATAGCACGAAATAAGTTTTTTACACCGTACACGGTCATATACATGACCGTGTAAGTGATTGTATCTTTTTAGCATTGCCTCAGTTGCAGATTTATAAGGTCACAAAGAGACACACAGTTGTCACACATGACCATGTATGTCTTCCCTCTTCATGTCCTTCTTCACATGATTTTAGAGAATAACATAGTTTATCCACACGGTCGTGTCATAGTTTATCCAAACGGTCGTGTACGTGAAGACACAAGCATGTGTCACTCTACACGAGTGTGTGTGCTTACACAGTTGATATACACAATCGTGTAAGTTAAAGACACAGGTGTGTAGCATCTTATATGGTTGTGTCTCCCCCTAAAAGAGCTTCATCTATCTTATTTTCACTTATTCGTCATCCCTACGAACCATAAAGGCATTTACAATTACCGAAATTCTCAAATAGGGTTAGACACTTAGCAAAGGAAGTATACAAACATGCAAAGGTAACCCAACGAACATTAATTTCCCAAAAGCTTTGCACTCCTTGCTTTGCTCGCCCTAATATCGACTTACCTTCAATTAGTCCAATGTATCTCTATATAGAGGTTGCATCAAAATTTGAGAAAAAAGCCTACAAGCATGTGATTTTAATGGAAACGATCTGTCCTTTCAATGATCATTTTGGAAGCTATTTGAAACTAATTACAATTTAAGACCATGTGACTAGTGAAGACTTATGGCATGACATCTTTATGTTATTAGATAGTGAATACAACTTTGGTTCCCTTCATATACAATTTATCATATGGACTTATATAACTATTTTATTGGTTTAAACTTTACAACTTAATGATGCTATTAAATTAACACTATCAGGAATAGCTTTTGCTGATTGAAAATTAAAGATCTACTTTGGATTAATTCGCTTTGAGATTTAAGATTCAATAACCATTAACTTACAAGTTCAGCTTGCAGACCAAGTTTTAGTGAACTTTGAGTTGCAGAAAAAATATAGAAATGTATACTTTATTTTGTCTAAGGTTTTGGTGTCTTCTTTTGAGTTTAAAAGTAATAGCTATTTTTAGATATTTTGTATTATATATATTAAAATTGTTATAGTAAATTTTTTTAGTCCTTCTCTAATAGACATAAGCATAGTCAATTCACGTAAAATTTATTTCTTGTTTTCTTTATTACTATTGTCTTGTCCAAATTTATTATTTTCCTAAGTTAATTACGATTAAGAGTTATATCTGCTCCTAAAAATGCCTTTATTGCTAAAAAATTGTTATGAGACTCATACTCTTTTGACATATAAGAATTCCACTTCTTAATAAGTTTTACTTTATGACAAGTCAAGATGAAAGTTATCTTCATACAAATCATATTACTAAAAGCATTGCTAGAAAGGAAAAAATGTTGGCCACTTTGAACAAGGATGAAAAAAGATGAGCTGAATAATAAAATACTCACTACTATTTAGTAATATTTTTCTTTATGAAGTTTTTTTAAGAATTAAAGAATACATTAAATTTCTAAAAAAAATTCAATTCTTATAATTACTTAAAGGCTTAAGAAATATTTATACCTTACAAAGAATTAAGGTAACTTCTTTCATTTTGGTCCCTGTTTAAGGTCACACCTAGATGCCAACAAAGGAGAATATGACGCTTCACAATAATATGCCAAGGACATTCTTCAAGCATGTTAGCGAGATCTGCCTATTTGGAAAATCTGAATATGAAGCATTTATCTTCAGCTAATAAGGTCTTTGCTAATACATGTTTTCTCCATTTTACAATTTCCCCAACATTAACTTGAGGGCATGAAACTCTTTTGTCTAGGAAGAAGCTAACTAAGGCCAAGGACCACATATTTAATCCTATCTTGAGAATACTGATAGAAGGGGCCCCATTCCATTCGTTGTTGAAGCTTAAGGAAAGTGTGACAGCTTAAGATTTTCTACATAATAGTTGCTCCTTACCAGTTTGATCCATTAACCATACCCCACTTTATTTTTGGCAGGAGCTTAAATAGGGGTTTGCATATGTAGAAGGATTATCCTGAGATGCTATAAAAGCCTTCACAAGAAGAAACCAAAAACTATGTTTCAGAAGGGGTGGCAAAGAGAGTCAGTTACTATAATGGTAGCGTTGGTATTAGAGAGGAGTAAATACAATCACAAAACTACCTTTAGTAGTTAGAAGAGGAATAAGGAGATCTATAATTCAAGAATGAGGCAAAAGAAGAAAGGAGTTATAACAAGAGATAGCCTAAACAACTAGAAAAACCAAAAATTCAACGAATAGCAAGTGTATAGTATAGAGGAGGGACAATGGAAGGATAATAACCATAGGTATATCAAGATTTAGCCAAGGTAGAAAGTATGGGTTAGAGAGAAGGAGGACTCTCTCCCTAGAGATTTGATTTGTATACTTTTTAAAGAAATCATTTTTCAACGTTACATCAATATCTAGTTAGTTCACATTACTTAGTTATGATATCATTCAACTAAATTGATGACCTATATACTAGAAATTGCCAAAAACTTAAACCTTATCAAGATTTAGGGTGTTATCAATATCATTTTAAAAAAGTTAAAGTTTAATATGACACCATAAATAATGGTAGGGACTAACCTAGATTTTTTAAGAAATGTTATGGGGGAATTCCTACCTTTTTCATGTTAATACTCCTGGATTAGGTTTTAGTTGATATTGGGTTAATTAAGCCCTTGCTCTAACTCCTAGCATTGACATTAATATGATTTTAGTTATACTTTTTTATTATCATTACTTCTCAATAAATTCCTTGTTAGGTAATACGCTTTTAGCAGTTTAGGAACTACTCTTGTAGATCAAGTTTTGAATTTCGAATTTTAATGTTGATAACTACTCTTATTAAGTCTAGGAGTTCATTTCAAGAAAAATTATGAAGAAAATTATAATTCTTTAAGGAACATGATCTGGCCTAGTTGTGCTCTAGATTATTCAATTGTAATAAGTGATATAACCTGAGTCATAATTGTGTATGAGACTACATGTATAATAGAATAGAATTAGGAAGATCGATAGTTTAGTGACACATCAGTGCTACACATCATAAGCTAATTTAAATTGGATAATGAGATCCACAATTTAGTGACCCAATCATATAATAGATTATGATCATAAATTGAGAGAAAATAATGAAGTGCTCGGTTTTGGCTATGTTTATATCCTACGTAATATCTTAATTATGTTCTAGACCATGTCTTAGGCATAGCAAAACATATTTTAGTGTGAAAACCCTAATTTTTATGAACTTCAACTAACTTTTTTGGGAAAACACTCACTAGAGACATAAGAATAATTTTCTTTGTATAAATAGGGTGTAAAGGGATATAGGTTGTGATGTCTTAATCCAAAGTCCCTAAGAATTAAAATGAAATTGAAAGTTATACTTGATGAATTTTTACACTTACATATGAAAAAGTACTTCATTTATTCTACTAGTATATATCAAGGGTGTTGATGTGTATGAAAAATTCACGTTTTCTTAAGTATTTTGCTTGACTTCAATGTTAACTGGCTTTGTTTTACTTTTTTATTTTAGGTAATTATGAAAATTGACCTTGGGATGATATTATTTAAGAACTGGAGTTCATTTCAAGAAAAATTATGAAGAAAGTTATAGTTTTGTTAGAAGCATAATCTGGCCTTTGTACATTTACTAAGTTGGGCTCGAAATGAATCAACTATAACATGTGATATAATTTAAGCCATGATTGTGTATGACACTATATGCACATCAGGGGTGAAATAGGAAGATCTACTATTTAGTGACACACCTGTGCTAGATGTTGTAATCTAATATAAGTAAGATAGTGAGATCCATAATTTATTGACACATTCATGTCATAGATCGGGGTACCTGGTTTGGGCCATGGTTATGTCCTATAACATATCTTAGTTATGTTCTAAACCATGTCTTAGGTATAGAAAAAAATATTTTAGGGTGAAAATCCTATTTTGTATGGACTTTAAACTAACCTAGAGGGAAAAAACCCATTAGAGACATATTTTTCTCTCCAGAAGCTAAGGCTAGACTTCAGGAGGCTTCTAAAATGCTTGGTGAGTCAATTATAAGTTGTTTTTTTGTCAAAGAATGAAGGTCTAAATAGGCTTATTTTCATCCTGTTTGCAAGGTATAAATAGTTTCTAAATTTTAATTAAAATTAACTTGGACAGCGAATGCCAAATAGGGCTAGAGAAGTTTTTGTTTTTGTTCTTATTTTTATCCTTTTATATTTATTTTCCTTAATTTGTGATTTTTTTACATTGAAGATAATGTAAAACTCAAGTATGGGGAAACAATAGCATAAGAAATTCAACATTGAATGAAGATTGGCAAAGACAATAAATTATAAGTTTGTTTGATTTTTGATTTTATTAATTTATGGAAATAATTATAATCATTAATAATCAATTTAATTTTAATTTCCTTTAATAATAATGAAGATGGATACTTTATCTACATTATGATACATTTTATAATTTAGGCATATCTTTAAGCTAGAAATGGATTCTTTCTAAGCATTTTATTATCCCATAAAAATATGTGACTAAAATAAAATAAAAATATATAAATAAGTGACCACAAGTAAATTTACTCACTTAGCTTTAACCTGTTGAGCAAGTTTTACATATAATAAACTCTCAATATCTTCAAGTATACGGATTGTAAACTTGTAGTATCGAAAGGTGTCGATCCTACGAGGAATATGTAAAACTAATTGAACCTAACTTTTTCTAAGGTTATAGAATATGATTTGAGTAAAATAGTGACAGAAAATTAAGAAAAAATAAATAAAAGAAATCAACAACAATTACCAAATGAGCTACCAAAATTAATTAAGGATGTTCAATGATGAATGCATAGGATTTATTCGTCCATTATTTTATTCCTCTAATGATTATTGATTCAATTATGTGTCGATCCTAAATTTTCGAAGGGCTTGATTACTCTCTCTTAAAACCTAAAAAATTAACCCTAATTGAATTTAAAAATTCTAAAATTGCAATCTCTCAATTCAAAACGCTTTCCCCAATGTTTTCAATTAGTTCTAAAGTTGTCTAATGAATAATCAAGTTTCCACACAAGATCTTTGAATGATAGTTGATTTGTTAATCGTGGGACATATTAAATCACCAACTCTCATTGTGCAACTTAATCAAATTACTTTTAACTCACTTTCTTGATTTATTGTCAAAGTATATGCATGCACAATTAACACAACACTAAAAAATTTTATTGAATCAATAGAGATTAAAGTGACAAAATAACTACAGAATCAACCCCAATTTGAAAATTAGAACATCATAAACGTAATAGACATCTAGAAATTCAATTTTCACATCAAGTATTAAGAAAATAACAAAGGATAAAGAAAGAAAAACTTTATTCAGAGCTTGATCTAGAAAACTGGAAATCTGGACGTCTCTCTCAATCTTCCTTCTTTGATCCAAGTTTGCAAGATGGCGACTGTGTTTTTGAGGCTTCATAATATTCTTAAATAGTCCCAGAGGGTCTTCGCAGTGTAACTAGAGTTTTTTCCTTTTATTCAATTCCAAAAATGTCCCTAAACCCTAAAACAGATGGGAAAAATCACACCTAGGAAGCCTTTGTCATGATCGTAACTCTATGAATTTGCTATCTGTCATGATTGTGACAATGGAGTCATAATCATGACTCTACGTGAATCCCTTTTGTCATGATCGTGACTTGAGACTCACAATCGTATCCTTGCCCATGCAACTCCATACACATCCAAATCTATTATTCTTCACCTATCTGATTTCCAACTCTAATAAACACATCAAACACCTCAAAAAACATATAATTAAGAATGAGAGTATCTCTAAATCACATAAACAATTAGAATATAAATAAACACTTAGAATATAAATAAATACTCACATTAACATAATTATAAGCCTATACATGCAATAATCATCTAATAAACACCTATAAACATATTAAAACACCTATCAAAACATAGTATAAACTACACCTATCAATATCCCTACACTTAAACTTTTGCTTGTCCTCAAGTAAAAACAATATACGAACTCAACAAACTAACATAAACATATGCATTCATTTAACTTGCAATAATAAGACAATAGCATATAACTTCATGGAATCAATTTAACCATAAACATCAATCACTCAATGTTTTCCAACATACTAAGCTATGCATTTCATGGTTACACTTTGAATTGAATATACATAATAATCAAAACATCAACATCATATTCATTCACCTATAGTGCTTGTACATATACATTATAATTAGTATTCAATCAAAATTGCAACTATCACTAAGTATACTTTTATGAAAAGTTTTGTTATTTCCTAATATAAGTAGGATTTATTTATCAAAACATCACTTTTTAATTTTCTTTAACATTAAACTAGTTTTTTTGATGCGAAGACAAACACCTTATCATAAATGTCCCCCTAGGTACTCAACTAGGCCCACCTTTTGTTAAGTTTGGTTGAAATGTCATTCTATATTTTTAATGTGAAGATAAATATTTTGTCGTGAATGCCCACAATTACTCAGCTATGTGACATTATCAATTGGTTACTAACTCTATTGATAACCCAATAGTTGTTTGAAAAAGGGTAACGACATAGTTATTTATTTAAGACACTTTTTTTTCTCAATTTCACTTAGCGTAACTCATTTCTTTTAGATGATCATCATCATGAAAGATTACTAATGATGCTAACTCATTCAATCGACTTATAATTATAAATATATATAACTAATTTCCTATGGTGAACAAACTGACCCTTTTGGTCCTCTTTTCTATCATCCATGCTTTTACAAGCACAAATTTATTATACCAACTGAAGTTAAGGTAAAGGAGGCGATAGGTAATGGTTATTGGAATTGTCATTAGTTAGGTTTCTCAACTATCATGACTAATATTCTGATCTTCTGAAGGGATGATAAATTCGTATGATTAGCTGATAACATAAGTATGTTTACAAATAAAACATGTGTGAAATTGCTCACCCTCCTTTCCTTAAGGTAGCTTGGTTTAAACTAGTTTAGGATGGAATCCACATCCCTAAAGCATCATTCATCTTATGGTTGGTTACAAAGAAAAGACTCCAGACCAAAGATAGATTCAAAGGTTTCTCATCAGTTAACATATGTTGCTTATGTTAGTGGCACTAAGAATTAATCATGTATTTAATTTTCAAATGCCACCGTTTTGCATTTGTTTGGAAGGAGGTTTTGAGATGGTGCCGACTGACTTGCTTAGAAGAAGGCTAGACATACATTATTAGTTAGGCAAGTAAAGTTAGAATTAAGTTGAAAGAAAACCTAAAGCTGTTAGAATTTCATTAGCTAATGTGTATACTATTGTGAAACGAAAGAAACCTTAGAACATTCCAACAAAAACTATCTAATGCATAAGCTCTAATTCCAAATCTATGGAACTGAATAAAAGGTGAATTTCTTACAAGAGGGACGTATGATGAATGCTTAGAATCTTTAATATAAGCCAGAGTCTTAACTTTATAGACGTCTATGATGTTAGAGAACTAAAAATGCTTAAGGTGTCGATTTCAAATATTGGCCCTGACTTGCAAATGTTGCTAAACACTGGTACTTAGATGTATTCCTTATTATGGCAATTTAATTTTTATTCTTTAAAAATTCATTATCTTCCTAAACTAGCTAATTACCGTATTGAGTTATTCTGTTACCAAAACTTCATTTATTCTTAACAAGGCAAAAATAAAAATATATCTTTTTTTAATTTATCAACAGTTTATGCTGGATTTAATTTTATTCTATTTATAATATTGTATGGATTCTATTCAAATTAATATAATGATCTGACAGTCAAGCTCTAATTATTATCTTGTAAATTAAAGATGACAACATAATGCTACAGTAAAGTGGAATTTCTTTTTACATGAGCAAAAAAGAAACTGTTATGTCCGCATATTTTAATAACAAATTTGAGTGATTGCGTAGAAATTTCTGCATAAAAGTAAAATATAATCGTAACTTGCTAGGACATCATTGACAGCAATTTCTGATTGACTTTTGAAGAATTCGAGGCCGAAATTTCGCAGTGATCTTCAGACGACTTGGACTTGGAAATTTTGTCTATGGCAGACATGTTTCGGTGGGTGGGTTTGGTCAATTTTAGCTTTATTATGTCTCTTTCTCATTCATTCCCTCTAGAAGTCATCTTCTTTTCGGACACATTCGGCGATCCGTTGGAAGTCTTCCATTTACTTCCTTTTTTTTTCCCTCCCTTTAGAGTCATCTAGATCAGCAATAATGTGCACCGATATTGACTAGATGCCATTTTTTGGTTTATCTTACCCATAAATATACATATTTAGGACTTCAATATTAAGTTTTAAAAAATTAGTTAAATAAAAT
>JANZLF010000222.1:26165849-26178161 GCA_026546835.1 Erythroxylum foetidum
TAAAAAAATTATCTTTTAAAAAATAATTATTAAAATTAAAAATTATTAAATTAATTTGATTTTCAAAAAAATGAAAATAATAATAATAAAAATGTCGCGAAAGACATTTCGCGACGTTTTTAAAAACGTCATTGAAGACCTTTCGCGATGTTTTCAAAAAAACGTCGCAGATTTTTTCACATTCTGTGATGTTTTAAAAACGTCGCGGAATGTTAGAGATTCTGTGACGTTTTTCAAAATGTCGCTGATTGTCTAACTTTTTAGTGACATTTTTTGAAATGTTGCGGAATGTTAGCATTTTTCGTGACGTTTTTCATAAAACATCACGGAAACCTTTTCCCTACATCACATTCCGCGACGTTTTTTGTGACGTTTTTTAAAACGTCGCAGAATACATTCTGTGATGTTTTTAAAAACGTCTCAAAATGCCTTATTTTCTTGTAGTGTACACTAAGTACACTTATACCCCTCAAGAACCTCGCATCATATGCTAGTATGTATAAAATAAATCACACATCATACTGTTCACACATAAACACCAAAATCATGAGATTCAACCACAAAACACCTAAGCCCTCATTTGTTTCTTAACACTTGAAAACAAAATTATAGATTTAATAAACATTCATGTCTCCCGAACCCATCAATTTAACAAAACCTTAAATTCACTATAACCTCAATATGTGGTTTCTACAATTCTAACTCAATTTCAATTAATTTAGGTATACAAATAATTAATTAACAACTAATAAAGTATTTGATGTGTCTAATTAAAACATTAACTTAAAAATTTTATTAAAGTATAGTTTTTGAAAAATTATAAGAATATTCCATTAAAAGGAATTAAAATTTGAGCAATATATAAAACCAAATTGAAAAACTTTTATAATAGATTAGGAAGAGACCAAACAACATTTTTGTCTCTATCTTGAAGTCAACTTGTTGATTATAAACTAGGTAATAAATGTGAGAACTCATTAGTGCAAATCACCAATTATTGGCAATTATAATGTGCTTGCTTCTCAGTTTGATTAACTAAAGCCCTTACTTCACAATGACAAATCCTCAAACCTCTTCTTCATTTTTAGAAATATTCTAGGTACTAGCAAGTTGATAGTTACCCTTGATGTGTATCTCCTGATCTATCAATTGTTCTCTTATGGAACCAATGAACTCTAGCAGTAAGGTGTCCTTATCCTTGCCCTCTTATTCCTTACATACCATAATGTAGATATTGTTGGTTTATACCCTATAGCTAATCACTTTGGTTGTATTTTAGTGATCATTATTTAAAGGCATTCTTTATCTTGTGCATGTTTAGATGTATATGGTAAAGTCCATGGGATAATTAATTAATTATAGATTGCAAGTGAAATTATAACGAGATTATAATTATGAGATTCATATTATATTTATGTATTATTCCTAAATTGTTCATAGTCATTGTTCTATTAAGATTGGATATTAATAGAACGCAAAAAACTAGCACACATTATGTTTTTCTTATGAAGAAAGTAGTTGATCTCATAGGCTAAAGTATGGAAATACTTAAACAAACATATGAGAAATCCATTTGGAACATTACTTGTATGTCTATGAAATTCTCATTGTAATGATCATATAAGTAATCATTTGACTTGATTATCTTGTGTAGTGATTGCTATATTTTGATACTACTTATGACCGATTTAATCATAAGCTAGTCAATTGGTAGTCAATGAATGTATTATGAACTATTTAGAGGTAGTTGTGTGATCAAGATAGAATTCATCATTATAACATCCTATCACTTGAATTAAGATTAAAATGGTATTTTTTAGATATTAATGAGAAATTAGGAAGCATAATTCACGCTTATGCATAATGTGACACACACACACACACAATATTATTGATTTTGCACATATATAAATAATTGTACAAGCATTCATTGACATTTTTCGAGTATAATTGATTTATAAATGTGATTAAAATGTGAATTGTGAGTTATTTGTGTTCAAAATTTATTTGGAGACCATTATCATTTTTTCAGAATTTTTGGTGAATTTGAGGTACATTTGGACTAGGACAAATGTTAACTGGTAGGATAAATTGATACATGAAGATTTTGGATGATTAAGCCTAAAATTGAGAGACATTTGGCATAGTTAAATGTGTGACAAGTGGACTAGTAAGTAAATGACAATTAGACAAATTAATGTGTGACATGTGGACCAATAATTAGGAGGCATATGGACTGATTAAATGGTGACATTTGGTGGCTTATGGAAGGGATACATGGCTTACGTGTTTAAGGACATATGTTGAAATAATATGGTGGCATCTAGCACCTTAGGTGTAATGTTTCTACATGTTGTTTTAGCCAAGCTCACTCTCTTCTTTTCTCTTCTCTCACCACCGAAACTTGTTGCTGTCTTCCCCTTCTTGTGTTTTGCTTGAAGCTTTGCTAAATTACCACACTAAATACTTGCTTTTACCCATCACAAAATAGCTAAAGAACCAACTGATTGTTGTTGTTTTATCACAGCTGAAAGTCATTTAATTCCATCTTGAATGTCTGACAATTCTACATGTTTGGAGTACTAATTTGGAGTGATTTTTTAAGATGGGATTGGAACTGAATAAGTAAGTAAAAGATTAGTGTTTATGGCATATTAAATGGTTTGAGAATGATGTGTGAATTGGAATGAAATGCATGAGATATTGGTGAAGATAAATGATGGAATGTTATGAACGAGAGATTTTTCAATCAATAGACTTTGGTATTATAATTATAACTTGAGCTGTAGAGTTAGGAGTTCTATTATAGTTTAGAAATAGTCTGAACTATTTTAGGTATAACTTTCAGTACACTGAATCAAATTGTACAACTTTGGTGTTATTAGAAATTGGAAACATAACAGAACAATTGTCTAGAAGAAAGTGTTACAGAAATACACCATTTTCCTTGTCATAATGTTCAAGCAAAGTTATCCCGAAAGGAAGTGTTAGGATGAAAATGCTGAGGTGTGCTGGAATGACAACCAAAATATTTTTACTAAACATGCTTCGGAATGTTGGTTATTTTTTGAACTATAGATTTCCAAATGAAATGATTATTATTTAAATTGAACTAGAGACATTTTGCTACAAATGTTATGAAGAAATTGAATTTGAATTATGTCTTTAAGGGTCTTGAAATTTAGCTTAAAAATTAAGTCTTGGCCTAGGTAGTAACACTACTAGGTACAGAAATCATGTCCTGTGGTCATTGAATAAACTACATTGATTTGGGATAAATTAGACTGAGATGTCTTCATCAAAGTTCTATTTATTCTCTTAGCTTTAAATTGGTATAAAGTTTGAAATTTTTGGATATCTAAGCTGAAAAATATGAGTTGTACAATTCAAGGTTGTGATCATGTATTAGCCAAATGTTCAAATATACACAATTTGTGGTATTGTGAGCATAACTCATACAATACTGAATGAAATTAGATGATCTTGGAGTCATTAAAAAAATTAAGATTGAACAATTTTCCAGAAGAAAGCGTTGCCTGATTTTGTCATGTACCCTATCAAATTAATTATGCAAAGTTGACCTGAAATCATGTGGGTAGAAAATCTGAAGTGGTCAATTAGGTTATGAAATTGATTTCACGTTGTTTTATTTTAGTTGAAATAACAAATACAAAGGAGATTAATGAGGGCTTTGATATCTAAATGATTTGACAAGAAACTCAGAATTGTCATTGAACATGAATTGTGCATATTTTTATAAATACTTGTGCATAAAGGAATACTTATACGTTTGTGCAAAACTGTGATATTTGTAAATGTGTTGTGTATGTTTTAAAGGAGCACATCAGATGCCAGTCGGACATTGCTGGACCATCCATGCAATAGATTTTTAGAGCGTACTGTGAGTCAACCTAGATGAATTTCCTAGGATTTATTTAATTTGGTTTGTTAAGCTTCCAATTATTGAACTGTTGCGATTGTTTCTAAATTTCGGACTGAAAGTCTGAGAAGTATATATTTGGGGCTGTATTGGAAGTGCTATGATTTTTTTGATAATTGTGACTGTATTATGCTATGTGAATTCTCAATGAAAGTTGAATGTTGAAATTAGGTCTGATGATTATGAAATTTTGACTGTGCTTTATACATGATTGTGATATGTGGTAAATTTGAATTGATGCATTTCATAAAATGCATACTCAGATAAAGACATTGTGACCAAAGTGGCCACTATCAAGCGCTTGCATGTAGAGCTTTGCTATGTGATATATGATTTGGCACGTAGAGTTATGCTTAGTTATATATATTTCTGACTGAGCCCAGTAGTCCAATATTTGTATTTGTGATAGGCTCTCGGTCACAACATTAATTACAAATGTGGAGTCTCATATGCATCTGTATGTGTTTATATATGATCTGATTCATATTGATTAAATGATGTGCCATGACAGTCTAAGTATTTCAAATATTCATGTTCTGTATGAATAATTGTGAAATATGTGATTTGTGTATGTGAATCGGATGAAATCATCAAAAATGGTTCACTCATTGAGTTCGCAAAACTCATAAAAATTACAACGTGATTTTCAGGTATGAGATAGGAGACTTAGTGTTTATTCTAGATTAAAATAACGTTTTTGACTAAGTTATGGTTCAAAGGTCTGTCAGCTAATGTCAGAGAGTTATAGCTTTTATTTTGTAGTTTTTGCTAGAACCTATATTAAGTTTTGTAAATATTTGTCTAATGGAAGCAGTGTAGACTTTGTGAATGAATACAATGATTGGTTTTAAAATTTGATGACTTCTGATTATGTTAGATGACGCCATGTGTAAGTTGGATTTGTTTTTGGCTCTAACATGCCATTATCATAGGATATGTACTTAAATATTCTTGAATGTTTGGGTATGTACCTTGTGGTAGTAAGATGTTGCATTTTTTGGTATCAGAGCATGGTTTGGCATCTTTAGGGACAAATATTAGTTGAGATATGATAAATAGTGAGATACTTAGACAGTGATCACACTTTTGTTTGTTATAGGTCACCTTCCATTGGAAATCCAATTAGTAAGTTAGTTGACATACAGTCTGTAGGAGTCAATGTAGAGTCTCCTGTACTTGAGTTTGGTTAGATGCCTCCAAGAATTCCAGAAAGGTGAGAAAGAAGAAATGATAAATTGAGGAAGCAAAAGGCTTTGGACTTCTATGGAAGTATAGACCTAGCTGAAGCAGAAGGGTGATTAGAGAGAACAGAAAGAATGTTTAATCAAATGGATTGTGAAACAGACGAAAGATTGATTATGCAGTCTCACTACTATAAGGTCCCGCATACCAGTAGTGGAAAAATGTGCCGGTCAGTACCACCAGACCTTGTATTTTGACTTGAGAGGATTTTCTAATAGTGTTCCAAGAGAATTACATGCTGAAGATTTACATGGATCAAAAAATGAAAGAATTTTTGGAACTGAAGCAAGGCAGACTCATAGTGGCAGAGTATGAGATCAAATTCAATGAGCTAATGGGATATGCGACAACATTGATTCCAACTGAAGAAGAAAAATGTAGACGATTTGAGGATGGTTTGAATATGGAGATCAGAGTGAGGCTTGTCATTTCTAGTTTGGGCAGTTTTACAGAACTCCGAGCGACCTTAATTAGAATTGAACAGTTGTTGAAGGATGGTTAAGGAGAGTACAGATAAGAGGTTAGAGGAAAGAGGCAGGATGAATCTTAGACTGATTATGGCAGAAGCCCTAGAAAGTGCCAAAACATATTGTCTCGATTCCAGTCTAGATCGAGACAATTTGGATCCCAATCAAGGGGTGGATTTGTTCAATCTGAGAGGTGTAAAGGACAAATGTCCTTCAACCAGTCTCAACAGCTACCTAAGTGTTAGCACTGTTGTAAAAATCATAGCGGTGAATGTTGGTGGGAAACTAAAGCTTGTCTCCATTATGGCTCGTGAGACTATATGATCAGAGATTGTCCTGAAATGTTTAGATCATAGTTTGGAGTTAAAAGAGGAACAGTGACTAAGGCATCAGTACAACAGAGTAGAGTTGGAAGATCTACACAGAGAGGTAAAGGTAGAGGTAGAACTCAGTCAGTAGGGCCCAGTATCAGGATTGAGGTGTGGAATAACCAGCCGTAATCTCAGGCCGAGGTCTATTCCATCACTAGACAGGAGGCGCAGAACTCCCTAGATGTAGTGGCAAGTGTGTTGAATGTTTTTCATTTTGAAGCATATGCATTGGTAGATCTAGGATCTACACATTTGTTCATCACACTACATCTAGCATCTAGATTGCATTGTGAGCGGGAGATACTGAAATGTGGTTTAGAGGTGAATACTCCAGTGGGTAGTACAATAGTGGTTGGTGAGGTATGTAGAAGATGTATAGTTCGGATTGATCAAGCAGAGTTAGAAGCTGATCAGATCGTCTTGTAGTTAAAAGAAATTGATGTAATTCTTGGAATGGATTGGCTTACAGGTCACCAGTCTGTAATGAATTGCTACATCAAGAAAGTAGTTCTTGAATCTCACAACCAGCCAATAGTGTTGTTTCGAGAAGTCAGTCAAGCGGTGCTAGCCCGACTAATTTCATTTATGAGTGTGCTAAAACTGATCCGAGGTGGATGTGAGGCTTATCTAGCCCATGTAGTTGACACTCGGAATGAACAAACCATTCAGGATATTCCAGTTGATAGGGATTTCCTGGATGTGTTTCCTACAGAATTATCGGGTTTACCCCTAAAAAGGGAGACGAAGTTTACTATAGACATTATTCTAGGTATCGTTCCTATATCAATACCCCCATATAGGATGGAACCTATAAAATTGAAGGAGTTAAAAGCTCAGTTACAAGAGTTATTAGATAAGGGTTTCATTAGGCCTAGTAGGTCACCTTGGAGAGCTCCGGTACTATTTGTAAAGAAAAAAGATGGAACTCTGAGATGGTGTATTGATTACCGGCAGTTGAATTATATCACAGTAAAGAATAAATACCCATTGCCAAGGATTGATGATTTATTTGATCAGTTACAGAGAGCTCAAGTGTTCAAAAAGTTAGACTTGAGATTGAGATATTACCAGTTAAAAATAGCTGAGGCTGATATTCCTAAGAGTGCGTTTAGAACCAGATATAGGCATTTCGAGTTTTTGGTGATGCCGTTTGGTTTGACTAATGCTTCGGTAACTCTTATGGTATTGATGAATAAGGTATTTCAACCTTATTTAGATCGCTTTTTAATTGTCTTTATTGATGACATTTTGGTGTACTCGAAGTGTAGAGAAGATCATACTGCACATCTAAGATTGGTTCTCCAAATAATGAGAGAAAAATAGCTTTATGTCAAGTTCAGTAAGTGCGAATTCTGGCTTGGTCAGGTGTTATTCTTCGGTCATATAGTGTCTGGACAGGGCATTCAGGTGGACCCAAAGAAAGTAGATGCAGTGATGAAGTGGGAGGCTTCGAGGAATGTGTCTGAGATCCAGAGTTTCCTTAGATTAATTGGTTATTACAAAAGGTTTATCGAGGGGTTTTCACTAATCTCATCCCCTTTGACAAAACTTCTGAGAAAGAATGTGGCCTTCAGATGGAGTGATGATTGTCAGAGGAGTTTTGAGAAGCTAAAGCATTGGGTAACTACTACATATGTGTTAGCTATCCCATCGGGTTCTGGAGGTTATGTTATGTACAATGATGTGTCACATCGGGGCTTAGGATGTGTAGTAATGCAGTATGGTAAAGTAATAGAATATGCACCGAGACAGTTGAGGTCTCATGAATTTAATTACCTAGTACATGATTTGGAACTCGTTGCAGTGGTATTTGCCTTAAAAGTTTAGAGACACTATCTGTATGGAGAAACTTTTCAGGTGTTCACTGATCACAAAAGTTTGAAATATCTGTTGAGCCAGAAAGATTTAAATATGAGACAGAGGAGGTGGATAGAATTATTAAAAGATTATGATTGTACCATTGAGTATCATCTTGGCAAAGCAAATGTGGTGGCTAATGCCTTAAGTCAGAAATCTAATAGTAGTGTGGCTTAAGTACAATTATCAAGGTTACCAAGCCTATTTGAGTTAAGAGCATTGAATGTTGAATTAAATTGGGAGCAAAATGATACATTGATAGCTACATTAAAGTTGAGACCTGTGTTGCTTGAAAGATTTAAAGAGGCTCAGAGTAGAGATCCAGACTTAATGAAGATAATTGAGAAGTTGAAGGTGAGGTTGGATTCTGAATTTGAAGTTAGAGATGATACATTATAGTTAGGGCAACGATTATGTGTGCCCGATGTTGATAATTTGAGAAAATAGATTTTGGAGGAAGCCCATGTAGTAGCTTATGCTATGCATCCTGGTACAACCAAGATGTATAACATGTTAAAACAACATTACTGATGGCCAGGAATGAAAAAGTAAGTAGCAGAGTTCGTTTATAGGTGTATAACTTGCTAGCAGGTTAAGACTGAGTATTAGGCTCCTGTTGGAAAATTACATTCGTTACCTATTCTAGAATAGAAATGGGAACGAATCACGATAGATTTTATTATGGGTTTGCCTAGGACTTTGAGACAACATGATGTCATTTGGGTCATTATTGATAGACTGACCAAATCAGTTCATTTCTTACCAGTAAAGGAGAATTATTCATTAGATCAGTTGGCTCGGCAAAATGTAAGTGGAGTTGTGAGATTGCATGGGGTTCCAGTGTCTATTATGTAGGATAGGGATCTTTGATTTACCTCGAGATTTTGGATACAAACAGTTTTGGGTACAAAGCTAAATTTTAGTACTGCATTTCATCCTCAGACAGATGGTCAGAGTAAGAGAACGATTAAGACTATTGAGGATATGCTCAGAGTTTGTGTATTGGAGTTTTGAGGAGCATAGGATTAGTATGTGGCTTTGATTGAATTTGCTTACAATAATCGGTATCACAGTAGTATCGGTATAACTCCTTACGAGGCATTGTACAGTAGGAAGTGTCGTTCGTCTCTATATTGGGATGAAGAGGGTCTAAGAATTGTTGAAGGCCTAGAGTTGTTTCAGGATACCATTGATGAGGTAAAATTGATTCGTAGCAAAATTAAAGTAGCACAAGATAGGCAAAAAAGCTATGTGGATCAAAATAGGCGAGATATAGAGTATCAGGTTAGTGACAGAGTTTTTCTGAAAGTGTCGTCTTGACGTGGTGTACTGAGATTTAGTAAAAAAGGCAAGTTGAGGCTAAGATACATTGGTCCTTATGAGATTCTTGAGAGGATTGGACCTTTAGCATATAAGTTAGCTTTGCCTAGAGAGATGTCCCAATTGCACAATGTGTTTCATGTAATTATGCTAAGAAGATACAGATCTGATCCTATTAATGTATTACCAGCTCAAGATATTGAGCTTGATAGCAATTTGAGTTATATTAGGGAACCAGTCAAGATGGTGGGTTATAAGAAAAAAACAATTGAGAAACAGATTGATTCCATTGGCGAAAGTTTGTTAGAGAAATCACTTGACTGAGGAAATGACATGGAAAACTGAGAATCATATAAGGCAACAGTACCCCGTTTGACCATACAAGTAAGAATTTCGAGGACAAAATTTTTGTTACGAGGGGAGAATTGTAACATCCTGTCACTTGAATTAAGATTAAAATGGTGCTTATTAGAGATTAATTAGAAATTGGGAAGCATAATTCACGCTTACGCATAATGTGACATACACGCACGCGATATTATTGATTTTGAATCTATACAAATAATTATGTATGCATTCATTGACATTTTCAGGTATAATTGATTTATAAATGTGATTAAAATGTGAATTGTGAGTTTTTTGCGTTCAAAATTTATTTGGAGACCATTAGCATTATTATGATAAACACTATGACAAAGTAGCTAGAGCATTGGTCAAATCGAATGGCATGACTAGGAACTCATAATTTCCATATCGAGTCCTAAAGGTTGTCTTTACTCACATCGAGCTCCTTGATTCTGAGCTGATGATAGCCCGATCTGAGGTCAATCTTAAAAAATACCCTTACTCCCTATAGCTGGTCAAATAGATCATCAATCCGAGGCAGATGATACTTGTTTTTAACAGTCACCCTGTTGAGTCTCTGGTAATCGATACGCACCCGCCATGTTCCATCCTTCTTCTTAACAAATAGAATAGGCGCTCCCTAAGGTGACAAACTCGGCTGTATATAACCCTTCTCTAATAGTTCCTCCAACTATTCCTTGAGCTTCTTCAGTTCAGCTAGGGCCATCCTATAAGGTGGTATGGAAATTGGTGTGGTCCTAGGAATCAAGTCAATGGAAAACTTGATTTCCCTCACTGGTGGCAAGCTAGGTAAGTCCTCTGGGAGTACATCTGGAAATTCCCTCACAATGAAAAAATCTTCTAACTTTTCTTCATTCACATCCGTATTCATAACATGCGCCAAGAAGGCTTCACATCCCTTTCCCATCATTCTGTCAGCTAGTAAAGCCGAAATAATTCTTGGTGCTGGTGTTTTCCTGTCCCCTCTAAAAATCACCTTCTCATCGCTGCCCAGATCAAACTCCACTTCTTTAAGGCCACAATCCAACTTCGCATGATATTTTTCTATAACATTCATTCCAAGTATAACATCTAAGCCCTTTAGGTCTAGAGATAGGAGGTCCACTACTAGTCCAGTACCATCAATAAAGAGTTCACAACCTCTATATACTTGAATGATTATCACATTCCTCCCTAAAGGAGTACTAATAATCAAAGAGTTACCTAAAGGCATCGAATCAACATCATTTAATGTCATGCTTGTAAAAACAAAAGAATGTGTAGAACCATAATCAATTAGTAAGTACACTGCTGAATTAAATAACTGAGCCATACCCATGACAACCTCAGGTGTTGGATACAGCTTCCTCTCTAGTCATAGCAAATACCCTTGCTTGCGCTCTTCTTTTTAGGTCTAGAACTACCCACTTCAGTGGCTGGCCTGGTTCCCACTATTTCTACTCTCTTCGGGGCTTGAAATTGTAACCCCTCTTGCCTTGATCCCTGGGGACAGTCTCTGATCAAGTGTCCCCTCTTCCCACTTCGAAAGCATGCTCCAAGTAACCTGAAACACTCTCCCTTATGGAACTTCCCACGATGTTCACATTAAGGGTTTGAGTACCTGCTCTTTTCCACCCCACTATTTCCTCCTACTGTTGAGGCTTGCACTGACTCTGCCCTTGCTCGCTTATTCTTACTAGAAGCACTACTCCCTACCTCACTCTGTGTATGGAAGCTTTTCGTACTCCTCTCAGGCATTGGAGCAGTCTTCCTCATCCCCTTCTTGGAAGACTGCTCCCTATTCTTCCTCTTCTTATTCACTTCATACTCGATGTTCTTCAGTTTTTCAGCCTGGAGTGCGGCATCTACCAACTGCTGGTAGTCACAAAATTTGTGGATCAAGACTTTCTTGTTGATCTCCAAATCTCAAACTTGCAGCACTTGTTCGCCTCATTCGTCACAATGTTGGCCGCATATCAGGAAAGCTGAGTGAACTTTAGCTCATACTCACTCACACTCATATCCCTTTGTGTGAGATTCAAAAACTCCCTAGCCTTCTCTTGTACATAAACTCTAGAGAGGTACTTATTCCTGAACACTTCCACAAAATCTCTCTATATCAGTACCAGTGACAAGATCTGACTATGAGGCACTGATTCCCACCAATGCAGTGAGTCCCCCTGTAGCAAGCTAATTGCATAGTCCAACTTCTCCTCATTCGAGCACTTCATCTGAATTAGAACCCTCTCGGTCCTCTTTAACCATGCTTCGGCCTCTTCTAGATTTATCGTTCCATTGAAATCTATAACCCCAAACTTGCGAAGCTTATCATACTGCCCACTTCTCTCCACTAGAGCTTGCATCGAAACCTGAGACCCTTGACCTATGGCATATGAGAAAGCCTGAGCGAAGGCTTCAAAGAATCGCAGATCCATCGGGTTTGCTTGAGGCATAGGAGTAGGCGATGGAGACATTTCTTGATGCATACTAGGTGCCTCAGAATTCGGAGCAAAATGTGTCCTCGCAGCTTACGGGACATAGGATTCATCTGTGCTCCTTTGGTGAGAGCAAGATCGAGCCATAGCTCCTTGAGTTCTCCTTCGAGGCGACATTTTCACTCCTTCAACTTAAAACCATTAAAAACCTTTAGTTCATGCAAAACAATTCTCAAAGTATGTAAAACAGTTCAAGTAGTATAAAACAATTTCAAATCATGTGAAACAATTTAAAACAATGCAAGCTGTTCATTTAAAACAATGCACATTCATTT
>JANZLF010000222.1:26178261-26191396 GCA_026546835.1 Erythroxylum foetidum
GTATAAAACAATTTCAAATCATGTGAAACAATTTAAAACAATGCAAGCTGTTCATTTAAAACAATGCACATTCATTTAATGTCTTAATTTACCCATTCATGCCTAAACCTAGTCCTACACTTGGATGTAAACCTAGTCGCTCTGATACCACAGCATGTTGGACCCCGTTTCTGGAGCCCAACATCAGACATGGGATCATGAGGCTTGAACCCGGAGGGAAACTTAAAGGTTGAAAATTTTAGAAGAAAATTCCCTTGGAAGTAAAGGCGGGCGTCGCCACGGTGAACTGCTTGTTTCGCCGCAGCGAACATTTGTAAAGAAAATCCCCTGGACCTCTCGGGAATTTTACGCTAAGGCGAATGATTTAACTTTCGCTGCGACAAAACTTGAAATTGTATTTTCACCGTGGTGAACTCATTAGGCCAGCGAAAATAAAAAGCTTCGGGTTAATTATGTCGTGGCTAACTCTCAGCTTTGTTGCGATGAAAACCCCTGAAGTAGGACCCAAAATCAACATACCTCATTTAATGCATCTTAAACTCTTTCAACTACTCAACCCCTAACATTAACTCTACTAAATGTAACCACAAAGTCCCCAACAACCATCCTCAATTTAACCCAGAACAAAATGAACTTATACATAAATATATGTAATTTCCAAAATCCAAATACTTTGTGAAAACAAGAAAAATCATAGACAAGTCCAAACACATATTTCATTAATATCAAAAGTGAGAGTTTTACAAAGCTTTAATGGGCATTTCAAGCCACATTACAACATAAACCAAAAATACATCATTTGCAAAAGTAGAATTCCTCGAAATGAAACTAAAGCCTTGCTTTACAAAAATAACTTCAAATACAAAAATAAGCCTAATCGGAGTGATGCCTTGACTCTTGACTACTTGATCGCTTGCTCTTGACCTGAGGATGGGATAGAATGGGAGGGGGTGAGCTTAAAGCTTATGGGTAACAATTTTATAACCAGTAACAAGCAAAACCATTGAAAACTTATTTTCCATTGTAACAAAATTCACATTATATCACAAAGCATGTATTTCTCAAATTCTCAATCAAATTCTCAACAATGCAAATCAGGTATGCATCAATCTTGTCAATATATCATGAGCACATATGCACATCAAAATGGTCTGAAAGGTCCATAAAAAGAACAAACTAACACATTTCCATATAATGGTCCTGTGAAGTCATGAACATAACGAACTAACACAATCCCACATAGTAGTTTTGTGTAATCGTAAGCATGAGGAAGTCTATGAAGGAGCTCCGTGCCACTAGCAGGCGGGTGGGAGAAGCCTTTTTTCAAAGTGCACTTGACAACAGAATGGACAGACCAAACCCACATAACATGTATTTCATAATCTTGTAAACTTATTGCCCAAAACGGTAAATTTTCGAAACTTGATCTTTTTCAAACATAGTATCTTTTCAAAAATCATTTTCATGTTCTTGTCATAAATCATCAATACCATAAACTCATACCAAACACATAACACTTTTTCATAGCATTCAAAGAGTTATAATGCATATTCATGAAGTAGTTGGCATTTATTTCCATCATTTGAAAGAAAACATTTATGGCCTATTACTAAATCCAAAAACTGTAACCCACCTTGAAATCCTTGCTTGTTACTTGCTCAAATGTGCCCTTCCTCTTGCCTCACTTGATTTCCTTATTGAATAGTAACCAAAAATTCCTTTCAATTTGGTTCAATAATCGGAAAGTTACTACCTAAACAATTTCGGACTATCCTTATGGATGAAACAAAATTCTATGCTCAACTTCACTCTCAAAATTGAAATTCTTAAATACAGAATTTAGACTCTATTCCCTCATACAATTTGTAGATCTATGTCTCTAGTTTATTCTAAATCAAAAATAACTTCATTTGGGCAACTAAACAAAAAGTTATGCCTAAAATATTAAAGTATACTCGGTGTTGGAAAGTACGTCGCGATGAACTTTTCTAGAAAGGGAAAATTTTTCCGTTCTAGAAAAGTTTGCCCAAAACAAGAGTTTGCCACGGCGAGTAATGTTGGCTATGGTGAACTTTGATAGAGGCATCGCAAACACTTCATTTTTTCAGATTTTTACTTTCCATCTACTTCTACTATCACATCTTAAACCTCAACCATCATTTCTACTTCATGTTCACTTCATTCTCTACTCCATTTCAACTCAAATTCATTCACAAATACATCATTGTCTATCTTTGATCATTAACCCTAAAAGATTAAAACCTTTTCATAAACCATTCATCCACAACTTCCTACACACATCAAACCATGTTTTCACTTCTAACTAACCCTAACTATGCTTCATCCAACAATCAGGAAAGGTTAATGCTTATACTTACTTGTTTTAGCCTCAAGGTCTTCAAGTTCTTCAAGAATATCCAAAATAGTAGCTTTTCTCTCTTTTCTTCCTCTCTTCCACAACACTCAACTCTCAAACAAGACAAAAATTACTTCTTCTTCTAATTTCTACTCTTAATAATCATACAAATGTCCATCTTGCCCTCTAATGTAAGCCTTGGCCTTTTAACCTTAAGTGATCTTCCAATTTTGCCCTTATACATTCTTACTTCTTCAATTTAACTTACACCATACTAAACTCAAACTTAATCTTAATTTCTCCATTTAATACTTCTAATTCCATCAATCCAAGCAACTTAATATAGAAGTTATTTGCGATTTAAATTCGTAGCTATTTTAGTATAACATTTTTGGTTTTCATTTAATAGTTGAAAAAGTTCTTTTCCAGAAATATCAAAGGTTTTTGTATTCACAAAAAGATTATACAATTCAACCCCCCTTCTTGTGTATTTAGTATATTGTACATGAATTCTATATTAACAAGTGATTTACTTCAAAACTTGCTGCCGTCTTCCCCTTCTTGTGTTTATCTTGAAACTATGCTAAATTACCACACTAAATACATGCTTTTACCCATCACAAAATAGCTAAATAACTAGCTAATTGTTGTTGTTTTATCATAGCTGAAAGTCATTTAATTCCATCTTGTTTGAAGTACCAATTTGGAGTGATTTTTTAAGCTGGGATTAGAACTAAACAAGTAAGTAAAAGATTAGTGTTTATGGCATGTTAAATGGTTTGAGAATGATGTGTGAATTGGGCTGAAATGCATGAGATATTGGTGAAGATATATGCTAGAATGTTATGAATTGGAGTTTTTCATTGAATAAACTTTGGTATTCTTATTATAACGTGAGCTGTAGATTTTTGAATGAGTTGATTCTTAATTCATATTAAAATAGAGACATATTTATACAACTTTCTTGAGAAGTTGAATGTTAACTCTACCTTTAAAAATTTCAAAATCTTGTTTGAATTAGAGTTAGGAGTTTTGTTATAGGTTAGAAACAATCTAAACTATTTTAGGTATAACTTTCACTATACTGAATCAAATTGTACAAATTTGGTGTTATTAGAAACTAGAAACATAGTGGAACAATTGTTTAGAAGAAAGTGTTACTGAAATACACCATTTTTCTTGTCATAATGATCATGCAAAGTTATCCCGAAAGGGGGTGTTAGGATGAAAATGCTGAGGTGTGATGGAATTTGATAACTAGAATGTTTTTATTGAACATACTTTGAAATTTTGGATATATTTTGAGCTGTAGATTTCCAAATGAAATGATTCTTATATTAAATTGAACTAGAGACATTTGACTACAAATGTTAAGAAGAAATTGAATTTGAATTCTATCTTTAAGGGTCTTGAAATTTGGCTTGAAATTAAGTCTTGACTTAGGCAGTAGCACTACTAGGGACAGAAATCATATCTTGTGGTCATTGAATAAACTGCATTGATGTGAGACAAATTAGATTGAGGTGTCTTCATCAAAGTTGTATCTTATTCTCTTAGCTTTAAATTAGTATAAAGTTTGTAATTTTTGGATATCTTAGTGGAAAGATATGAGTTGTACAATTCGAGGGTATGATCATGTGCTACCAAATGTTCAAATATACACAATCTGTGGTATTGTGAGCATAACTCATAGAATAGTGAATCAAATTAGATGATCTTGGAGTCATTAGAAAATTAAGGCATGGTTGAATAATATTTTAGAAGAAAGTGTTGCCTAATTTTGTCATATACCCTATTAGATTAATTATACAAAGTTGACCCGAAATCATATGGGTAGAAAATCTCAAGTGGTCAATTAGGTTATAAAATTGATTTCACATTGTTTTATTTTTGTTCAAATAACAAATACAAAGGAGATTAATGAGAGCTTTGATATCTGAATGATTTGATAAGAAACCCGAAATTGTCATAGAACATGTATTGTGCATATTTTTATAAATACTTGTGCATAAAGGAATACTCGTACATTTGTGCAAAAAATGTGATGTTTGTAAATGTGTTACGTATGTTTTAGAGGAGCACATTAGATGCCAGTTGGACATTGTCAGACCATCCAGGCAATAGCTTCTTGGAGCGTACTCTGAGTCAACCTAGATGAATTTCTTAGGATTTATTTAATTTGATTTGTTAAGTTTCCAATTATTGAATTGCTGCGATTGTTTATAAATTCCAGATTGAAAGTCCGAGGAGTATATATTTGGGACTGTATTAGAAGTGTTCTGATTTGTTTGATAATTCTGATTGTATTAGGCTATGTGAATTCTCAACGAAAGTTGAATGCCGAACTTAAGTCCGATGATATGAAATTTTGACTGTGTTTATATATGATTGTGATATGTGGTAAATTTTGAATTGATGCATTTCATAAAATGCATGCTCAGATAAAGACGTTGTGACCGGAATGGCCAGTATCAAGCGCTTGCACGTAAAGCTTTGCTCTGTAATATATGACTTGACATGTAGAGCTATGCTTCGTGATATATGTTTCTGACTAAACCCAATGGCCCAGTATTTATACATGTGATAGGCACTTGGTCACAATATTAATAATGAATATGGAGTCTCATATGCATCTGTATGTATTTATATATGATTTAATTCGCATTAATTAAATGATGTGCCATGATAGTGTGAATATTTCAAATATTCATGTTCTATATGAATAATTATGAAATATGTAATTTATGTATATGAATCCGGTGAAATCATCAATGATGGTTCACTCATTGAGTTCACAAAACTCATAAAAATTGCAACGTGGTTTTTCATGTACGAGACAGGAGACTTAGTTTTTATTCTGGATTAGAAAATTTTTTGGACTAAGTTACGACTCAGAGGTCTGTCAGCTAATGTCAGAGAGTTATAACTTTTATTTTGTAGTTTTTGTTAGAACTTGTATGAGGTTTTGTAAATATTTGTCTAATGGAAACATTGTAAACTTTGTGAATGAATGCAATGATTGGTTTTAAATTTTGATGACTTCTGATTATGTTAGATGATGCCATGTGTAAGTTGGATCTGTTTTTCTCTAATTTGCCATTATTATAGAATATGTACTTGAATACTCTTGAATGTTTGGGTATGTACCTTATAGTAGTGGGATGTTGCAATCACGCTAAAGTAATTAGGGGGAATATTTCATTATTTTTTATTAGTATTGAATTATGAAATTCTTGACTAAGTTGAAATGACATTTTGTAAATGGTTTACAAATGTCATTAATTGAATCAATGACTAATGTGGAAGAACTAATATGATTATATTCAAAATAGAGCTAATAAGAACATTATATGATGAAATGATTGAATTATACGAAAAAATCATATACGAAATAGTTAGTCAAACCTCTTTGACATTCCTAAATATTTGGGTGATTATGATACATTATTAGACACCAATCTTAATCTATAATTGTAAATTATTTAATTAGAGGATTAAAGATAGATTAAAAGAATTTTAATTTATCTAATTACTGTTACGAATTAGAATTATAATTCATAATCATTACTAATATATTTGAAAACCTAATATATCTTACATAAAGAATGAGTTGAAGAAAGCAAAGATAATTTAATCTAAATTAGACTTGATTGTAAAGTTTGAGAAATTTTATAATTATATATGAGATATATATTAAATAAGGATCAATATGAGATATTGGATCTTATCTAGACATAATTGGTATTTAATTATAATTATTCGTAATTATAATTAAAGTTTAATTAAAATTAGAATTTAATTTCATTTAAATTACTAAAACATCCAAAACCTATTATAAATAGGCTTAAGCTCTAATAAAGTTAGTATTTCTTGCTTAACCCTCTTTGTAAGTGTTAAAAAGCCCTCTCAACCTATTATGTAGATACTGTTAGAGGTTGAGCATTTTGTGCGGCTAAGGTGGTTAAGACATATTAATTTTAAAAACGATTCGAAGGATATGATAAGAAAATGATTAACCTTTGGAATAAGGTAGTAATTAAGTTTTCATTTTACTCTAATTTGTATTAATCATTTTACAAAGTTAAATAGATTTTGATTTTTAGGGAAATGAAAGGTTAATAATAAGTTTCGTAATTATGTTGTTACAGTTGACATCAAATCCCAGCCAAATTTCCCCGTAGATATTGCATTCCCGTAACATTTATTGCTAGCTTTCGTTCTAAAGGTACATGTGGATTCATTAATGTTATAAAATACGATTGTCCTCCACTTGAATCTAAGGTCCAATTAATTAATATCATGTGTCTTTCTAAGAGTTGCAGAATATTCTTTTAGCATTCCGTATCGTCTTGAACTAGCTCCAACTAATATTCTTATTAAAAATTATGTTCAAAATATAAAATAAATCAATAAACTTCTTTTAACAAATTGTTTTATGTGTGTTCAATATGAACTCTTGATGTTTTCTTATGAACTATGTGTAATTCTTTTGTCTTTCTATATCCTCGTGAATAACGTTAACCCATTATTTACATCAAAAGTTGTCTACAATACCAAAGAGTACTCAATAGTGATAACAAACTTCAGCAACATTTATATTTTTTATCAAAAAAGTTGTTTGTCTCAGGTAATATCGCTAAAATTAATAAGAAATATCAATATCCAACTAAATTAATAAACATTAAAGAAATATTCATAAAATGCTAAATTCCATCAAATCATAACCATTACAATTCAAGATTCTATAATTATTTTATATTATTAATTTGAATTAGATTTAGAAATTAAGCTTGGTTGTCATATAAACAATATTTAATTAATTTATATGACGTTCATGTTATATGTATTTTATAGAAGTATAAAACGATTTTCTATAAAACAAAAAATCAAAATTAAAGATTATAAGTTTTTAAAATTACTACAAGGGAATTCGTAGGTTTTACCCATTAATTAAAACGAGTTGTATTACATTTTAGCATGATAAAAGCCTCTGACCAACTGGTACTGAGACGCAAAGAAAACGAAAACAAAAACGAAATTGCTTACAGATCCTTACTCTTTTATGTTGTTTAATACACAAAATACTAGTCTATGCACCAGCTACTATTAAAAAGGTGAATAAAAAAATTAGTTAAACAGCGAGAGATGAGTCGTTGAAGGTCGCTTCGCTCACGTGTACGTTCAGGCAACCTAATCCTCTTCCACCGACCAAAAACGCTATTATATCTATATTTTTTGTAAGGTTACCAATTCAAAGCCAGGAAGGTGTTGAAGACGAAATGGGATCTTTGGGCGATTGTGCAACTCGTCGAACACGGATACTGAACAATCATCTCTGCCACCGCCACTCATCGGAAACCGTTCGTTCACTGGACTCTAACGCATGCTTGAGCTACTCTCCTCCGGAGCTGAATGAGAAGCAGGATTTCGACACCAAAGATATGCGTCAATTACTGGACGCGCATCACATCGAGGATCGCGACTGGTTGTTCGGTGTGGTAAGGCAAAGCAAGCTGTTTAATCCTCGGGAGAGAGGCGGAAGGGTGTTCGTGTCACCTGATTACAACCAGTCGATGGAGCAGCAGCGGGAGATGACTATGAGACGAATCGGTTACCTGCTGGAGAGAGGTGTTTTTGATGGGTGGTTGACGGGGAAAGGCCCCGAAGCCGAATTGAGGAAGTTTGCCGCCTTTGAAGTTCTTGGGATGTTTGATCACTCCCTGGCTATTAAGCTTGGCGTTCACTTCTTTTTATGGTTGGTACTATTCTTTTCTACCCACTATTTTTTTTTTATTTCGAAGTTGAATAGATAAAAAAACTTGAGGAATATAGAGTACACGCCAATAACGTCGTTGGAGAAGTGATATGTGCTTCTGTTTAAGTCCTATAGATTTTCAAGAAACTATAATGAGATACCGAGGAACAATTTTACATAAAATCTTCAAGCAAGTAGGTTCTGATGTATGCTATTGTCTGTTCAATTCTTTTCTTTCTTATTTCTTTTCAGGGGTGGTGCCATTCAATTTTTCGGAACCAACCGCCACCATGATAAGTGGCTCAGAAACACAGAAAGTTTTGCAATTAAGGGTTGCTTTGCCATGACAGAATTGGGGCATGGAAGTAATGTATGCGGAATTATGGATCTTTTGTTCAGTGGCATCAATTTTCTCTGTAGTTTCTTAGGGTCCTTTTTCTGTACTTTTGAGCCTAACTTATTTTATCACTTGCAGGTTCGAGGAATTGAAACAGTTACCACATATGATTTAAACACAGAGGAATTCATCATCAACACCCCCTGTGAATCAGCTCAGAAGTATTGGATTGGAGGGGCTGCTAAAGTATGGATCTTTCCAGAAATACTAATCAAGTCCTTCGAAAATTTTTCATACTCACATATATGATTTTTCCATCCTTTCAGTCCTTGCTTTTGATGTTTAATTGCTTACGCATTTATGTTTTTCTTTCTAATCAGCATGCCACACACACAATTGTCTTTTCTCAACTTAATATTGGTGGGAAGAATGAAGGTGTCCATGCATTTATAACCCAAATCAGGGATGCAGATGGAAATGTATGCCCAAACATCCGTATAGCTGACTGTGGTCACAAAATTGGTCTTAATGGTGTTGACAATGGTCGAATCTGGTAGTAATCACCTTTAACCAGTAGTAATTCTATTATGTGATTAGATGCACTTAGAATCTTAGTGGTACTCTTTCAGGTTTGACAAAGTTCGAATTCCAAGAGAAAATTTACTGAATTCTGTTGCTGATGTTTCACCAGATGGGAAGTATCTTAGTGCGATAAAAGACCCAGATCAGGTGATTATTTTCTAGATGGACTCCTTTTAAGATGATTGTTTTCATCTCCTTTTTTCACATGTAGACCTATGGATTAGACGGCTATAGCATATATACGTATATATGTTTATATTATTAAATATGTGTGTATGCGTGTGTGTGTGTGTGTGTATGTATATATGCATATATGTATGTATGTATAGACTTCTTACACGTGATTTTTCTTAGAGATTTGCAGCATTCTTGGCCCCTTTGACTTGTGGTCGTGTCAATATTGCTGTTAGTGCAGTCTACATATCGAAGGTATTTATTTATACAGTTGATACTTGGACACGCCACCATGGCGTTACAAAATTGATAAAAGAGATTTCTTGTAATTAGGTTTTGTTACACATGTTTAATTTTTGTTCAATGATGTTGTGTATGCATTAGGATGGGTATTGAATGTGGCTTCCTTGTTACTTGGTTTCTCGAGATTCTTGTTTGTTAAATTGCCCATACTTTTCTATAGTTTGAGCATATGGTTTCTGACAGTTGCCTTGTTTGATGCTCCTTGGATGCTTTTGTTGGTGTAACTTGAAAATAAAGAAATCTATACTACAACAATACAACACCGAGAATATAACCCATGAATCTAGGAGGGTTGAAATTAGGTTATCCAGGTTCTTGGAATTGAACAACTTGTTCTAGTTACAAAAGGTTGGACCTTGGGTTGAATTGAATTCCTTTTCAATACAATTGAACTTAGAAAAATGACCTTTGTTTCTTTTGTTATGTCCACAACCTTTAGCATTTTCAATAAGTATCGCCTCTTTAGAAATTTTAAACAAGACATGCAATTTTCAGGCATTGTTTATTTGAAACTAATTTTTATGTCAATTTCTCACCATATACTCCTAGTTGAATCCTTGTCTTTTGGACTCTAGAAGAGAACTTTTGAGAGGGACAAAAAGCTATTATACATTTTTAGGTCTAAGAAATCGATTAAAGAATTGTTGGTTTAGTTCTTTGCAGTTGTTTGCAAAATTCTTTATACGTATGTTCTGAGATAGCAAGGGAGAGAGAAAGAGAACATGTCTTATAGTTTGGGGATAGGAGAAATGGATGTAAAAGGGAGGTAGATGTGGAGGAAAAGGCCGAGTTGCAGATAAAGAGATGATGCATAGAATATTTAGTTGCTCAAAAAATGTTGATAGTATTATGATTTTTTTTTAGAAATGACACATATCAATTGTAGTAAGATATGTTAGACAAGACATGCTTATTATTTGTACTACAAACCCTGTACAAGGGAAATAACCCGTGAATACAATTGTAATTGAATCTAGAGCTTATTTAATACAGCATATACTACTACCACCACTATTATCACTATTACCACCACCACCACCACCACCATTACTACTATGACCACTACCACTATCACGAGCTTAATTTTTTTTTTTTTTGGGTTCGATCAATAATGAACAGTTAGTTTGGCCTAGGTCAAATCATGTGTGATCAGACTTGAGCCTTAGCGGACTGGGCCCATTGTCAACCCTACTCATGCTTTAAAGTAGAAGGAGATTGAGCAAAGATTTTATTCATTTGGAGTATGAAAAAAGTGGGAAGCTGAAAATGTCAAATTATTAATATCTGACTGTTGGTTATCATATGGAATGTCTATGCTTTTTTGTTGGCAAATCATTAACAAATTGTCCTTATTCCCCAATTCGTCTTTATTTCTATTCATGTTTCATAAAGTTATTTAAACCTTTTCATTCTCTTTTATTGGTTATAATTCCATTGTTTCTGTTAGGTTGGTTTAGCTATTGCTATAAGGTACGCTTTGTCTAGACGTGCATTTTCGGTTGAATCCAGTGGACCTGAAGTCCTACTACTTGATTATCCAAGTTATCAAAGACGACTATTACCACTTCTTTCTAAGACGTATGTATGTTAATAGTTGTTCAAAAGCAAATCTTTTTCTTAATTGGTCCTATTTAGTTGGGAAAGTTATGGAGCACTTTATGAAAATTCTCATATTTGTTCTTATGCTTTCATATGGATGCTTGAAGAATGTTACTTAAGTTTGACAGTTAAAGAATTTGAAATGATGATGTCAGCTTTGATTTAACATTCATAACCATTATTTGACTGGCACAAAAATAAATATACTTGATGTAGGACAAATAGAAGTATTAATTAGTAGCTAAAAATCACAAAATTAGGACATATAGCAGATATGAGGTTGATGGAATATCCAAATTTAGGGTTTGAATGTTGGCTAGGAATACTAAAATTTCAGTTCGGTATAGCTGGAGTTTTAGGGTTTGATTGTGAAAATTTAGGTTTTACTATGGCTGGAATTTAGGTTTAAGATGATTGGAATTTAGGTTAAGTTTGTTGGAATTTAGTAAGGAATACAAACAATAGAGTAAAAAATTAGGAACTCTGGATTTAAGAATCACTCTTAGAAAAAAAACGTCACACCTTTTAGTTGCAAATTCAAGTTTGTAGAAAAAACTCTGATTGTTTGTCATTGAAGGGTTGGATAAACACATATTTATAGAGAAGTTTTAGAACCCTTATTCTAGTAAGAAATGGTTCCTAACTAATTTAAATCCTATCCTAATAAAAATTCTATATGTCCTAGACAACTAAGATAATATATGTAAAATGTAATAACATATTTAATTTATTACTACTTCTGTAATTTCTTTTATAGACTTTTTTTTTTGCATCAATTCTCTCTTGTTTGTTTAAAGTTGTCTTTGACATAGAATGTGATAAATACTGATCATATAAATCTAGATTCAACTTTTAAAATTCATATTCTAAAATTCAAGTACTGTCAGAAATCGGTCTTTCTTTCCACTTGACAAGAAATTGTTGATATCTTCTATCTCTTAAGGTTACAAATTGTTCATCAAGAATATCTTATATCTCCTCTTTTAAGTGAGGAATGGTTGAAATTCTCACAGCTGTAGTGGGAGATTGTGTATCATCATATCCATGATAAATATTTAAATATGCAACATTAAAGATAGGACTAATTCCCATATCACTTGGCAATTTCAAAACATAAGGATTAACACTTATCTTTTTGATGATCTTATAAGGGCCAACATTCCATGAATGAATTTTCTTATATTTCTCTTTTGGAAAAACGCTCGGGACGAATCCTATCCATATTTTCTTCGTATTCCACCAATCGACAACGTTGATTAGCATGTTTTTAATAGGACACATTGTTGGTTGTTATCTTTCGTCGTACCTCATCAAAGATGTCTCTCATTTGTTGTACAAAACTTTCAGCTTCAAACTAACTCATGTTGTTTGTGGTAAAGGAACCAAATCAATAGGCTTCCTTGATTGAACTCCCGAGACTATTTCAAAAGAACTCTTACCAAATGATTTATTTATAGAACTATTGTATGCAAATTCTGCCATAGGAAGAATTAGGCCCCAATTTTTCACATCGTCTCCAACCAAACAACTTAATAAGTCTCCTAAGCTTTTATTCACCACCTCTCTTTGTCCATCGATTTGAGGATGAAAAGAACTTGAAAAGTGAAGCTTAGTGTTGAATGTTTTTCATCGAGTTCTCCAAAATAAATTGTAAAATTCACGTCACAATCATATACGATGGTTAAAGATAATCTATGGAAGCATACAACTTCTTTGAAGAATAGTTTAGTAGCGTAGAAAACATTTTAAGTCTTGACCAATATATTTGCAAATGGTTACATAATGAAACCACATGGCTTTTCTACAACATAGGCTTCAAGAATATATGTATTATTGCTTCTTGTAGTCAAATGCACTAGCTTGCCATCATTGCTGAATTTTGACTTTGTAAGTGCACTAACAGCTTCTATATTCCTATGTTTACTAATTTCACATCTTCATTCAAGTCTACTTGTTAGGATTAGTACTATCAACAAACCTAGGATATGGCAAGACGAAAAAGAGAGGGGGCTGTGGGCAATGATAATGA
>JANZLF010000222.1:26191496-26210330 GCA_026546835.1 Erythroxylum foetidum
TTACCACACATTGCATCAAGTCTCCACCAACAATATTTTTCAAAATGAGTAGTCTTACTGCAGTGTGCACAAGGTGGGAATTCACAACTGTTGCTCTTGTTCTTGTTGTTGAAATTCTTCTTCCTTGTTTCAGCTTGTTGGCTTTGCATATAAATTGCACTTTCGGTAATCTTATCTTGCCTAAATGTTCTTTGCTCTTGTGCTTGAAGAGCACTCATTAGCTCAGCTAATGATATCTTGTTAAGATCCTTGGACTCTTCAAGAGATGATATTTTGGATTCAAATATCTCCGGAAGAGTTACAAGAACTTTTTCTACAATTCTGCTGCCAGGAAAATCTTCTCCAAGCAATCTGATGTTGTTAACAATTAAAGAAATATGATCAGAATACCTAGTAATTGTTTCATCCTCTTTCATATTTAGAGACTCAAAATTCCTCTTCAAATTCAGCACTTGCATTTGCTGGGTTCTGTCACTTCCTTGATACTCTTTTTTCAATCTATCCCAAGATTCTTTTGCTATCTTGCAAGCCATGATCCTGTAGAACTTGATTTTTTGTCTTGGTTTTTGGATTTTTTTGCTTTTTCTTCACTGTTGAACTTGATTTGAGCTATGGTGGGATCTCTGGGTAGAGGAGGCACTGACCTATCTTCTATTACAACTTCCCAAAGATCAAATGCCTCCAAATAAGACTGCATTTTTACTGACCACATTTCATAGTTTTCACCATTGAAGACTTCTGGAGGATTTAAAGCAATGTTACTGGATGACATTTCGATTATGGTTTAAAAGAATAGTTTAAAAATAGATGTAGATATGCTGCTGCAAAGTGTTTAAAACAAGTTTGAGAGAGGTTTTAAAAACTGTTCAAAAGAAAACAACAACAAACAAGTTGAAAACAAGTTAAAAATGTGGGAAAGTTGCTACTATAAAATTGATTAAAAACATATTCAAAATAGTAGCAATAGCAAATTTAAAACAAAAGTATGTAAGCTACTGAAAATAAATTAAAATAGCTGCAATAGTTAAAAATTTTGAACGTTGGTTCTGTGATTAAAAAAATGGATCAATTTTTTTTCTGCAGGTCCTAAAAGACCAACTAAAGCTCTGATACCACTATTGTACAAATAGAAAAACATAGTTGCTATAATAAGTTAGAAAACAGCAGCTATACGAGAAAGAAAATATGACAGTAAAGATTGAAAAACGGGAAGCATTTCATTCAAACTACAGAATTTATACATAAAGGAAATAACAAACTTCCCTATCTAGCAGCTACTTTCACACAGTGGATAAAACTAATTGAGAAAATCATGCTACTAATAGCCACTAAGCTCAAGAAATCAAGCAACTACATTGATTAAGTTATTATTGCAGAAATAAAGGGAAAAAATATGAACTAAAAAGGTGGAACTGAAATGTCAACACACTAACAGTTGGACAACAAAAAATGTAGAAAAGACAAAAGAAACAAAGGAATAGAGGCTAAACAATCTTATATATTATAAGGTAAATTGCTCTCTAAATAAAACATGAAATATGCCCATATAAATATAGGCTTATAAAATTAATTCTTGATAAACTGAACTACTACTATTTAACTTAAACAATGACTCTAACTAATAACTCTAACTAGGATTCTAACCATCATAATTCAAGTTTAACAATGACTTTAACTAATAACTCTAACTAGACTCTAACAATCATAATCCAAGTTTATTATCTAACAGTTGCTGCGTGAGATCAAATGCTTTACAAAGTGGGGAGGGAGATGATCGGGAAACTAGTTGTTTATTGTTCTGATCAAACACACTGTGCAGTGCAGAAAGCTGCTCAAATTGCTGGAATTCAACCAGAGAAATACTCGAGCCATTGAGACATCTACGGCTACATCGTTTGCCCTCTCAACGGACTCGTTAAGATCGGCTATTTGTTCAGACATAAAAGCTGGATTGATACCCTTGTTTCTGTGTCTCACTGTAGGGACGACTTCTACAACAGCAGTAGATCCACAGCATTATGCGAAATCGCTTCTTGTTATGGTCCGTGGATACATGTGGATGCGGCATATGTTAAATGCACTAGGTGAAGTTTTATTTTCATTAACAATTAGACAAAGTTGATATGAAGCTCATGTGCATTCAGAATCACCACACATATATATATATACATTGTGGAGGTTTGGTTGTCCACAAATCGTAGCTCAATACAGAGGTTGATGCATCCTCCACGTTGATTGCATTTACTAAGAACATTATGCATCAGTGTCATGCCATTAGCACAGTGGCTAGCGAGTACTTTTGGTAGTTCAGCGTAGGCTTTTAAGTACTGTTTAAGTGGTGCTGAGACGGATTGATTGCTTTCGATCTAGCAAATTCGTCCAACTTTCCATTTTGCTTTACTAAAGTAACGATCTCCGATGCTCCACCGCTCGTCTACGATCATTTACTACCCCTTGGAGTAACATGCATTCGGATTCTCACTTGAATGTTTGCTTTCTTTTCTTTTGCCTTCTTGTTAAAAGAGAATTTCCAATCTCAATATTCATTATACAGTCCAACTTGCTACAGTAAAATTGATCAAAGGGAAGGAATACTATTGAATTGCTTCGTCCTTTTTCTTTTCCTATCATCTCAAATTGGGAACTGAAAGTACTTGATAGTGAGTACAATTCGCAGCTTTCTTCTGTGAAATGGAAAACAAACGGTTCACTGCGTTTGTATTCCAGTATGTGATTCTTCTAACTTCTCAAAATTGCAAACCTGATTTCCTAATCCTATATTTGGTAAGTATATTTGACCTCCAGGTCCGAATCATCAATAACTACCTGCACACAAAGCACAATCACCAAAGGTATAAGGCCAGCAAATAACAGTACAATGACATGAAAACAAATCGTTCTGCTTGGCCACAGAAGAAAGGAACCGCTTACTATGACTTGAAAAAAGATGTCCACAACCTCTGACATAGATTCACGAGAGCAGTTGGTGAAGCGTTTTGTTTTCCCATCATCATTTCAACAGTAGGTCCGTTCTCGTGAACAAATTTGAGAGATTCAGATAGTCGGTTGAGCAGATTCACAAGGGCAATTACTTCGTTCCTTTGTAGTTGCAGCTGAGAGCCAATAAAAAGTAATTTTCAGCAAGGACACAACGACTACCAGACACATCCAGACATAATGGATGGACAGCATTACCAGAAGATTCAAACCTACAAGTCTAATATAACTATAGAAAAATTCATGCACCACAAAGCAAAAAAAAGTACATGTACACACCATTAAAACGAGAAAGAGCTCATATATGTTAGGATTAGTACTATCAACAAACCTAGGATATGGCAAGACGAAAAAGAGAGGGGGCTGTGGGCAATGATGATGTGGACAACGCTGCACAAGTTAGTTAGGAATATGGCACATGGATGGGGAATAACAGAATGTACGGGTAGTTAAATAAATAGGGGGGCAGGGAGAGAGTAGAGGGATTCAGAAAGTGAGAAGAATATTGTGACAGAGAAAGAAGGAATTCTTTCCCTGAGGAGCAGCCATTGCTCTGGTTAGTGAGTGATCTTCGGATCCTCTTGTAATAGCAGTGTTACCACTGGTTTACTATCAATAATAGACTAGTCTCTAGCTTATTAAGCTAGAGGTTCCTAACACTACTCCATCAACCACTACAACACAATCATCATCAACAACGCCAATGATATTGTTGGAGATTATGATTTGATTAAGGGGAATTTTGTGGATTATGATTGTGATTTGATTGAAAGGATTTTTAGGGATTATAATTGTACTTATCTTACATGAATTAGAGAATCCAGTAAATAAATGGAGTGAAACCTGCTGATTTCTATAGGCTCTTGCAATCCCTCTTCTCAATTCTTATTAAACATCATCAAGTTTTGAACCAGCAAGCTCCAGAACTCATAGTTGCTGGTTAAATCTTTTTAGCTCCACGTTCTGTTATTTTAGCTTGTTGTCCTAGTCTTTCAACATTTTGCACTATTGTTTTAGCTTGTTGTTTAAGTGTTTAAAATTGTTGTTCAATTGTTTCAACTTTAGGTTTGACAAACAATCCACTTCGTTTTGTTTTGTTTTTTTTTTTCATAGTTAACGCTTTGATCATCTCCTACTGTCAAACTCTCCATGTCATGATCATCTTCCATTGCTAAACTCTCCATATCATCAAGTATTTGGGTGTCTTCTATATGTAGGCTCAAGGATTCAAATTGATATATTAAATTTGAGGAATATCACATGATTTTTCAGCAAAGATTTTCCTTACATTGCATGTTGTTGATCAATATCAGTTCCTTCTTTTTGCTTATTACCACATTCTCCTTGTCCAACATCAAGTATTGGTTGTTGGTTGGTATAGTTTTTGCTGGAGTATTGTCTCCTAGGGAATGTATGTCAAGGTTGTCTAATGTCTACAAAATTTATTGAACATGTTTTCTTATCAGAGTTGTTACATGTAAGTTAGTTTTTGCAGCACCTTGTGAACGAATTGTCCATCTTCTTTCCAGTATTCAGAAGTGTTTCATCTTGCTTTACGGTCGCTGAAGATTCTTCTGTATGCCCTTTCCCTATGTGTCGTCATTATGAACTAAAGTTCTGATATGGTTGATATTAGGTTGCTGGAATATCAAATTTCAGGGCTGGATTTCGACTAAGAATACTGAAATTTCTGTTTAGTATAGTTGGGTTTTCAGGGTTAGATTGTTGAAAATTTAGGGGTTAGAATTTTAGGGTTTAATATGATTGGAGTTTCGGTTAGGTTTACCAGAATTTAGTAAGGATCACAAACAATGGAGAGT
This sequence comes from Erythroxylum foetidum, assembly GCA_026546835.1. NCBI lineage: Eukaryota > Viridiplantae > Streptophyta > Magnoliopsida > Malpighiales > Erythroxylaceae > Erythroxylum > Erythroxylum foetidum. Next base: position 26,196,314 of record JANZLF010000222.1, read on the forward strand.
AAAAAAAAAAACTATGAATCACTCATAAGGTCTAAGAATCACTGTCAGAAGAAAGCATCACACCTTCTAGTCGAAAACTCAAGTTTGTAGAAAAATTTCAGATTTTTTGTCATTGAAGAGTTGAATATACGCATACTTATAGAGAAGTTTTTAGAACCCGTATTCTAGTAGGAAAGTGATTCTTATTTTGTTTTGTCTTCTAATTGTGTAGTTAGTTTCTTTTATGCGAATGTTGGATTTTTTTTATGTTTATGATCCTAATGGTAAAGTTTGTAGAATTGCTAGCTGCTTGATCTAGGATTATCATATATAATATTTTGATGTGACTATTATAATATGGACTAAAATAATTTGTAGATTCAGCCCTTTAAAAAATGAGTAGTGCATGCTCTGCTGTCTTATCGATAATCTAGTGACACAGTATTGTTAGGATGTGAAGTAGGACAATCAGTTAGAAATGGAAATCATGTGATGCAGGTTCTAGAAGATGACCTGTCATTTGATTTGTTGTTCATCTTCTCTTTCAAGTCCCTCTTTTTAACTTTTGAAAATTACATGTCAAATTCAGATATGCAATGAGTTTTGCTGGGAATTTCTTGAAAATGCTGTATGTCAAGAGGACACCTGACTCAATCAAAACCCTTCATGTTGTTTCAAGTGCATTCAAGGCTACCTTTACCTGGCATAATATGAGAACACTTCAGGTAAGAAATGAAGTAACATGTGGATCATTAGATTAGGTTCACATAATTGTTGAGCTCATTTGATTTATAATCTTAGGAATGTCGTGAAGCTTGTGGAGGACAAGGCTTGAAGACAGAGAATCTGGTTGGCCATCTAATAAGCGAGTATGATGTCCAGTCCACTTTCGAGGGTGACAACAACATTCTTATGCAACAGGTAAACTCTACCAACTTTTTTTTCTTTTCCGTCTGTCTTTTATATGAGAGTGCTACCTTTGGATAAAAGTAGAACTCTAAAAGGGTAAACATAATATGGAAGCAAAGAAAAACAAAAGAAAAATATTCATGATGCTAGAAAAATATTCATGAAGCTATCTCATGTTGGTTGTAATAAGCTTCCTCAGTCGGTCCGCTCATTGAAATATAGTATATTATGGGTTCCCTTTTATCGTATTCAATCTAATGTGCCAGTGATGTTGCACTCAAGTAGTTGGCCAGGACTTTGGGTTAGAAAAATTCAAACTTCATTACTCTTTCATTTGAAGGAAGCCTATGTGTTAGAGTTGTTTTCTTGCTTAAGGAAATTTTCTGGTTTTGTAGTTTTAATGCTCTCATAAACGTCGTTTTTGGATTTATAGATTGTCTCCTAGATGCAAGCATTTGCTACAATCTTGTAGTGATGTGTATAGCATGGGATTTAACTGGTTTAGCTATCTTCTGGGTGAATGTTTTTTTTATCCTCCTCCATACTCACTGGTTTTCAATCCTTTTCAAATATGGAAAGCCAAAATTTTAACATTCATTAGCCTTGTTTGAAGTCCTTGAAAACTAATGCTGAACATGCTTCATAGAAAATCTTAATGCTGTTATTTTCATAGTGGCAATGCCCATTAAGGATAAGTGAAATTGAATTTCTATTTGATATGTTAGTTCGTTGCCAGATGCGATCATCTGCATTCAACTTCAATTTACTCAAGATCACTTAATATAGTTTATAAAGCATCACTGATTTGGCATCAGGTTAGCAAGTCACTCCTTGGAGAATATTTAGCTTCTCAGAAGAAAAACAAACCAATTAAGAGTTTTGGATTAGACCACATGAATAGTCCTAGCTCTGTCTTTTCATCTCAGTTGTCTACCACTTCTATGCGAAGCAGCCAATTCCAGGTACTAATAATTTCTTGGGCTTCTTAGCATACTGACCTTGTTAAATGTATGGTTGATTAGCTGTATGCATCAGATTAATATGTTCAGATTGAGAGAACGAGATCTTCTGAATCGATTTGCTACCAAAGTATCCGAGTGTCAAGGAAAGGGAAAAGGCAAAGAGTATGCCTTCTTCTTGGTAAGAAATCTTTCTGGTACTCAGATCTTTTTCATATTTATTCTTGTTTTCTCACTTTGATCGCAAATGCTGATGCTGCTGTTATTGTTCGTTTTCCTTATGGTAAACAGAATCAACAACTTGCTGACGACTTGGGCAGAGCTTTTACAGACAGAACAATACTCGACACTTTTATTGAGGCTGAGGCAAATATACCTACTGGCTCGTTGAAGGTAAAGTATCACATATTGTTCCTCATTTTTCACTTATTTTGTTGGGTATTGCTATATTGGATACTGTAGCTAAGCAGTTACAGTGTTGCAACTAGTCCATTATTATTTCTAAGTAGATCATAATACAACATTAACAAAGTTTCTGAGAGATAAAACAAGGTGGATTTTGGATTTGTATCTGTAAATGAACTTCAGGGCTTGAAAACTTCCTAAATGAGAATTGATATTTCTGAAGCATGCTATGAGCGGGTGGTTGATGGAGCTCTTAACTGTCACTACAGGCATTTGACTTAGGAAATGATCACAGAAACACTGTTAGTGACTAGTTGTTGAATAGAGCATTGTAGAGTGGATTGCTTCAGAATGAAATTGTATAGATGCAGGAAAAAAAAGGATATTCGGGTTTATCTAAATTAACAAACATGAAGTGGCTCCTAGATGGTGGGAGTGTGAATAGATTTAAGCATAAATTTTAGACCTGACAATTAGAATTTAGTTGTGTCCTCAAAGACAACATTGTAAGATATCCTTGTGGCACTGCATAACCTAAGATGTTGAAACTGTTAGAAAGGGTATAGCAAAGCAACTTCTTAAACTCTTTGAAATGTTGACTGCAGGATGCCTTAGGCCTTGTGAGATCCATGTATGCCTTAATCTGTTTGGAAGAAGATGCTGCCTTTCTCAGGTATGGGTATTTATCAACAGAGAGTGCTGCTGCTATTAGGACAGAGGTAGCTAAACTCTGCAGTGAATTGCGGCCACATGCACTTGCCTTGGTCAATTCTTTTGGCATTCCTGATACTTTCTTGAGCCCCATAGCGTATAACTGGATAGATGCCAATTCTTGGTCTGAACTGAAACATTAGCTCCAGGTGTGGTTTCTTTTTTTTTTTTTCCCTAGAAACTGAAATACACAATTAAGTCTTCTTTAATCATCAATAAGGGATCTCGGCTTTTACTATTGTTCCCAAATTGTAACAATGACTGGTACTTTGTGATCGAATAAATTTGTTATTTCAAACTGCTTCTCCATGTGTTTCAAAAAGCTATGGTGATGCCCTAGCGAGCTGAGTTGAATAATTTTTTTCCTCAAGTCTTTTATTCGGGTTAACCTATCCTGATAAATTAAAAAATTGTAGTGAAATCCTAGAAGCTGGCAATACATACTGATACAAGCAAAAAGACTGGACAAAAAGATAGGAGATGCGTAAGGCGTAGATGTCCAAGAAGCGAGAAGGCCACAGAGAACGAGAGAGAAAGATATGGAATATTGGTTGTTATTGTGTCTCTTCTCAATCAACAACGCCATTTTTATCCGTTGATAACGATTACATAGGGAACGTAAAGATAGAAATAATAAACGATAACAACTGAAACATTAGAAAATTTTAACACCCTCACAAATTTGAAGATTATCGACTTCGCTTTACAGTGTTTTAAGTCGCACAAAGTGATCGACTTGTAATGTATCAACACAGCCCTTCTTCGACGAATCTTGTCCACAAAATTCTGTTGTGGATATTGTTTTCGAAGCTTGAAAAAGGGCCAAAATGTGATTATCTCAATGTTTATAAAAAATTTAAGTAATTCTTTGCCATATCTTTGCTATCACTTGGTACCATATCGTTACTAAAATAGTATTTGTTGCACCTAAATAGGGAACAAAAGTAGTCAAAGAGATAATAGTAAGGACTTAATTAGAGCTTTTATAAAATATTAAGGTGAACATCACACCTTTAATTAATGTTTAAATAAATCATTTTAAAGAATATATAAATTGGAGCACATTGTCTAATTGCTAAATTGATGACCCATGTACTAGAAACTACTAAACACTTAACTTTTGTTTTATAATCTAAGGTACCGTCAATACTACTTAGAAAAATTCAATTGTAACATGATACCATAGATATCGGTGAAGACTAACTAAATTTTTTTAGAAAACATTAGGGAGGCAATTTGTACGTTTTGCCTTGAACAAGAACTACCAAGTGCTTTGTTCATCTTAGTTGAACCACTTCACAAGAACTTGGGTGGTGGGTTTATAATGCCCCTTGACCATCCATTGTTCCAAAATAGCCATAAGTATGCTCTCTTCTACACTTGGCTCCAATAAAAGTATTGGCAATATAGGAGTAATGGGAGCAACATGCTTTTTATGTTGGGCACAACTTTTGATTGGGTCTCCTAGCCAGGTCCCTTGCCTATAAGACTGAAGTTTGAAAAAATTCCCTCTGTCAGAAAGGTAATTAAGTAAATTCATTGAATGATAAATAAATATATATCAAATCCTCTACAAACTATTATAATTGATAAAGGTTTACTTAGGTTAAAACCTCAAAGAGATAGGATATTACAACATACCACTCATTCAACCAGTTATTACATAGGTTTGAGACGCTACTGTTCTAACGTAAGTTTCTATTGTAGTGAAGGAGACAAATTGTTGCAATTCCTTTATCCAAGGAAGCAAATTTGTTTAGGATAGCTTCAGTGTTACTCCTTCATCCTCCATATATTCTATTGTTCCTCTCTTGCCATATTTGGCACATAATCATCCAGAATCTTACATTGAATAGCTTCTTATCTTCTTTGTGTTCTTAGATTAAGAGTAGAAGCCTATTCCATTATTCTTGGCCATTCCACATGATTGCATTGAACCTCAACCTCAAAAGTTAATAAAAGGGACCTCTAAAAAACTTTAGAGGAAGGACATTCAAAGAAGAGATGTTTATGATTTTCCAGTTTAGTCTTGCATAACACAAAATCTTGGTAGTAAATCATGAATTTAATCTTGTCCTTTGTTGCTAACCTTTGACAAAATGAAAGCTAGACTATGAAGGAATAGGAAGGAGGTATATTAGAATTCCAAACTAGATCACACTAAAGCATTTTAGTAAAGACCACTCAGAAGTTTTTTACAAGATTTGGTTGTAAACCTAAGGCTCCCATCCAGTGTTCAATAAATGAAATCTAGTTTACTTGTGTCATTTATGCATTCAATAATCATCTGTAGGATGCTTTGGAAGCCACATAATGAATGAAATGGCTAATGGGAAAATCTATCTGTAAGAGGTCTCCAAAATGGTTATAGTAGAAACAATAGCTCTTAGAGAGTTAAAGTCTCAATGCTTGTAGAGAGGCCCAATAAGTAGCCAATTATTAAACCAGAAGTTTTTCCCAAAGCCATTACCAATCGTCTGTTTAATATGAGTATGCATGAAATCCCCATTTTTTAAGATTCTTTGGAAGTATAGGAGAATGTTGGTTTTACCTTGATAGTCCACACACTATCTCCTTTTAAATGGAACATTTGAATCCATTTCACCCACTAATTTTCCTTTTCATAGCAAAACTTCCATAGCCTTTTTACTAAGAGGATTTTAGCTATATTTCTAATTGAATCACTTTAATACCTTATTCTTTCTTTGATAAGCAAAGTATGCCCCATTTGATGCTAGGTGTTTTTCTCTTAGTGAAGGACACTTTCCAGATGAAATCTCTTATGAGCTAATCTATCCTTATCATGATTGCCTTTGGCAATGCTAAGTGAGAACACCAATAAACTTTGAGGATGTTAAGTATGCTGATAGCCAGACGGACCATTCTCCCATATGATAAAAACTTATTGCACTAGGCTTGAAGTCTCTTTTTAATTGATCTCACTAAAGGATTACAGTCAATTGCATTCAAGCTCTCCATTAAAAGAGGTACTCCTAAATACCTGAAAAGTAATTGCTCTAGTTTTAATCCTAGTGAAGGAGGGATAATCTCATCATATGAACTTATTACAGTTGATATATATAATGAGCTTTTAGTAGGGTTAAAGCCTAGGCCTAAGACTTCTTTGAAAGATTCTAGTGACCTCCTAAGTAAGCTTAACCATTAAACATTAGAAGATCATGCAAAAACAAGTTAAAAAATTTGAAGTTTATTAAAATTTGGAGACTTTACACTATTAATAGCTATGATCGTGCTTAGAATTTCCATTGCTATTACAAATAGGTAAGAAGATAATGGATCTCCTTACCTAATTCATTTTGAAGCCTTGAAGAGGTGTGACGACTCTCCATTAACAATAACTACCAATGACACTAAGGTCATACAGGCCTTAATCCAACCTATAAACTTGTTAGGATAACTAGGGGATAACATAGAGTTCAAAATGAATCCCCAATTGATAAAATCAAAAGCTTTAGAGAAATCAATTTTTAGGGCACCATGAATAACCCCTAAACAACTCTTATGCAAGGCTTATATTGTCACCAATATTGCTTCCCCTCATATGGGCCCTTTGATATGGATTAATGATATCAGAAGGTAAAATATTCAATCTATTAGCCATTATCTTTGATATAATCTTATAGATTACATTGCAACATGATATTGCTCTATACTCATTTTGATTAGAAGGGTTAGGGATTTTAGGAACTAGACTGATGTAAGCTTTATTCAATTCAGGTAGTAGTTTGATAATGTTAAATAGATCCATAATAGTTATTGCCATTAGTAAACTAGTTTGACTCCATGTAGCTTAAAAATATTTGTCATTAAAGCCATCAGGCCTAGGAGCTTTGTTAGGATTGGATGAGAATAACATTGACCTGATCACTTTTAGACTCACCTTATTTATTAGTGATGATGCATGTTAAGCTAAGATGGAGCCTTAAGAGAATCAATGAGCTCCATTGGAAGGGTCTTGACCTTCCTGCTTGTTTTCTAGATATTATAAGTCCACCATAATTTTTGAGTTTGTAATGTTCATTGATCAAATTCACCTTGTATTTCCTCAATGTTTGAATTTTAGACTTGTTTTTTTTTCCTTAGATGTAATTATGGAATAATTAGAGTTCTTGTCTCGTTCCTTCAAGCATTGAATTCTACCTTTTTGTTTCAATTGTGCATAGTAAGCTTCGGGACTTTATAATGATTCTCTAAGTTGAAAGCCCTCTTTAGCCTTAAGTATTAGGTTTTATAGGTAATTACTTAAAGCATCCTGAGCTGAATTAAGTGTTTTTAGAGCTTCACATTTATCAAATTACAACGGATCTATACTATGCTTTAACAAACTTTTATATTATGCTTTGATCTCCTTTAACTCCATAACACAATTGTCACTTTAAGATCATTTACAAACTATACATAATTTGCTATCAATAACTTTCATTTAGTGTGCACATTAATTTATCATATTCATCATATCTAAATTCAACATTCAACATTTAGTTAAGAACACATTCTATATTGCTCATACCATTAAAAAGCACTTCCAGTACAATCTCAAATATCAAGCTCCTCGGACCATCAATGTCCAAAATTATTACAATTATATCAATAACAATTTAATAATTGACATTAATCACCACCTGTGAAAACAAATTCCTTTGAAATCAAACAAGCCCTTCTAAATATTCTTCAACAAAATGTGCAATTTCATTGATTAACGAATGAAGACTCGAATGCACATATTGTCAATTTCCTTGAAATCTACGATACCTTTTATTATCATCAGATGTCAAAGGATGTTGTAAGAATTAGATTATTCCCTTTTACCTAAAGGATAGAGTAAAAGCTTGGTACCAGTCCCTTAACCTGAATAATGTTACACCAATTAGTTCGTGCCTTCTTAGATAAGTACTTTCCCCTTGCCAAGACTACAAAGATTATCAAGGAGATCATAAATTTTTAGCAAGGTGATGGGAATCGATTTATGAAGCGTGGGAATGATACAAAGACTTGCAAAGAAAATGTCTACACTATAACCTACCTAAAGAATTTCTTTTGCAAACATTCTATAATGGATTAACCCCACATAAAAGAGGGACAATTGATGCGACTTCAGGAGGATCATTTATGAGGAAGACGACAGATGAAGCAGAGAGTTGTTAGAATAAATGGTGAGTAATAGTTGTTTATGGATGAACGAATGGAGTAGACAACCTGCAAATCTTCATAAGTAAAAAGGAGTTGTAGTTGTCGATCAAATGACAAAAATGTAGTCTTAAATTGATAATTTAACTAGACAACTAAACAACATAAAGACTTCATCCTCATGTACAGTAAAAGATGTTTAGTTGAAGTATGAGCTTTGTGGGCAAATGGATCATAATATAATCAATTGCATCTTGATGAAGGATAATAGGTTAGAGTAAGTAAACTACATAGGAACCCAGTATGATCGAGGAGGGGGAAACAATCCCTACTCCAGCATATACAACCCTAGGTTCAGACTTCAAGGACCACCAGGGTTCCAACAAGACAAACTGACTTCAATGGAATCAAAACTGGACAAAATTTTAGATAAAATTGGAGGTATGGAGGATGCACATAAGAGGCTTAAAGGCAAGTTCGAGCAAGTTACAAATAATCATACGTCCTTGATATATAACTTGAAGGTCCAAGTAAGTCAATTGACAAAAGCAATGATAAGTGTAAATTGCATCGTATTGTAGGGCATAATTTGATATATGTTTGTCATTAATTCAATCTTTTAATATGTGTTTAGGTTATAATTGGGTTAGTTTATTAATTATTTGTGTTTAAAGTGTTTTATGGGTTAGTTCAAGCTTTTAAGCTTAAATGTTATATTTGTTAGGTACCTTGATGTGTTTACTAGTGTTTGAGGGTCAATATCGAAGAATGGAAAAGTTTTAGAGACATTTGGGCTGAAACAACGGCCTACAATCATGACATAACAGGCCACGGTTAGTGACAAAAGCACTAGAGTTGGCCCACAATTGTAGCCTGAATGCCATGATTGTGAAAGAAGACTCAGATGTGGCCTACAATCGTGGCTTGCAGGGCCACAGTTGTGGCCTGTGTTGACCAGACGTGCAAACACTAAAAAATGTCAAGTTTTGAAAGAGTTTTGGACCTTTCGAACCCCGAAAAATCCTAGGGATACTCAAAACACAAAAGGATATGTAAAGAATAAGAAAAAGAGGAGAAAAATCTTTTGCATCAGCCACCTGGAGAAACCCTAGAGAGAAATCATCGAGAGATAGAGGAAGAGAAGAATGAAGAGAGAAAAGGAGAAGAAGTTGACTTGACGTACTTCCTAGATTAGGAGGTTTCTTTATATAACTTCCTCCCATCATCCATTTAGATTGTATTTCCTATTTAATTTCAATTTTATTATTGTATAGAATTGGGTTGAATAGTCGATGATAGATCTAGAATGTTGAGGATGTTCTAAGCTCATTTTGGAAATTTTACTATTAAATTAATGAAATTTGATTGTTTATGTGTTTATTGGATTTGTTGTGATTTAATTCTATGAATGCATAATTTGATAATAAACTGAGAGGGTAAATCGAATGATTAAATTGGAATAATGAGAGTTAAGTGATTTAATAGAATAATAATTAAATTAGATTGAGAAATTGTGCGAAGAGAAATATTGCATAAGTTTCTGATAGTTTATTAGAACTTCCATAATCTGATTAGGGTTTATAATTTAGAGTTAATGGTTATAAATCGAGAGAGTAATCAACCCTAGGATAGTCTAGAACTAACAATTTGATAATTCATAATTACTTAGGTTAGCATTAAGGATAGGTAAAATTCCTTTTCTCTCAATTGGTAATTTCTTTTGGTTGATTATTGGGTGTGTTGCAATTGCTTAATAATTAGTATATTCGTTGATTCTTAATTTGATTGATTGAATTAAATTCTCATTTTTAGTTTCATTACATCTTGGATTTCTGTTATTGTTTTTGACCTTAGATTTTCGTATTAGATTAACTCCCTCCTCATAGGATCGATATCTTTAGTACTATGCTAACGAACTGTGCGCTTGCGAATTATTGGAGATTAATAATTAAAACTTATACATAACAAAACAACCCAATCAAGCAATATCAACCTGAAATGTGGGAACCCTTCTAAGTAACATTCAGTCCAATATGAAAGAATGAATCATGGCCATTACATAAACGCCTGAGGAGGAAACACACCAAGTTGACGACAATGAAAGGAAGGATAAGAATAAGGTTGATAGGAATATTTTTTGAAGTGAATTAGAACTACGGACAACCCAAAAGCATCAACATAAAAATCCCTACCCTATTTTAGAACAACAAAAGTCAAACCCATTCAAGGACAAGGGGAAGGAAGTTGAACTAAATGAAGTTGTAGACATGATCGAGCAACTGAAAGCATGACTTACACTAACGGAATCGATAAGGGGGAAGGTGGAAAAAGAATTAGAGGAAGAAAATAAATTGACAACACCACCAAAGAAGGAGGATGTAGGGGATTTTTATATCCCCTACATTATTAAGGGTGTCAAAATAGAGAGAGACTTTCTTGATTTGGGAGCCAGCATAAACATGATGTTGTATTCCTTATATCAGAAGTTGGGGTTAGGTGAGATAGCCCCCACTAAGATACTGGCAAAAATGACAGATAAATCAGTTCATCATCCAAAGGGTATCATACATGGTGTACATGTTCAGGTGGAAAAGTTTACTTTTCCCACAGACTTTTGCATACTGGACATAAAAAAGATGTAAAAACCCTAATTATCCTTGAGCGACCATTTTTGGCCACTGCCGGATCAATTATTGATGTAGATGGGGGTGAGCTGATTCTAAGGTAGGAAAGGAGCAAGTGTCTTTCACCGTAACCAAGAATGACAAAAATCCTCTCTAACCCATTACCATTATGAAGGGAACGAATTTTGGTGGAGAAAAAGAGAAGAATGATGATCAAACTCATTTCTTGGAAAATATTAAACCTCGTAAACGAAGGAGAAGAAAAAATCGAGAAAAGGAAGGAGGTGGCATAAGCAACCAGGTGGCATGCATACATTTTATGAGATTGAAAACCAAGTCACCATCAAAGAATTTTCTTAATCCATCTTGAGCAAAGAAGAGAATCAAGCTAATGATGTTAAAAAAAGCGTTGCATGGGAGGCAACCCATGGTTTTTAAATTACAGTTTATTCCTTTGATTTTAGATAGTTTGAATTCCATAGTTAGGTTGTTCTGATTCCAAATAAATATCGTAGAAGAGTAAGGCATTAATTTTGATAAAGATGATCAAGAAGTAAAGTATAATAAGGTGATAGTGTTAAAAAGAAGCTAGGAAAGGATCTTGGGGAGTGTGTTTAAGGACAAAAAACAAAAAAAAAGAAAGGGTGAAATTATTGCAGGCCACGATCATGGCTTACGGAAGGGCATTATAGGCACACATTTTTCAGTATTTTTTTCTTACAAATTTACCCTCCCCTCACCTATATATTCATTTCTAACCCCATTTTTCCATTCACTTCCATTTTAGCTTTATCTCTCTAAGTTTAGAACCTCTAAATGCTCTCGCTTCTCTTTAGCCAACCTTCAAACTTCCAATCTCTTCCAACTTCCACCTAATTGCAATCCATCATGCTGCGTATTAAGCAATTAGTAAAACAGAACCAATCATTAGGAAGAAATCAAGTTTCGGGCCGCGGGTGAAGGAACAAGCAATGGATTTTGGAGCACCTTCCCAATCTACACAGAAGGAAGGTATTCAATTCCAAACCCTTAGTGTTAAGCGTATAGTAGTCCTGAAGTACTTCGATTTTGCTACGCTTGATAGGCTAGAATTTTGAGATAGGGTTGAGAATTTGGTAGAAAGAATTTAGTGGAACAAGTTTATACACTTCCAATCTCTTGTCTACTAGGAGCTCACCACGAATTCTTTTCTTCCCTTCAATTCAAAACCAGTAACCCTAAGAAAATATGGTTTAGGTTACGGGGACAACCTTATGTGCTGAACCTTGAAATTATGTATGATAGTTGCGGTTTTCCTGAATCTTCCATTGTGGATCAACACGATGATTTTTATGCTTCCTGCTATTGGAATGAACTCACTGGGTTGGAGTAGTTCAATGCTAAGAATGCCCATAATAACATTATATGAAGCCATAAGCACTTGTTGTTATGTAAATTCATGTGTCAAATGATCTTTGACAAATCAAAAACTAACAAATGCTTAATGAAAGAACCTTGTTCTTTTTTCTATGGTGCATGGATCACAACATTGTAGTGTAAACCTCCACACATGTCCTCAATGTTATTATTGCGACTCTATATAAGAGGAGCAACAATTGGGGTATGGGTTAAATGGTTTTCACTATTGTTGAATACTATGGTATGGATTGTCGTGTTCTAAGTACCTACTACCTTGATTTTCTAAATCAACATCACTTTTGATGTGATGAAATCCTAAAGTTTCATAACATGGTACTCTGGGATATCAATCAAAAATCTCATGTGAAGATCAGGGCCAGTCAAGCAAGTTCTAGTATAACACTACCTTAGCAGGAAGAAGAGAACTCGACTAGCAAGGAGTCCGAAGAGGAAGAAGAAACAAAAGAACTTGGTTGGAAGAAGGTGCTTGATACAATATCTGCTAACAACAAAAAATTACAAACACACTTGCAAAAAAATCTAAGATGATGATTCAATTGTGGTCGTGTGTTTTGTTTTGAATGTGAATTTTGCATATTGCTATGTTAGTGGGTTTAGGTTACATATTGTGAATTGTGTGAATGTATCGATGGCTTAGATGGAATGAAATTGATTTAATTTTGAACATAATCTATTAGGTTGTGAAGAGTCATTAGCTCGCACAATTAGTGATCTGGATTTTTTGCCTAAAACATACAAGTTGATTAGGATTTAGTGTTAGTGTATCACCCTATAAGTTGTCACATTCATTCATAAATTTAGGTCTTTCGACTAAGTAACTTTAGTAGTAATTTTTCATGAAAATGAGTAGCTAAAGCAACAAGGTAGGTATTAAATAAAAAATGTCTATTTATTTTAAATGAATACCTATTCCGTTGGCCTTCGGGTTATGAATAGAGCTTGTAGCCATTAAAGAACATGATGTAGCCAAGTAACTGGATTGACACACATCATAAATGTGTGTCTTCACATCAAAAGGTTATAATGATGTTCCAACTAAGAAACTTACTAAAAACATGACTTAGTCAAGCAGCCAAATCGACATTCATTACCAATTTTTGCCTCCATGTAAAAAGATTAGGTCCATGTCCACAAAAAGCATTAAAAAATAGCAAAAAAGGAATGTTTCCTAAACCTACCAAATTTGTAAGTAGCTTAGCTTTTCATGAAAATGTACTTAGGATTAATTACAAAGTTTGATTGATTGAATAATTATTAATGTGTGTGTACAATTATAAGGGGAGAATAAACTTGACATTTAAGTTTTGATTAATATTTATATTTAGTTAGAGCCCCTACAGGCGGATTTCACATGTTAATGATTTAGAACAGCTTGAACGATTGTGTTTAAAGTTAAATTTATTTCGTGAAGTTGAAGCAAGTTGATAACTATAAATTGCATCATGTTTTAGGGCATAGTTTGACATATGTTTAGCTGTTTATTTGATCATTTAGTATGTGTTTACGTTAGAATTGCGTTAATTTGTTAATTATTTTTGTTTTAAGGGTTAATACAACCTTTTGAGCTTAAATATTATGTTTTTGAGGTACCTTGATGTGTTTGTTAGTGTTTCAGGGTCAATATTGAAGAATGGAGGAGTTTCGAAAGACATTCGGGCCGAAACAATAGCCCACAAATGTGACAGAAGCTCGAGGAATGACCTACAATCGTGGCCTGCATGCCACAATCATGACAGAAGGCTCAGATGTGAGCCACGATCATGGCCTATAGGGTGTTAGAGTAGTACCCTAAAGGCAATCGCCTTTAGCGCATTTTGTACAAAGTTGTGTACAGACTTTATAAATAAATAAAGAAAGGCATAT
>JANZLF010000222.1:26242114-26253536 GCA_026546835.1 Erythroxylum foetidum
CTGAACTAGGAATCTAACCCTATCTGAGGATCCCTTATTTTTAGGGATCCTAATACATATCCTATATCTGATATTTACCTAATACAGTATTTATAAAACAGATTCTCACACCAAGATAATGGTTGTTCGTGAGCAAAACACTGGAGATAAGTTTCCATGACTGAGAAACACAACATTGCGATCAGAAATGATGAACTTTGGTATACCATGAAGTTTTACGATTCTCTCGACAAAAGCTATCGGCTACTATTTTTGCTGTGAAAGGATGCAATAGAGGAATAAAGTGAGCATATTTGCTCAATCGGTATCTCCACGAAGTATCATAACGATTGGACTTGCGTAGTCCCGTAATGAAGTCAAGCGAAATATCCTCCCATATTTGATTTGGAATGGGTAAAGGTTAGAGAAGAGCTGTCGGCGCTAACACTTGATATTTATTGTGTTGGCATTGCAGACAATTTTGAACATGGTGTTTGACATCCTGTTTAAGACCGGGCCAAAAAAATTGAGCTGAAAGACATTTGAGGGTTTTTACAAAACCTCCATGCCCAGCTACGGGAGTATCATGAGCCTCGAATAAGAGTTTGTTTCGCAGATTCGCACCAGCTAGAATTACTAATCTGCCTTTATAATAAAGTTTACCACCAGCTATAGAGTAATCTGGGTGAGAACTTGGGTCTGCCTTTAAATATGCCATTAGTCCCTTGGTATGTGGATCACAATTTAACTCTTTCCGCAAAACAACTAGATCAAGTGAAACTGGCAACACCAACGTAAGTAACTCAACTGTTGGGGATACCTAGATAGAGCATCAGCCCCACGATTTTCCTTGCCTGCTGTATAGAGAATTGTGAAATCATACAACAAAATCTTCATAAGAAACCGCTACTGTTCTGTTGTTGTGAGGCCCTGTCCAACAAGAATTTGAGGGTATAATGATCAGTCATTAAGAAAAAGTGCTTACCCATTAAATAATGCTTCCATTTTTGGAGTGCTAGATCCACAGCAAGCAGTTCACGTTCGTAGGCTGATTTGAGACGATTGGAAAAGGGCAAGCCTTTGCTAAAATAAGCGATAGGGTGCCATGTTGGAGTAAAATAGCACCCACACCTTCTGAAGAGGTGTCGCACTCAACGGTGAAAGGTTGAGTAAAATCTGGTAGTTGAAGTAAAGGGACTATTGTGAGAGCCAATTTGAGCTTTGCAAAAGCTTTATCAGCAGCTAATGACCATACGAAGGAATTTTTCTCTATCAAATTTGTTAATGGACGAGCAATAAGACCATAATCCTTTACAAATCTTCTATAGTACCCAGATAAACCTAAAAATCCTCGCAATTCCTTGGCATTAGTTGGAGTAGGCCATGATTGAGTTGCTGCAATTTTATCTTTGTCCACTTGGACCCCCTTGGATGTCATTACGTGCCCAAGAAAATTTATCTGTGGGTGGCCAAACAAACACTTTGAGGATTTGGCAAAGAATTGATGGTCCTGCAATAGTGAAAGAGCTATCCGAAGATGCTACACGTGTTGTTCCTCATCTTTGCTATAAATTAGGATGTCGTCAAAGAAGTTAAGTTATCATATTAGTAACATTCGATGTTCATACTACACGTGTTTTGTCGTTCTTTTTTAACCAAAGTCTAAGCAAAGGGATTTTTAAAAAAAAAACTAAAAGGAGTTTTTTTTAGAATTTTGAAGGTTAGAGATTTTTTCTAAAGTTTCTCAAACTATAAGGATTATGTCTTTTACCTTATAACTAACAAAAGAAAGTTTTTATAAATATTTACACTAAGATAATAAGGCTCTCCTCTACTCCTCAAGCTTAGGAATAGATAGTTCTCATTCCAAGCTTATAACGAACATCTTCAAATCTTAACCTGAGTAAACTCTTAGTCAAGATGTTTGCTTCTTGCTCATAAGTAGAAATGTAGCATAGATTAATCCCTACTTCGACAATCTATGTCTTTATAAAATTTCAATCAATTTTGACATGTTTGTTGAGGTCTTGTTGGAATAGCTTATTTGCTATCACTATAAAATTTGGGAGAACTTACTGTAAGTTGTAGGTCTTGCATCAATCATTGTACTTTGTTTTTTCCCTCAAGCCAATAAAAGAGTTGAGAAACCCTTTATGTTGGTCCATACAACTAGTATTTAGGGAGAGACTAATCTAGTATACCACCTTAACAAATCTCTATATGTTCTTAAACAATCATTGACAACTTGATTTGGGCACTTTAGTACAATAGTTATAGAACTTGGCCTATGTCAATGTGGTGTGGATCACTTCGTGTTTTATCATCACTCTAAAGCTAGTAAAATTTTTTTGATCATTATGTTCATGACGTTGTTATTACTCGAGATGATAAAATAGGAATCCAGTCCTTTAAAGTCATGCCTATAGACTGAATTTCAAACAAAAGACCTTGGTTCCCTAAAATATTTTCTAGATATTGAGATAGCAAGGTAGAAGATGAGGATTTGTCTATCTCAAAGAAAGTACATCCTTGATCTTCTAGAGGAAACAGGTCTATTGGGAACTAAGCCAGTTAATAGTCCCATGGAGCCAAATGTTAAACTTAATGTTGATAAAGGAGAGTATTTGGAAGATCCAAGTAGAAATTGAAGACTTATTGGTAAACTAAATAATTTGATTGTTACTCGTCTAAATATCTCATTTGCTACAAGTGTCTTAAGTCAATTTATGGAGTCTTCATGAACTAGCCACTGAGATGCAGTTATTAGAATTTTGAGATATTTGAAAGGTTCTCTACAGCAAGGTCTTCTATACTAGAACCCAAAATGATTCTTCTCAACATCACAATGCTTATTAACTCCTAACTAATAGTTAAACCAAACTCAAATTTTTGTCTAAATTTTCTTCTTGGGTAATCCAACATCAAATGAATTGAAGGTAATTTGTCTTCTATGCTTTTCTTTATATGACCACCAACACAAATTATGTTTTATAAGATTAAAAAGACTAATCTCCTTAGTTAATCTAATAAACTCTTAAGGAAGGTTTGTCAAGAATAAAATGTATCATGCGCTTTTAAGGGTCAGCTTCCTCATTAGGAGAAAGGGTGCATGTAATAGCAAAGCTGCAGCAACTCTTTTTCTTTCCTTGCAACTCTTTGCCAAAGACAAGTCAAATGCCAATGTAAAATGGAAATAGTTGTTCCTTAATTCAATTCTTCTAAAATCCACGCTCGATTTTGCATGCTATGTTGTAAGTCTAATTCAAGAGGAATTTCTCAATTCCTTTTCTGGATCCTGCTATAGCTACACAAGACCTTCCTACAAGACTATGGTCATTTTGGCCAAATCTTCCAACCTTTTCACAATTACAGTTCACTATATTCACGCCTTGTATCAAGGGCTAAGCTTGCTTACTTTTTCATCAAATGAAACCTATCGAAAAACAAGTGACCACTAGCATTCCTAAGGCATCATGTTTGTTTTTCTATGACCCTCATCCGAGAGTCATTTCAATCTCATGAAGAAACCCATATCGAGAACAAATATATGTTAAAAAAAATAGTGAATCCACACCTAAGGTGGCATACAAGCAAATTGTTCATGGTAAGAAAAAAGGAGATGAGTTCACAATTGCTACCAAACAACAATTGCCCTTACCTTATTAGATTCTCTAACGGAGCCCAATAATCATTTCATGGTTCAAGTTTATTTCTACAAAAAGTATACTTTTAAGAAAATGCAACACAAATGAAAACCATGTCAAGTGTCCACTAGAAGTCAAACTCCTAAGAAAAAGAAAATTCCATATCCACGTCTTCGTTCCTATCTTGAAAAGCTTCAACATTTTTTTATTCACATTTATACAACATGAAACAAAGATCTAATACCTTCTATGGAACTTTATAGAAAGACCATTTTTGTTCCTTTTTATCCGATCATAACCCACTACCTCCTAGAATCAAGAACAAAGAAAAAAGATACAAGCTGGGCATTACTCCTAATGTGCTTAAGACTGAATAAAGGATGCAATAAAAAGAATTTGAATTACACAAATGGGAAAACAAGATCTATTGCGCCATGTTATTAGTTCCCTACTAGATGTTCATTTTTAATTTTCCACTATATTTGAGGCCTTTGGCAAAATCCTTTATTAAAATTTCATATTAACTTTATTCATATACCTGTAGCTCTTGTCTTCGCAATTCCTCCTTTCTTGTCTCAGATCTAGAACTCCTTTGTACCTCAAAAACAATAGCAACTCCAGCTACCTGAGAGAGTGGAAATTAACAAGGTCATTTACATTTGTGGTCCGTTAGCACTATAAGAAAAGGACGCATATATTATTGAGGTTCAATTTTGCATATTAAAAAGGTCAACCAATTTACTTTCTAATCCAATGATAAGGCAAAGTGTGAAAAAAGAAGTACGAAAGAACAAATCCCCAAGTTAGCTCTTAAATCCTCCTTGTATCCTGAAATAAATTAATAGATATTTAATACAAAACCTAAGAAGTATTACACATGTTTCTCTACTGTGCTCAGTGATAAGTCAAATTAGATAGATTTTAACCAAAATTCAAAACACTTTCAACAAGCCTTGTTATTCAAAAAGTTAGTAAAAGGCTTTATCAAGAATAATTTACAAGTTTGATATTGCGAAGTCCTATCTTAGATTATTTTCCTTCGTAGTTCACAATTGGGTAGCCAGTTGCTAAAAGAGATGAAAATTAATGAATCTAAAGGTGACAATAGTACGAAGTTTCTTTCTTTTCCAATGTAGTGAGATCAAATTCTACTTTTTTCAAATATTAACAAATGCAAAAGAATGTAAACCGCTAACCAAAATAAGGATAAAAGCCTAAAGACTTCCTGATGCAAAATCATTGAAATCCTAGAATTAACTTCAATGTCTGCAGTATGCAACATAAGTATTACCAAAAAGGTTCAACTGCAGTATAAAGGAAAGCGATCACTTAATCATACATAAGAGTTTTAAAAGGAGGTACTACAACAAACCTTTACTTAAGAAAGGTGATGGAGACATGGGGTATGGATCATCATAATGGCAACAAAATAGAAGATATCCACACAAGTCTTGCTTGAAGACATCACATTCTTATTGGCTCTGACAATAGTAAAAGGATTATGCTAAAGATTTTATAGCACAATCAAAGTATCTATCAAGATACTTTCGTATATTTTTTTGAAAATGCAAATTCAGCAAAGGTTTAATATGTGAGAGGTCAATCAATATCACAAATTTCATGCAAAAAAAAAAATTTCTGCTTCAATGTCTTTTGAACCAGTATAGTTTCTTCCACTACGTTTGGCCTATAATGAACTTAGAAACAACATCAACAATTCTGGTTTAATAAAAAAAAAAAAAGTAAGTTTGCAAGTGCCACAGCATTGTTTACTCCTAAATTAATTAAAACATCATTTGATGTCAGTGGGGTCACAGAAATCACGGGCATCAAGAAACTTTACAAGTATATGCGATGCAAAACCACCAAAAAGGCATAAATGCAGCTTTTAGTAGTCAGAATTAGCATCGAGCTTCTGTTAGTAATGTTTAGGACTACATAGACAGGATCAAGGAGACACAATATGATGTGCAAATATTGTAAAAGCATACTTCTATATCAACTTTCCTTTTCTTTCCATTTGATTGTCTTCCCCAATCCCATATGAAGATTACTTTTAACAATCCCTGAAAACTTGTTAGCCTCCACCATCTATACACCATAACTTACAAAGCATTTATTTGTCACTAGCAGATAGAGATATTGACTGTTAGCATTAATGGACTTGGGAAGAAAAAGAAATTTATTAGACAAATTTCTGGCATAGCATTACTGTACCGTAAACACAAAAAGTTCTCCAAGAAGATCAGCTGCAGCTTGGACCGCTTTCTCCTGATCCAAAGGACGTATTGCAACATCGGTCGCATGTCCATATATACGTCTTTGCAAATTGGTCGTGAATCGATGATTTACCTATGTAAATTTTAATTTCAGTAGATGATGCATTGCTCGGAACTCGAGTGTAAAAGATGTACAGAAGTGAAGCAGAAATCAAGTGAATGTGTTCAGATTTCAGTAAAGTGCATGTATATGTATATAACTTATTTTGAATGATCCTTTGAAAAGAAGCAGAAGGGCAGAACAACTCGCACACTCGATACAACCCAACGAGCATAGAGGAAAAAGAAAAACATGAAATTACAAAGAAAACTCGAAGAATGAAATAGTGATAAGAAGGTGAAAGTTGAAAGAGAAAGAGAACCTGGGCAATGTTTATTATCAAGTTACGGAAGCGGGGGTGAAGCCCTGCCTCCTTCTTCAGTCGATTAGCGATGGGCTTACAGATTGTTTTGAGGGCGAGAGTTCCTAGCTTTACTACTGGTAATATCATTTATTTTTTCTGCTCTGTTCGTTATCAGAGCCTCTTGACTTCCTTGAACATACTCAAAAGAGAGAACGAGATGAACGTAACAGAATTCTAGGCGTTGTCCTTATTTAACTATGGATGTACGGGGACTAAAGGGATTTTTCTAGTCATGTTTCTGCTGATTGGGGTATGCCCCATAATCGATTGTATATAACCCTTTTTTATAAATACAATTTACATTTTATAAATAAAAAAAAAGAGAGAACCGGAGAGAGGGAGAGGGAGAGAGGGAGAGATACAATTTACATTTTATCAAAAAAAAAAAATGACCTCTATTTTACGACACGCAGCAATAAAGTAGACCTTGGCTTTTGTAATGCCTCCAGAATCTGAAAAGGCATTAAATTTGCTGCTGGACATGTGTTTGACCTTTTAAGATCAGACTGCGAGATCGTGCAAGTGTTGACAAATTTTAGCCTATATTTGACACATAAATTGGTACGAGAAAGGCATATTGATGAGAAAAAAAAGATAAAATTTTGCGAGTTGGCAAGCAAAATCTGAGAAACTTGTAAAATAAGCAAGGGATGTGGAAAGTATCGGCGAAAATGTCAAGAGTAGATAAGATTTGATATGTGGTGGAAATCTTTGATGAGATGTGAGATTCAAATGTGAGGTCGTGCGGAGTTAGCGAACTAAGTTATGTGAGACCCGAGAGTATGCGAGAATGTGCAAAGATATGCGAGACCCGTGAGAATGCACGAAGGCATACGAGCAAGACTTTGACGAGACAGGTCGAAGGTATGTGAAATATGCGAAGTTTTATACTAACTCGAATTGTGACTTATACTTAGATATGGAGCGAAGAGACTGCACCATGAGTGAGCTTAATCATGAAAGATGGACTTGTCCATGAACGTGCATTGATGAACTTATGTGGTGATAGGCTGTGGTGAAAATACATCAACAATGACGTGATAATTGTGGATGTGTGACATATGATGACGTGGCAGATAAGATCACAGTAGATGAGCATCAGCTTTAAGAGATAAAGATCACATAAAAGAATCATCTGAAGATATATGAGATCTTCGTAGATAAGGATAATTATTCATAGATAGGATAATCTTTTATTTTGTTAATGTAATGTAACTTAATCCTATTAGATAAGATAAGATTGTAATCTTAGGTAGTAAAATTCTATTAGGACTCTTAGTCATCTGGATGAGCCTATAAATAGCCCATTAGAGTTGAGAGCTATTCATTCAATCAATTTCGAAAGAAATCACTCAAAGGATAGAGTTTTCAGAGTTGAGAGCTTTTAGGAGGAATTCTCATTGTAAAGGCTTCGAATAGGGAGTTCCTTGTAAGGCCTTCGAGTAAGGAGCTCCTTATCAGTGCTTCGAGAATGAGGTACTTGTATCTTTTGTTAACATTTTGTTGAGAGTTAATGAAAGAGTAGCTTCGACTATTATATATCTCTTGTTGCTTTTTTTTATTTTGTTATACACTTGTGTTCTTTTTGTGTGTGAGAGAAACACTTTAAACACTTGTATGCGCATAAAGTATTTGAGAGCTAACATAATTGTTCGACGACATTCACGTAAGAAGGCTGAATCTTGCTTAAGCAGACTTAAGCGGGATTGCCGCACGAAGATGGGTGCGACTTGCCATGAAAGTTCGAGTTTAAAGCAGACCTTTGTGACAATTGGTATTAGAGCCAATCTAGAGCAATGGCTGGTGGAAGTAATATGACGGAAAGGATTACTAGAATAAAGGCAATTCTTGAGTCTTTAGCTCCAACAGATGAGGGAGTAGTTCATTTGTTGGAAGGTATGCAGCCTTGGAGAGGGAGCTTCAAGCAACTATGAGAACGCTCGAGGAATAGACGAAGGCTCATGAGAAGATGAGCTATGATCTGTTGGTGCTCAAGCATGCAATGGCAAAGCACGAGACAAGTGTCTGAGTGGAAAGCACTATGGTGAATGTGCGAGAGCCACAAGTTTTCGATGATAAATGGATTGCCAAGGAGTTCAAAAATTTTCTATGGGACATGAAGTAGTACTTTGTAGCGACATAATCGTTTTAACGCATACGACATTTGAGGAGCAACAATAGAAATATGTCCTGATGAACAACATAATAATGGAGGTTCAAGATAAAATCTCTTTGCATGATAATGTTCACAACTTGGAAAAAAACGAATTTGTTGAGACTCAATAGGTAAATTCTGCAACGATGCTAACTTTGATGAAGAACGATGACAGCTTATCCCTTAAAATATATTTAAAAAAATAAGATGATCACTTTGTGTAGTAATAATATTATAAAATAGTAAAAATATAGGTAAAAAAATTTATACCTTGATCTTCAACACATATCACTGAGTTAGGTTGAATTGGAAAAGAAGATACAGTTGGTCAATTTGAATTATCACATGCCATGTTAGATGCTTCAAATGTTGATGTCATATCAACAATTTCTTCTAGTTGGAGAGAAGAATGAGTTGGATCAACATGATTCACATTGAAATCGAGAGATCGAATTTGTAATAGCTGACCACTAGATTGATGAATGAAAAGTTGACC
The DNA here is from genome assembly GCA_026546835.1 of Erythroxylum foetidum. Classification (NCBI taxonomy): domain Eukaryota; kingdom Viridiplantae; phylum Streptophyta; class Magnoliopsida; order Malpighiales; family Erythroxylaceae; genus Erythroxylum; species Erythroxylum foetidum. Next base: position 26,251,072 of record JANZLF010000222.1, read on the forward strand.
ACCGGAAGGTTCACTATTAATGAAAAAATTGGAATGTTGATCACTAACTATTTGACAAACTATAGGCAAAGTAGCGTTTCTCTTTTTTGCAACACGAGTTTCTCTAAGTCGTCGCAAGAATTCTTGCTTTTCATTTTCTACATTTCAGCATACTTTTGACATCTCTTGGCATTTCTATTCATACCTAAATGTAGACAATATATATATATATATATATATGTATGTATGTATGTATATATGTATGTTATTCAACGATGTTTAGTTACATTAATAAATGATGACTACAATTTTAAAATGTCAAAATACAACATGATAAAAAATGAAGCAATAATCTCATTTTTATCGATCAATATAAGAGAATACATCTAACAAATCATAGATTTAATAAATAGTTTATTATGAATCAATAATATCTACTGTATCCGTTAACATAACAAAATACATGCAACAATCCATATGTTTAAGAAAGAAGCTTAATCATACATTTAACAAAGAAGATAAATAAAGAAAAAAAAGTAATCATCATATTAATGAGGAACAAATAGAATGGAATTTTATATAATATTTTTTTTGACAAAATTAGACATACCTAAATAGCGCAATAACAAACAATGTAAGAACGAACAAGAAGAAAACCTAAAAAAAATTAAGGTCAAATGTGATTAGGAAAAACAATTTCAGGAAATGAAATATTTAAAAGATTAATTGCAGATATGACGTGACAGTTATGGAAATGAAAGCTACTTAAAATTGTTTATCATGTATTTTGGACAGACATAATAACTGAAAAATAAATCCAAGAATTCTATTTAATGTTAGATAGGGAAAATCCTTATCATTATATAAAAAATATCAAATAACATTAATATGATCATATATAGCTTACTTTCAACTTTTTATTGTTGTAACTTATGAAAAATAAGTTTTTTAATTCATAATTTTCCATATTTTAGATATAAATGGATTAAGTAGTACATGAAATTATAACTGTGTATATTTATTGAAGCGTAATGAAATAAATATTTTAATAATAATTTATAATTAAGAATATTATGAATAAAATTTAATAAATAAAACACACAGCACGCATGATGCAAAGGTAATAAGTCATAGTTAATAATAATAATTAATAATTATCATAAGTTGCAATGGTGACTAACAATATATAACTAATAATTTTAATAATTTTAATCAATATTTAATTAAATTAACTCAATATTAAAAGAAACGATTATGAATTTTTAATATATAGAGTAACAGTTAACAAGAATTTTCAGGAAAAAGTTAGAATTTGTATACGATTACAGTTAGAGAAGAAAGAGATAAAAAGGAATAAAATTTTACAATATAAACGTAACAATAAAAGTTGTAACTTATTGGTCACAACCGTGAATGCTTTAATATATAACGATGATTAGTAACTAATTACTAATAACTAATAACTTTAATAATTATAACTTTCTTAAAAACTCCACTTCCAGCTGACGATTGAAATTTTCATATAACAGTTGATTAAAAAAAAGTATAAAACAATTGCATTGTATAAACATCACCACAATATTATCCTAAGAATCTAATACATTAACACAATATAATCCTAAAAATGTAATATCTGTTATCTAACCATATCAACATGAATATCATGGACTTCAATGACACCCGCGAGGTCTTCGATTTCAATACAAAAATTGATAAAAATTTAATAGACCAAACATTCAAAATTAGATCAAACAATTAAATTAACTTTGTCAAAAACTCTAGATGAAGATTGAAATTTTAGTGTAACAGTTGATGAAAAAAAAAGTATAAAATAGTTGTATTTTATATTTCACAAAAGATGATAATAATCAATGAAATATTAACACAATATTATCCCAAAAAAATATAATGTATTAACCTGTGATATGCTCACAGATAGAAATTTTAAATTTCACAAAGCGAACATTCAAAATCACAAATGAAATTAATAAAAATTTAATAAATAGAAAAAAATACGAAGAAGGGTAAGGAATAACTTACATATGATAGTAATCTCTTGAAGCTGAGTTGTGTGGAATATACAATTTTTTTAGTTTGAAGATGGAAATTTGTGATCTCAGAAGTTAGGTTACAGAAGTTATGTCAAAGAAGAAAATATAAAGACGTTGTTTGATTGATTTAATAAAGAAATAATTATCATGTCTTGTCTTCTAATTAGAAAGCGGCTAATTATAAATGACGACGCGATTGAATGATAGATTACCATGTCATTTAAAATAATTAATTTCAACATCTCAATAAATATATTATAATTAATTATAATTAATTAGTTAATAAATTTGTTTATTAACAATAATTTTCAGGATATTTAATTTTAATATATACATACGTCATAAGTGCATAATATATTATAATTAACCAATGAATTAATTATCATTTAATTAATGAATTAAATAAGTATTTTTAATTAATTGATTGATGTTATT
>JANZLF010000222.1:26253636-26272338 GCA_026546835.1 Erythroxylum foetidum
AAAAAACTTCCAGCGGAGAAATCAATTCAATAGATTGACTTCGAAAGATATGGGCTTCTTTGGGCGTAAAAGTTGTTCTCTTATCTTAAGATATTTCGAGTTGGATGAAAAGATCGCTCCTAAAGGTTTAATAAGACATTAGATTCTCATTCATCAATAACTCGACTTCCAGCTTCTCACATGGAAGGGTCCGGTCCGGAAGAAGAGGAAAAGGAGTTCACCTCAAATCAAGGCAACGCGCACTCAATCCATCCATCCTGTCTGATTGAGAAAGTCTTTAGGTTCCAGAGTTCCGACCTATAAAGGAGTGAAACCGCTTCCAAAGACTCAGCGATAGGGTAGGGCGTAGTGACTACTCAGATGAAAGCTTCGGAGGAAGCATGGTGTTAAACGAGGTCGGTGAAGCATACCTTCCATCCAGTGCTATGTTTGCAAGAGAAGGTGTGATCGTAGGAGCTCAACCTGTTGCCGGTGGTTTGAGACATAACCGCTGCTAGGGGAATAAAAGGTTTGGTCCTATCCGCTTTTAGAGTGATCGCAGACTTAAGTAGGTCCCTGAGAGTCCTCGCATCACAGCCTGCTCTTATACAATTCCAAAGCATTCTTTTCATAGGCAGACTAACTACTGGATACAAGATAGGGTATACTGATTCTAAGCCTACCTTTTCTTTTCCTTACTCGCTGACAACCTTGCTTACTTTGAACTTTTTCTTAAGCTTGGCAGACTAGCTCCTAACTTCCTTGATAGAGCGATGAGCTTACTTAAATAGAGTGCTATCCTCAGTAATTACTTAAAAGATAACCTTGCACCAGAACGAGGCTGACTCAGACTCTTACTTCGGGATAGCTGCTTTAGAACCTAACCTTATTTTGACTTCTAGGGTTTGCTGGTTCTAAAACCTGTCTCCCCTTTTTTTGAGGAAGTAAGGAAGTGGATAAACCTTATAACCCTGTAGGAGTAAGAGCCAGCTAATCCCTCTATCAGTCTAACCCCGCGAGCAAGGAAACTAGCTAAGCAAGTAATTCCAGGTCAGGAAGGGCAGAAGAAGAATTGAATAAAGTAAGGAAGTCCCGGGGCTGGTGCTATAGTAAACTGCCACAGGTACTAGGAGTAAGCCTGCAAGTAGTATTTATTAAGCAGTAAGCCCTAGAGCTCGAGATTGTAAGTTTCAGGTACTAGTTTTGCAGCAAGAGCTAGTCATTCCCCAGCGCTGTAGTAGCTTTAAAGGGGGAGGAAGTGCGAGGCGAGATGAGAACCAGCTAATCAACTAATCCCCTGTATCCTGCCTTGTAGGGCTAATTCTCCCCTATAATCCATGGTTGACCAGTATACGCTCTACTAGCCTGTCAGCCCTTTGGCTACCCTCAGTCCCCTTTTCGATGCAGACATTCGACTTGACTGTCTTCCAGTTGAAATTCTCCTGGTTTTATAAAGCAAGGAGGATAAGAAGGTGATAACCCGCTAGCAAGTGCAAGTAAACCTCTTGGCGATAGCGCTCGAGCACTTGTCTTATGTATAATAAAAAAGGGCTAGGAGCTCGAAACGGACAGCGGTGAATACTTCACAAGCAGCCGCTAGTTCAGGACTCTATTTGCTAGTCTCACGGTGAATTACCCTCATTACGAGCTTCTAGAGCTAGTCGATTAGCGACGGAACCGGGTTCCCCTAAACTCCACCGAATTCTATCCATCATCTCGGTCAGAGCGGGCTTGGACTAGTCTTTTCTCTTTCTTTGCCTTATACCGAATAACGAAAGAGTTGGAGTTTGATATCCCAATAAGGGTCGATGTAATTGACTCTCGGGGAAATCTCTCTTTGCTAGTTCATCTAGAAGCCCCTTTTCGTATTCGTCTTCATTGGGAACGGGGGAAAGAGATCTTGGGAAAAGTGTTTTTCCTAGGGATCGGGAAACTCCTTGAATCCATGTTTCCGCGCTAGAAGGAGAAGAAATTGAACCGCCCTAGTATATATACTCACTTCGTTCGTATGGCGTAGCGATTTGCTTTTTAGGGAGCATAAACTTCTGCAGGTATTGGTTTTTACCTTATCTTAGGGTGCAGGGGAAAGATTCTTTGTATCCCCGGGAGCAGGAGCAACTACAATTGCTTTAGCGGGCGAAGGAGCGAAATGAATGTACGCAGGGCCCCAATGAGCCTAAGACTCATACTCTTATTCCCTTTTCGGAGCCGAAACAACTGCTTGAATGAGAGCAGTTACATACCTCCTGTGCCCCTTCCCAATGGGAGAAAATGCGGTCTCTGGAAGCAGAAATTCAACTTTCTAACACCGATGCGGAATCTCCCGAAAACTCCCATCAACATGGCTTAAAAGGCCTTTTTGTGGCCGATGCTCCGATGTAATGGGCCAGGGGCCAAGGTCACTTTGAGGCTATTCCAGCCCAGAATCTCGGAATGAAGGGGCTTTATCTGGCCTCAGGCCAAGCATTAAGAAAGAAGGAAGATTCCCGGTCTCAGTTAAAAGAATCTCACGATTCAAAGTCTTCTTTTGCTCTACCTTATTGGTAGCCTATTAGTGCTTTAGAAGCAATAAGATCTCTGTCTCTATCTCAATCCGCCCTTAAAAGGGAAAAGCCTCTCTCTTCGGCTAAGTCTAGAAAAGTTCCGCCAAACGCAGGTTTTTCTAGCTTAAAGATCGACCTCTGAAAGAAGATTTTAGAGTTCGAGAATAGGATTTCCTATTGCCAAGTGGGGTGATTGAAACTACCTCGTATGTATGAAGAAAGCAATGAAAGCAGCCCCGGAGGAAGCTGCAGAATAGATCTAAACCAATCAGAGGTCCTTGGCCCATCAGGGATCGGGACACCAGTGTAATTGGTTGTAGTAGGTGATGAAGTCCTTCTATAATTTAATAAGGAAGTCCGAGTGTTTATGAGTAAGGGCCCGCAGGATGCCCTCTAGCCGGGCTAAGGTTCGGCGCTTGTTATGAAAGATGTTACCGAAAACAGCCTTATTCCAATCCTTAACCGCTACTGTTAAAGCTGAGGTTGCAGAAGTTATGGAATGGCCACTTTTTTCGCTTGAAGATATTTTTGAACTGATCATGGTTTAGCCAAGCAGCTTGATAGCGAAAGGGTCTATCTGACGGCAATTAGAAATGTAATCAGCAGAGTCAATGAGAATCGGACTATGATCCGAATGTGTTCTAGGCAGAACCACAAGACGAGCTTCAGGGAATTTTAGTTTCCACTCGGCATTCGAAACTACCCTATCCAGCCTCTCTCGTTTGATGTTTAAGCCATGACCAGACGGGCTACTTTACTTATAACAAAAGAAAATTGCCCGCTCTTCTTGGGCTCGCCTTCTCTTTCATTCTCTTCTCTCGGCTACCAGAATAGGATCTTAGGCTTTCTACTTAGATGCTTGAAGCACTTGCGCGTGGGCAGAATAACTGCCAGAGTTCCTTCCCAGTCCTCTTTTACTGGCGAGCCAACTTCCTATTGTAATGAGAAAGGGCTAAAGCCCCACTCCCTGACAAGGGCATTCTACAATGAAGAGCTAACAAATCCAACTCTAAACCAAAGCATCCTGAAAAAAAAGCATTGAGAGTGGAAAAAAAAGAGAATTCCCGATCTCCGCTATAAGAAGATAACGAGAAGAACAATTGATAGGGAATCGCCCTAAACTCAGGTTTGGAAGCTGAAAGAGAGATATCTGGGATAACATATACTAATCTTCTACAGCTCTTATGCTAAACCTTTCTTCGGGCTTGGACTAGCCTTTTTTCTAGCGAATTCTATCCCGCTCTCAAGAGATGCAGGCTATGAAGCTATTGGAAAAGAGGTTCTTTATACATCTTTAACAGGACTTTCAAAACCCCCAATGGGTGATTACCAAATAATAATAAGGACACTAAACTTCAGTTTGACAGCTTAAAGATTTACTGAAGGGACAAGATTTTGAAAAGCGAGCTGGAGTCGACATCTCTGGAGTGACTTTTAAGTAAGGTTTTGCCTGGAACAAATCTAACTCTAAACCAAGACGATCTCTTTCTTCCTTTGCGATTGAGCTCTTTCCCTTCTTCGAAGGCTATTTCATAGGTAGAATTTCTTGGGTCAATGTGGTTTAAAATACATCGATTTCAGCTCTTTCTTCACCCCAGTGCTTTCTTCCCTTATAGGGAGCCTATTAGTGGGTTTTCTAGCTTAAAGATCGACCTCTGAAATCAAGTTCTTATACCAGCTCTTATCGAAGATAGCCCGGAATCTCTCTGAATGCTAAGGGCTTTGCCTGAGCTGAGCCTTTGACATGGAAGAAATCCAACTCAAAAACCAAAGCATCCTGGCCGTAAGCCAACCGACCAAGCATTGAGATAAGAATATATCAAGTAGTGGTTCTGAGCGTCTCGCTAATGAACAAAGTAACGAGACTTCTTTGAATGGGCGTGCTGAACGAAAACATCGCCACATCATGGAAACTCTTCGTGCCTTACTCAACCTTAGGTGCGTTCGGTCTTCCATTCATCCGGAGCCCTACCTAATGGGATGGGTAAAGAAGCCAAAGGCTAAGAAGAAACGGACTACCCGCCCAAATATAGTTGAGTGGTAAGGTAACTAGAGTGCAATATCCGATTTGGCAGCATACCCGATTTCATGCTTTGTAGACATTGAATGCTTATCCGGCATTGAATGATGAAATAGCATAAGAGAAGAAAAGGAGTAGGAATGAAAAGGTTCTAGCACTTATTTCTTCCCAAATCAAAGCTACTTTCTATATGCTTATCACATGAAATTCGAAAGAAGAAGAGAAAGGGGAAGCCGAAGGCTGGGTAAGAAGGAAAGGGAAAAGCAAATAGCTCGCCCGGGAGCCTGTCTTTTGGTTAAGTAAAAGATAAGAGCTAACTTGATGTAAGAGGTCGAGCGACTATATCATGGGAATATTCCCACTATTTCTTCTTACCTTCTCGCTACCCTAAACTCTGGTTTAGAAGCTTTTTCTCGATCTCTGGAAAAAGTGCTCGATCAGATATAGATCCAAAGAGTTCAGGAAAGGTGGAAACATAGATTGGAAAGAAAGATTTCCCCAAGTCTGTAAACAAACTCGCGCGAGAACGCCTTTTTCGGTCGTTGTTGACTCAGAAGGGAGGGGTACCAAACGTGGATTTTAGCTAGAAGAATTGAGCGTCGACAGCTATAAGCTATGAGTTGTGAATCAGGGGCAGGGGAAAGGCTTGAAATCAGGGAATCAGGGAACAACGCTAAACTCTCCCCAAAGGGCTTTTGCGCGAGGAGATTCGACACCCTACTTAGACTCAGAAAAGGAGGAGTGGAATGCCGAATTCGGTACCCATTTTCATTAGTGGAGGGGGGTACAACTAGGGTTTTCAATATCCGAAATGCCAGTCTCTCACTCGTACGTCGTTTTAATATAATAAGTTGATTGGTTAATGATTGATATTCCACATAATTAGGTGCAAACTGTGTACCTTTATGTGGTGAAGCATCATCCCTTTGTGTACCTTCACTTGCTTTGCCCCGACTGCGCTTACTACTTGAAGCTTCCACTGTCTCTTCACTAACAATAACATAATGATCACCTTGCTGCCTGGCAATCTTCATGGACACCAAGGACTGCAAGTCTAAACTACAATTCCCTGAAACTAACTGCATACTTGTTCTCTCACTCAGCAAACCAAAATATTCTGCAATTTGGGTAACAAATGCGCAACAACTATTTTTCTAGCTCTAACTTTAGCCACATCCATCATATGCATACTTAACCACATACTAGCATTAAAGTGTTTAGTATGTACCATACACTATAACACAAAGAATTTAGCTTTAGAAACTGCACCTTGACTATCTCCTCTACTAAATACTGTACAAGTAAATTCATCATAATCAATAAGTCTATTCGGCATAATCAGACGATCTTTTAAAGTTGCATACCTTAATTTGTTCTTAGAAGTGTTAAATTGAAGGCAGGGATTACCTAAAATAGGGACATCGTCCACTTCAGAAGATGAAGTTGCTCTGAATCTCACGCGAGGCATAATCTAAGTAAGAATTAAGAATCAAAATATTTTCACAAATCTCAAACAACACAGAACAATTTATTACTTAATTGAATTTAAAGCTTTTAAATATAGCAAGCAAGAAATCCAAGAGCAATATGAATCCGACATCGTCATAGAATGAATAAAAATTCGACTTAAATATACATCCTTTAATAAATAATAATAAAGTACAAGATAAAAAATGATTAAATAATGTTTTATGTATCAGTTGTATATTATATAAAAAAAATTTATATAATATCAAACTTGAATTATTTAAAATGAATCAACAATTCATTGAAAACTAAAGTTATTTTTATTCTTTCCATTTATTTAACAAAAATTGCACAATTAAACACAATCCTTACAATTTAACAATTGTTTAATACAAAACAAACCAATAGCAAATAGCCAAATCAAAGCAAATTCTTAACCTAATACAATTCTTAACCGAATATAAAAACCAAGGAAAAAATCAACCAAATTGGATGATAAACATAAAAAATATATTATATCTTATATCAAATTAAATCCATAAAAAATGAGATAGTTAACAGTAAAAAAAGAATGTATATGAAGAACGAAACATTGACCCATATCAAAATAAGATATCAAATTAATAAATTTTACTAAAGGCTCTGAAATATGTTTAACGATATAAAAGATTACTTGTAATTATAAATACCTTCCAACGGAGACCACAACACAAAGCAAGACAACGATAGCAATAGACGACAATACCGAAGAGGCAAAGATGACAGCAACGACCTAACTCAAGATTTGAACTTTGACGAAGATTTGAACGATTGGATTTTTCACCATGGAACATGAAGAAGAAGATGACATAACGGGCGTAGGCTAAAACAAATGTGATTTCAGAATTAGGTTAAAGACTATAAAATCAGCGACGGGTGTGACTTTATAAATCACACCCAATAAATTTTTTTTGCCTAATTCAGTCACGTCACAGGCACGTCTTTTTTTTCTTATTTTAATTAATTGAAACATTTTTTAATTAGTGTTTCTCAATTATGGGCATGACTTAATAAGTCACACCCATGACTCATCACAATATACATTTCCTAAATTATTTAATTTTTCATTCCAAAATTTTACAAACTCATTTTTATAATTCATTTTTAATATTCTAACTTATATATTTTTAATAATTCTATCATAATTCCTTTCTTCATTATGATGTTATTCATTATTCTCTATTTTTTTATAATCTCCTTATCATGTAAGATGTATGGAAGCATAGAGCTAATAATAACAATAATTAATAATTACTTAATAATAAAAATAAATAATAACATGTAATAATTTATAATTAATAATAACATAAATTAAAATAATTAATAATATTTAATAATGAATAATACCATATTTAATAATCAAATAACAATTAATCAATAATTGATTAATACTTAATTAATTAATAAGGACTTAACATATATTCTTATTCAAATGGGTAAGAGAAACCTAGGTAGATTGATTTACTGAACACATTGTTAACAACGAAAATGAAGGAAATGAATTTAAGAAGATTGTATGTCACGGGTGTGACATGTTAAGTCACCCCCGTGGCACCTTTTCATGGGAATGACTTAACATGTCACGCTCGTGAATTTTTTCAAAATAACATATATATATATATATATAAATATTAACTACTAAATTTATTAATTATATTTTAATACATCAATCAATTAGCTATATATTAATTATTTTTAATTATAACTGAATAAACTTAATAGTTAATGATAAATAAATATTTTATAAATAAAGTATAATTTAAAAAATCAATGAATTATTATATTTTAGTTATTATTAATTATATCAAAATTAATTAATTAATTCATTATATTTTAATTATTATTAATTATATCAAAATTAATTAATTAACTATACTTTAAATATATTAAATTAAGAAATGACAAAATTATCTTTGTCATAGTGACACTTAATTCACGCATGAGAATTTATACTTAATTAACTTAATAATAATAAGTAATCAATCTATTAATTATAATAATTTAATTAGTTAATTAATTATATATAAATTACATTTAATTATATTTAATAAAGTTTTATTTATCTAGTAATTATTAATGATTAATTGTAATTATTTTTATGAATTTCAGATTAATTTCAAATTAAATCAATTATAGATTTTGATTTGTATTAGAATGAGTTGAGGTGAAATTGACATGACCTGCCATTTGGACTGTGTTGGCACTAGGAAATGGATAGGCTTAATGCCACCAAACTCCGTAGTAAGCCTAAATTTTATATATTCTACTGAAAATTTGGTATGACCCATTCGTTTGTCTGATTAATTATCCATACACCTGCTTAACAGTTTTGGATGAAGTAAGGATCTCAATATGTAATTCTAACATACATTATCTACTAATAATCTATCAATCTATGATCATCTCATATCATCAACTGACATCATTCTCAATAACATAGTATATCCATACATGCATCATGTACATATGATTATGACAAATCATAGAGCAGTTATAAGCATCTACAATTAACATCATGCCAAAAAAATTACTTGTCTGTTTATCTAAGCGAGTCTCAAAAGGCTTGGATTTCTCTCTTGTACAATATGCTGATCCCCTGAAATGATAATAGTAAGAGGTGAGTCTACAACACGACTCAGTGAGATATGAACATGCTACCATACTTATGAGGCTAGGTAATACAAGGCTAGCTTCACAAGAATGATTTGTCGCATTCTAAACAATAATACATGGTATCAATAGATAAACAGGTAATAATTTCAAATGCTGCAATCACATGAGTATCAATAATAAATCTCAATATGAATTGTTCTATTATAAAATGAATTTGGTTTCTGAATTCTTTTCTGAGTTCTGGGTTCTTTCTTTAGTAGAGTTCTACAAGATTTCTAATTTTGAGTTTTCTCATTTCTGAGTTCTGATTTTCTGAATTTCTTAAGAAGAGACAGAGGCATGTTAGTATGACGTATCTTCCCTTTTCTGATTCTAGATAAGGTTGGCCTAACCCTGCCCCTTGAAGCCTACTTTCTCCAGGTAGGGCCCGGATCTAACCCATCACTTGCAGGTTACCTATGTGCACATGGTCTAATAACATACTCTATTAGTTGGGTATCTTGTGAACTCATCAATCATGGCTAACAAGAAAAATATGATTCATAAAAGAATTACAATTAATAGGTTCAACATAACAAGGGAACCAGAAGATGCAAAGAATATGTATATCATCTGGACAATCTGGCATACAACATACTAGACTCAATCACATGGAGTCATATATCAAAGGAGTCATATAGATTCGAGAACAATTCAACAAGCCGTAAGATAAGAAAAAAGGATTACTACACAAGTATAGTAGCATGATTATACTCACCTGGACTATCTCAGGGGTTCTGATCTCTTTTTTAATTTTCTTGAACTTGAGAGGTACTAGGTATGACTTGTAGTTCTATTCCTTTTCTACTTTCACAAGCTATTGGGTAACATGCATAAAAATTACAAATGTTTGCATTAGTCATTCTTACATAAATCTTATTTCTTAACATATATCATTATAAATTTATATTTTCTTCTATAATGGTCAAATTGGTTTCAAGCCAACTTTCCCTAGAGTCTTGTACTTCATTATGTCCAAACTTAGCTCACAATTTCGAGTATCTTTATGTCTTGATTAACTTAATCATACTTGAACCTATTCGGTTTCACTGATTCGTCCGAGTAGGTCTTATTTGTGAAGACATAACTTTTTCTACATAGGTCCAATGTTTTTCAAAATTTCCATACCTCTAGTTAGCGTATAAATTCACATTTTTTCTTTTATCACCATTTCCTAATTCGGTCATTAAGGCTTCCAAATATCCCATTTCCTATCAGCCTTAATATTTTGTCACGAGTTGGATCTTTCCTGACTAAAATCATTATAACTTATTCATCTCTTATCCAATTGAGGTGATTCAAATTTCCATTTTCAATAGACTCATGTGGATATCAAATATCTAAAGAAGGTTTAAAAGTTATATGATTTGGATTTATTGTGATTTTTCTAAGGCTGTCACGTTTTTGTTCTCTTCTATGTTACTAAGGTCACTAACACTCTTCACTTATTTAGCCATATCTCACATGATACTCATCCAATTAAAATTCCCTTTATACAGCACTTACATGACACATTTTTTAGCATTTAATAAGAAGAACCCATCATCCAATTCTGACTCTAAAGTCCTCAAGCAATTAACTATCTTTTGTGTTTCAATCCCATTAGTATTCCGAACCAGTTTCAATTCAGGACTTATATCTTGTTTTTGACTCACCCTAAAATCGTAACAAAAATTTAAGGATACAGTAGACACCTATAAAGAAAAATTCTACAGAAATTTTCTTTGCATCTCTCATAAAGAAAAATTAGTTTTTATACTTAAAATTCCTTTACAATCTTTAGAGAATGAAAAAAATGGAATACGTTTTGTTAGAATGCCAGAAATTGTATGGTCTTTTAATTGTCTGCATATCAACCTTGATGGATTCAAATTTCTTAGGAGCATAATTATGAAGCCTTTTTGGACTAAGAGTTTGTGTGGAGGTAGGCCTTTTGGATTTAAAGAATTGAGAAAATTTTCATAATCTACTTGATGTCTTTGGTCAACCGTTTTGTCAAAACTCATGTATGAATGCATGGTTGGTGACAATTTGTTAATCATCATGTCATTAATTTCGTCAACACGGCTATTTGCTAGACACAATATACATCTATTTATTATCTCTATGGATTAGATGAATACAAACATAGATTAGGGAAGACATTTTCAAGAAACCTAGTGAAGGCAATGGTGAATCAAAAAGATGTAATTGTAATTCTTTTTTAAAAAAGGGATAGTAAAATATATATAATGAAAAATTTGTCAACCTATTAAGAGACTCATCCTTGCTATGATAAGGAATAACTGACTATTTTGGCAAGGATATTTGATCTTACTCTTCAACTGGTTCGACGCGTTCTCCCACACGTAATAAAAATTTAGAAAAAGCTGGATTTGATTAGCTCTCATATTTATCGTCAAAGAGAATTTAAGCATCTGTCGTTAAAGATATGAATTTAGAAAACTCAAATTAATTAGTTATTGTTTTGTAGCCTGGTTAATAACAGGCAACGTTTGATGAAAATCACCACCAAATATAACAATTTTTCCTCTAAAAGGTTCATTAGAGTCCATGATATCTTGAAGCAAACCATGAAATCCTTTAATAGCTTCTCGTTTTACCATGGAAGCCTCGTCCTATAAGATAAGACTACATTCAAATATCAATTTTCCAATACTACTTTGCTTACTAAATTGACAAACTTTTTTTTTTCTGAAATATCAAGCGAAATTTTAAATCTTGAGTGAGCTATCCTACCACCAGGAAGGACTGATGCCGCAACACCTGATATAGCAATTGCAATTGCAAGATGCCCTTATGATCGTAAATTTCCAAGGAGAGCTCGATATAAGAAAGTCTTCCCAGTTCCACCAGTACCATCAATAAAAAAACTTCCACCGCTCGAAGCCAAAACTGAATCGAAAAACAAATCAAATATGTATTTTTGCTCGTCACTCAACCTTGATTGCAATAATAGGTCTTCTAGATCAACCTGTATATTCTTCTCACTTTGTATTTCTTTACTTTGATTTTGATGATAATCAACACAAAATTGATGATCAATAAAATGGCATATGGCACCCCAATACCCCCTAGGAGGATATGGGAGTGCCACACGGGACTTACGAACAGAAACAAACAATTTTACTAATGCGAAAGCATTTCAAAACACACTAAACATTCATTACATAAATTTTCAGAAACTAAAACAAACATACATTGCATAGCATAAGTTCAGAAACCATCCTGTATTATGGTTATTACAAAACCTTCACAAAAATTCACATACAAACCAAAAATCAAAACTCAAAATACATTTTTTTGGTAAAACAAAAACTCAGACTCTTTTGACTATTGCGATTAACTCTGAATCTACATTGGACAAATCTACCGTGCTAAGCATATAGCTTAGTGAGTAATAACTAAACTATTCTAACCATAACAGATACTAAATCATGTTATACAAAATCATCTCAAAATACTAAACTTCAGAATAGGATAAGATTTATTAATGTTGGTAGGATTTTAAAATATGGTTTAGCTGAATTAAGTGGTAAGAATATGTATGTATAAGGGCATTTTGGGAAGATCACTTAAGCATTAAAGTCATAAGGCATAAGGGAAGGGTAAAAATGGACAATTGATGCTCAATAAGGGTATAAGAGTAAGAGGAAAAATAGTTGGCTTGGGTTAGAAGAAGAAGAAAAGAAAATTGAAGAAAGAGAAGAGAGAGTCGTAGAGAAGAGAGAAGGAGAGGAAAAGCAGAAAAAGCTAGGCTTCATCTTTGCTTGGATTTTAAGAAGGAGTTTAAGGTGGTTCAAGAAGGGAAAAAGATAAAGGAAGAGAAGAGCTTTCATTAGAGCTAAGAAACTCTTCATTTGGTAAAGATTCAAGGTAAAGTTGATCTTAATATTTTGGAGTTTTGAAAGGGTTTTGGTTCATAAAGCTTAAGAAATGTACGAGTTTAAGGATTCTAGGATCAATTTTATGAATATTTATCTTTCAGTTTTCTAATTAGAGTTTATTTTTGAATGGGGATTTTTGCTAATGTTGAAGGGAGGCAAGAAAGCCAAGAGGAGCGAGAGTAGATGCAATTTGAACAAAGTTTAAGCAAGGAAAATAAGGTGGGTTTCATGTTTATAATTGAGTAATGAGCCATGAATATTTCCTTTTAAAGCAAGAAAATAAAATGATTTCAGTTACTTCATAAATGTTGCTTTTATTGCTTTGAATGAATTGCAAAATTGCTACATATTTTGGTGTATGAATTTTGATGATGAATTGTGAATTGCTAAATGAAAGGGTTTTCAAAAAATTACATGTTCATGAAAAACAAGTTTTCAAAATGTTGCCATTTGGGCAATCTGTTTTCAAGTCATGAATTACATGTTATGTGGGTTTAGTGTAATCCATTCAAGAATATCACGTGCACGTTGATCAAGTTAAAGGCTTCTCCCGCCTGTCCGCTAGTGGCACGAGGCTCTTTCATGGACTCCCTCAAGTTTACGATTCCACAGGACCATTATGTAGAATTATGTAGTTCATATTTATGGATCTACCCAAACCAATTTGATGTGTTTATGTGCTTATGAGATGTTACAAGTTTGATGCATACATGATTTATAATTGCTCATGAATTGTTTGATAAATTGAGAAATTCGAGAAATAAGTGTTTGGTGATTTTTCATGCAAAATTACTTGGCTTCCAAAATGTAAAATGGCAATGCATTTTAAAAAGAGTTTTTGCTTGTTTCTCGATTATAAATCTGTTACCGGCGAGCTTTTAAGCTCACCCCTGCTCTCCTTCCCCTATTCAGGTGATGACAAGAGACCGAGTGAAAGAAAGTCAAGACATCACTTCGAATTTACATGTTTTGTTTTGTTTTGGAGTAGCTTATGTAAAACAAGGATGTAATTGCATTTTGAGCAATTATTATTCAAGTATCTTATGTAATTTGGAGATTTTGGAACATTAATGTATTGTAGCTTGAAATGCCATTAAAGCTTTGTAAACTCTTATTTTATGATGTTATTGAAATATGAATTTGTGTATGGATGATTGTCAAGTCGAAATGTGAATTTGTGTATGGATGAGGTGGAGTTGAAATATGAATTAATTAAGGATAAGTTGGTATTAGGTACATTTGAAGAAGTTATCAATTTGAGATGATAAATTTTAAATACAAATTGTTGTTACATATACGGGAGATGTATTATGGAAAGGAAAGATATGAATTGTGTTTTGACTTTAAAGGAAAAACTAGATTAATCTAGGCTAAATTAGACAAAGTTGTCTCAGGAAAGTCGTAGCTTATCCTCTTAGCTTTCTAACGCTATAAAGTATGTAAATTTTAGGTATCAGAGTTGAGAGATATGAGCTATGGTGAATGATGAGAATTTGTGTATGTTATGAGTCATTTGATTTGAGATTTGGGAGTTTAATGAACTCAAATTGGTAATTGAATGTTTAAGAAGTGTTATTGCATTAAAAGAAGTGAAATTAGGAAGATTATGAGTGAAAGAAATGTTAGAATGGACATAGGAAGCTTTTGAGAGGCTTTGGAGGGTTTAGGAAACCCCTATTATCCGTTAAATGGACCTTCTTGGTCCAAAAATGACCCCCAACCTCGCCTCAGGCCAAAAATGCCTCCCAACCTTAACAATGTCCGTTAGGCGGACATGCATGTCCATTTAACAGACATTCATATGATAACTACAGTAAATCAAGATTTTGACCCTTTTAGAGGCAGAATCTCGCTTTTTGTCTTCATAAAAGTTGTAGATCTAGAAGTCTACTTACAAATAGTCAAAGAAGGACCTCAATCTGAGGTTTCTAGAGAAAGTTATTCTAATTATCCCAAGAGAGGTACAATATGATTGAGGATATAAACATGTTTGAATCGTTTGGCAATAACTTCATTGTCCAAACTCAAAATGAAGTGATTCTTGAAGCAATGGTTTCCTAACTCATTCATCCATCCCCCCCATAAAAATTGGTAGCTTTTAGTTCTAATATTAAAAATATTGATGGAAAGAAAATGAGGGATTGGTTGGAAGAGCATAACCAGGTTATAAACATACTTTGGCATTTTAATCATATCTTGATCTATAGGGCTCCGATTGAGATGGCTCTTGCTTCAAAATAAACTAGAGACTTAGAACTACAATTTTCTTTAAGAAGTCAACTTGTGATTTTGGTGATTGACTGGTGTAGATGCGCCACTCTTGTGGGATGATGGCTAATGAGGGTTCTGTGAAATAACCCAGAAGGAAACCCACTCACGCTTTAGGACTCTGGAATGATGGTTGGGCTCTAGAAACGGGGACCAACATTTGGAGTCGATATTCTCTAGCAGAAACAAAACCATCTTCATAGAATTCTTCATTTGCAACTAGTAGTAAAGAAGATGAATTTGATAAATAAAAGGGTGGAATTAAATAATATTTTAAAAATGATAAAACAAAAAGAGAAACTTGCTTGTGTTTTCCACTGTGAACAATTCAGATGGATAAGTAAAGGAGTTGAAATAAACATCAGTTCCCTCATCCAAAACATTGTTCATGTTTCTCTTTGGAATTAACTGCTTAATTCTGCGATGCCGTCCAGATTCACCACGAGGAAATAAAAGAGGATATTGAAGGGGGTCATAACATGCATAATAAGATTGAATTCTATAACTTATACTCGTGTGAGTATGACTTAGATGTGAGGACATTTATCAATTTGTTCATCATCAATCTTAGTCCATATAGTAGCCACTTATGACGTAGTAGGAAGATTATAAACACTTTGATCAAGGCCTGGATAACACCTCAGGACTATTGCATGATTCTCAAGTGATGGAATCTCCCTAAGACTTCAAAAGAACTTGGCATAAGCATTATCTTGTAGAATTGCCATAATTAGTTTTAATGTATTCTCACAAAGTTTATCACAACTGTTAGTCCTTCTTTTTAGTTCCTCATCAGTATCAAAGAAATAGAGATGGATTCCAGATACCTTATTAGTTGTTGAAACTAAACTATCAAAGAAATGATAAACTTGACCTTGAACACGAAATGTATAAACCCCTTTCTTGTTTTTTGTTAGTTCTCGATCTTATCTAATTCCATAGGAAGTAAAAGCTACATTGTTATTATATGTACAAATGTTTTTCCTAAAATGTTTTGATTTTTCATCATTGTCAATAAATAATTATTTTAAAGCATATGACATTTAAGGAGCAACAATGGAAATATGTCTTGACGAACAACAGAATGATGGAGCTTTAAGATAAAAATCTCTTTGCATGACAATGTTCACAATTTGGAACAAAACGAAGTTATTGAGACTCAACAGGTAAATTCTACAACGATGCTAACTTTGATGAAGAACGATGACGATTTATCCCTTAAAATATATAAAAATAAGATGATCACTTTTTGTAGTAATAATATTACAAATAGTAAAAATATAGGTAAAAAAATTTATACCTTGATCTTCAACACATATCACTGAGTTAGGTTGAATTGGAAAAGAAGATACAGTTGGACAATTTGAATTATCACATGTCATATTAGATGCTTCAAATGTTGATGTTGTATCAACAATTTCTTCTAGTTGGAGAGAAGAATGAGTTGGATCAACATGATTCACATTAAAATCGAGGGATTGATTTTGTAATAGTTGATCACTAAATTGATGAATGAAAAGTTGACCACCGGAAGGTTCATTATCAATGAAAAGATTCGAATGTTGATCACTAATTGTTTGACAAATCGTAGGCAAAGTAGCGTTTCTCTTTTTTGTAGCATGAGTTTCTCTAACTTGTCGCAAGAATTCTTGCATTTCATTTTCTAGCATTTCAGTATGCTTTTGACGTCTCTTGGCATTTCTATACATATCTGAATGTAGACATTATTTACGGTCTTCATATCGATTTATCATGAACCAATAATATCTATTGTATTCGTTAATATAACAAAATACATGCAACAAACCATATGTTTAAGAAAGAAGCTTAATCATACATTTAACAAAGAAGATAAATAAAGAAAAAAAGTAATCATCATATTAATGAGGGACAAATAAAATGGAATTTTATATAATAATTTTTTTTGACAAAATTAGACATAACTGAATAGCGCAATAATGAACAATGTAAGAACGAACAAGAAGAAAACCTTTAAAAAAATTAAGGTCAAATGTGATTAGGAAAAACAATTTCAGGAAATGAAATATTTAAAATATTAATTACAGATATGACGTAACAATTATGCAAGTGAAAGCTACTTAAAATTGTTTATCATGTATTTTGCACAGACAAAATAACTGAAAAAATAAATCCAAGAATTCTATTTAATGTTAGATAGGAAAAATCCTTATCATTATATAAAGAAGATAAGATAACATTAATATAATCATATGTAGCTTACTTTCAACTTTTTATTATTGTAATTTATGAAAAATAAGTTTTTTAATTCATAATTTTCCATATTTGAGATGTAAATGGATTAAATGGTACATGAAATTATAACTATGTATATTTATTGAAGCTTAATGAAATAAATAGTTTAGTAATAATTTATAATTAAGAATATTATGAAAATACAATAAAATTTAATACATAAAACGCACGACACTCATGATGCAAAGGGAATAAGTCATAATTAATAATAATAATTAATAATTATCATAAGTTGCAAGGGTGACTAACAATATATTAATAATAATTATAATAATTATAATTAATATTTAATTAAATTAACTCAATATTAAAAGACACAATTATGACTTTTTAATATATAGAGAAATAGTTAACAAGAATTTTTAGAAAAAGTTAGAATTTGTATACGATTACAGTTAGAGAAGAAAGAGATAAAAAGGAAATAAAAGTTTACAGTATAAACATAACAGTAAAAGTTGACCATAAAAAAAACGCACAGCTGTGACTTATTGGTCACAATTGTGAACGCTTTAATATATAATGATGCTTAGTAACTAATGACTAATAACTTTAATAATTATCGCTTTCTTAAAAACTCCACGTTCAGCTAACGGTTGAAATTTTCATATAACAGTTGATAAAAAAAAGTGTAAAATAGTTGCATTATAAACATCACCACAATATTATCCTAAAAATCTAATACATTAACACAATATAATCCTAAAAGTGTAACATCTGTTATCTAACCTTATAAACATGAATATCATGGACTTCAATGACATCCGTGAGGTCTTCAATTTCAATGCAGAAATTGATAAAAATTTAATAGACTGAACATTCAGAATTAAAATTAAACAATTAAATTAACTCTGTCAAAAACTCCAGATGACGATTGAAATTTTGGTATAACAGTTGATGGAAAAAAAGTATAAAACTGTTGTATTTATATTTCAAAAAAGATGATAATGATTAATGAAATATTAACACAATATTATCCCACAAAAATAATACATTAATCCGTGAGATGCTCACAGGTAGAAATTTTAAATTTCATAAAGCTAACATTCAAAATCACAAATGAAATTAATAAAAATTTAATAAATAGAAAAAATTACGAAAAAGGGTAAGGAATAACTTATAGATGGTAGTAATCTCTTGTTTGCTAAAATAGGAAGGCTGAGTTGTGTGGAATATACAATTTATATAGTTTGAAGATGGAGAATTGTGATCTCAGAAGTTAGGTTACAGAAGTGAACTTAGAGAAGAAAATATAAAGACATTGTTTGATTGATTTAGTAAAGAAATAATTATCATGTCACGTCTTTTAATTAGAAAGCGACTAATTATAAATACTGGCGCAATTGACTTATATATTAACATGTCACTTAAAAAAATTTAATTATCAACATCTCAATAAATATATTATAATTTATTATAATTAATCAGTTAATAAATTTGTTTATTAACGATAATTTTCAGGATATTTAATTTTAATGTATACATGTGATACACGTGCATAATATATTATAATTAACCAATGAATTAATTATCATTTAATTAATGGATTAAATAAGTATTTTAATTAATTAATTGA
>JANZLF010000222.1:26351937-26374293 GCA_026546835.1 Erythroxylum foetidum
TATATATGTATATGATATTATGGAAATGAAAGATAGGACTTTTGTGGATGATGAGAGTTGGATGCAAGTGATAAATGAAATGAGTGGATATTAGAGAGTCTAATGGAATAATAATGATAGTTGAATGGTTATGTTAATGACACTCTAAGTTTGTATAGTGCAAATTTTCAAGCTTTCATAGGTGTAGAAATTGTGGTTTTGATGAATCAAATAGGTTGAGATTTGAGAATTTGATTAGATAAATTTGGTGTTTGAGTTGATATGAAGTGAGTTTACACTATAAGAGTTAGATTTGTGGAGTTTATGAGTGAATATGAAGTTATATTAGATGTAGGAAGCATTGGAGGGGCTTTGGAGGGGTTTGGGGAACCCCTATGTCCGTTAAACAGACATGGATGCCTGTTTAATGGACCTTCTCAGGTGATTTTGGCTCCCAACCCTGACAATGTCCGTTAAACGAACATTCACGAGATAACTACAATAAATTACTATTTTTGACCCTTTTAGAGGCAACATCTCACTTTGTGGTCTTCATTAAAGTTGTAGATTTTGAAGTCTGCTTTCAAATAGTCTAAGAAAGAACTCAATCAGGCATTTTTATCAAAAGTTATGGCAATTGCTCCAAGAGAGGTACAAAATGACTAAGGACATAAACATGTTGGATTGTTTTGTCCATAACTTCCTCATCTGACCTATGCATGATGTGATTCTCAAAGTGATAGATTCCTAAGACATGTATCTATCTCTACATGAAAATTGGTATCTTTTTGAGTTTATTTGACAAAGTTTGATGAAAAGAAAATGAGGGATCGATTGGAAGAGCATAACTGGGTTATGAATATATGTTAGATTTTTAAGCATATCTTGAGCTATAGAGCTTCGATTGAGATGATTCTTTCTTCAAAGGAAACTAGAGATGTGGAGCTACAATTGTTGTGAAGAAGTCAAATTATGATTTTGGTGATTAACTAGTGTGGGCTCACCACACTTGTGAGATGACGACCAAACAAAGTTCTTTGGAATAACCCTGCAGATTTATAAGCTCAAGGTTTATGACTTCGGATGTTAGGCTCCGAATATGAGGTCCAACTTATTATAGTATTAGAGTAAGAGTTGGATTCTGAAAACAAGCGGGATCCAATAGAAATTAACAAATACAGCATTCAATTTAGCATATATCATATTCAATTTAGCAAAAAAAAATCCTACAGGATTTAGTAAAGCCACAATTAATTTAGTGAAAATCCATACAATTTTTTGGACGGTAGTATTCATCAGGAAGTAGTTTTGTACTTATGTTGTTGCACTTGCAATACTAAAGTTTGGATCTTTTTTCATATCTTTAAGGTCAAAAAGCTAGTGCGAGATCAGTAATCTCTGGAAAAGGACCAATGATGTATAATTTGAACACAACATGAATTAAGAACCAAAGCAGGAATTTTAACTCCACAATTTTTGATGAACTGATCTATATGGTCATGTTATTCTAATATTAATCCTTGTCTTCCTCAGGGAGTTCTACATGTCTCACTCTTACATGTTATTCTAACATAATTGACCATCATCTCGTAGATCTGGTTCATCTAAATTAGAAACTTCCAAGCACTCCCATAGCTGAAGGTTTGGTCAATGCACTAGAAAAATTGCTATACTATTTTGCTAATGTTTTATAGGACTTGGACAAAGTAAAAAGAAAGGTCTTAATGAATCAAAAAATACAAATATGTAAGTTTTAAAAACTTATTTTTATTAATTAAATGTATTATCTATATTTAAGTAACTCAACTCATAAGTCCACATACTCAATAAAACACTAAATGACCATAGCAATAGATAACAGCAATAAAATCACTAAAAATATTAGCTACAATAACAAAATAGCAATAGCAGCAAACTAGAAACTAAGAGAATTGTATTAACAAGTACGTTGATGATCATGGATAATAATTTCTCCACACATTTCTATATATAAAATCAATAATAATGGTATCAAGATCAATTTTGTTCAACATATCCTTTTTAATACATAAAATAGTTAGATCATTCAACCTTTCTTCTTAAAATTGATGACCTCAAGTACGTGTTTAGTAATTTAACTTTGAAAACCTTCTATCAACTAATACTACAGTCATAGTTATAGTCAAATGAATTCGATAAGCAATTGAAACATTTGGATAATAATCTGCAATTTTAACAAATTCAATAATTTGTAAAGATGGCATTAACTTATTTAAGTCATTTGTATCAATTTTAAATATGAAAAAAGTTTGTCTAAATTCTCATCTAGCACGTGAAAAAGTAGTTGTAAAATTAGTGCAACATTTAGTTCATTATTATCCAATCACCTCAATTTTTTTGAATCAAATAAAAATCAAATGGTAGTTTTAGATATCGTTAATTGTTCAAATCTATTCTTCAACAAAGCAATTGCGATATCTACAATAGCTAGAAAGTAATTAACTCTAAAGAAATTCTCAGTTGATGTATTTCTCCATCATGATCATTCTCATCTAATCCTCACTATCGATATCTTTAAACATTTTTAGATTATATAATGTAAAAACATTTATTCATAAATTATCTTATATCTGTTATTTTAAGGCTTAGTTTACAAATTAGTGCATTGTAAGTTATAAATATTTAAACATCAATTGAAACATGATTTATGGGCAAGCGAAGGGTAGCACATAAACTGTAAAATAGTTTTGCTAAATTTGGGCATGACATCTAGATGATCACATTTGTTAATTATTCATATAATACTCACTTGTCTCCAAATTGATAGGATCTTCTTCTCTTTTAGTATCTTTTAGGCTTAGGCTTAGGCCTATGCTTATGTGTATTACGAGCTATTAAAGTAATAGCATGAAATTTAATTAATATTTAGTTTGAATTTATGTACTTCATTTGTCTTATACAAAATGTTTATTATTCATTGTAACAAATATTTTTCAAATTATTTCAAATTAATTTAATTAAAAGTTTTTACATAATATATAAATTATTATCTATTAAATAAATATCTAACATCACATAATAAATCTTTTAAGTGTTAAACTAATGGATAGATACTGCGCAAATGCACAATAATATAATGCTCACTTAATTTAATTCTACAATTGTTTATTTTAAACATGTTATATTATTATATTATTTAATGTATAAATCAATATCGGATAATTTAAAATTTTTAATAAAATTATAAATATTGAAATTTATATTTTCTTAAGAATGTTTAAATTTGTTACATTAAAAATATATAAGTTAAAATATTATTAATGAATTAGTAATATTAGTTAGTAAAAATTTGGAATGAAAAATTTAAAAATTAAGGAAATGTTTATATAGTGTAATGTATTTGTTATAAATGGATAAAATATATAAAATAAATTAAAAATATTATAATATGTGAGCAAAAAGTAATAAAGATATATAGTAGGTGTGACTCAAACAAAATAAGTTAAAAATATATAAATATTGTGTAATTTAAAATTTTGTGATAAAATTATAAATATATAAATTTTGAAACGTAGAGTAAGAATATAATTATGATAGAATTATTAAAAATATATAAATTAGAATATTAAAATTGGATTGGTAAAATGGGTTATTAAAAAGTTGTAATATTGTAGTTAATTAACATAAAAACAAGTCATAAGTTACATTAATATTGCGTAATTTAAAATGTTGTCATAAATTATAAATATTTAATATAGGTAAATTTTTTATCGTAAATTAAATATTGTAGTTAAAACGAATGTTAAATTTTGTTGTCATGAATTAAATATTTTTGCTAATTGAGATAATGAAAACAAGTCGTAACATGTCATATTATTTAATGCGTACATGAATAAAGTGTAATTTAAAATTTTTTGATTAAATTATAAATATTTAAATGTATATTAAGAAAATAATTATGATAGAATTATTAAAAAATATATATGTTAGAATATTAAAAATGAATTATTAAAATTATTCTGTAAAATTTTGGAATCAAAAAGTAAATAATTTAGGAAATCTATATTGTGATGTATTTGTTATAAATGGATAAAATATAGAAAGCAAATAGAATTGTACTGCTGAGTCACTCATATTACCTATTAAGTTATGCCCGTGACTAATAAAAACTAATTAGAAAATTTTTCAATTAATTAAAATAAAAAAGACATACTTGTGACATGACTGAATTAACTAAGCAAAAAAATTATTGGGTGTGACTTTGTAACTAATTTTATATTCTTTAACCTAATTCTGAAATCACACCTGTTCTTGTATTAAAACCAAGACAGTAAATTATAATTTTTAGTGGCATCACATTAACGATATTTGACACTTTTTCGATTGTTACAGGAAATTGTATGAGTATATTTTGAAAGAACCAATACAAGAGGGACATTTTTGTAAATAATGAACAAAGTGGCTTATAAAAGAAGCTAACTACAAAAAAGACAAAAACTTGTCTTCCTCCTCCTCCCTCACTTACAAGAATTCACCATGGAAGCTTTCTTTCAAAGTTTTCAAGTTTTGTAATAAGAATGTGAAGGAGAATCAAGCCGTTCAGTAAATACAAAACAGTAAGCCTCGATCCTGACACTTGATTCTACCGGTTGGAAATTAGTTTCTCACTTTTTTATCCATGTTTATGAAACCCAGATGATGAAATTTATGGGTTTGATGATTTTGATGATGGATTCTTATTCTTTGATGTCTAATCACAAATTAACATGAGGAAATTTTCATTTTTATGGTGATTTGGGGCTAAATCAAAACCTAGGGTTTTGGAGTTCAAGCTGCCAAGAGAGACAGATTTATAGGTCCTTCTTATATAATTTTCTTGAGCTACTTATTGTGTGAATTTGGAAAACCTCAAAACTTGGAAGTTGTAGATACATGTGTCTTCTGTATCCCTGAATTTGTTTACGAATTTAGGGTGAGCCAAACAAATGAGATAGGTCCCGAATTGAAACTGGTACAAAATAACAGCAGGATTGAAACACGAAATGAAAGTTAATTTTTTGAGGACTTTAGAGTTAGAATTGGATTATGAGTTATAATTATGAAATGCTAAAAAATGTGTCATCTGAATCTGAGTGCCGTATAAAGGGAATTTTAATTGAATGGGTGTCCTGTGAGATATGGCTAAATAAGTGAAGGGTGTTATTGACCTTAGTAACACAAAAGAGAACAGAAACAGGGCAGCTTTATAAAAATCACAATAAATACAAATTTCATCATTTTTTAGCCTTCTTTGATATGTGATAGCCATATGAGTCCATTGAAAATGGAGATTTGAATCAAATCAATTGGATGATGAATAAGTTATAATGATTTGAGACAGGAAGGGTCCAACTCATGACAGAATATTAAGGCTGACTGTAAATAGGATGTTTGGAAGTCTTATGACCAAATTAAAAAATGTTCATAAAAGAAAAAATGTGAATTTATGTGTTAAATAGAGGTATGGAAAGTTTGAAAAACATTAGACATATGTATAAAAAGTTATGCCCTCGCGAATGAGAACTACACTAATGAATTAGTGAATTAAATATAAATTTTTTTAATGATGTGTGTTAAGAAATGAGATTTATGTAAGAATGACTAATGTGGGCATATGTAACTGTTGTGCGTGCTACTCAATAGTTTGTAAAAGCAGATGAGGTATAGAACTAGAAGTCGTACCTAGTACCTCACAAGTTCAAGAAGATTAGGAAAGAGATCAGAATCCCTGAGATAGTCGAGGTGAGTATAATCATGCTACTATACTTGTGTAGTAATCCTTTTTATCTTGCGAATTTGTGAATTATTCTTGAATATGTATGACTTATTTGATATATGACTCCATGTGATTGAATCTAGCATGTTGGATCCCAGATTGGCTAGATGATATTCAGATTCTTTGCATCTTCTGGTTCCCTTATTGTGTTGAACCTATTGATCGCAATTCTTTGATGAATCATGTTTTTCTTGTTTGCCATGATCGATGAGTTCGTGGGAAACCCAACTGATAGGGTATATTATTAGACTATGTGTACATAAGTAACCCGCCGGTGATGGGTTAGATCTGGATCCTTCCTAGAGAAGGCAGGCCTCTAGGGGATGGGTTAGGCTAACATTGTCTAGAATCAGAAAAGGGGAGATACGCCATACTAGCATGCCTCTGTCTCTTCCTAAAAAATTCAGAAAATCTGAACTCAAAATGATGAGAAATTATAATTAAAAAACGAACAAGTTCAGAATTAGAAATCTAGTGGAAATCTATCAAAGAAAGAACCTAAAACTCAAAACTCAAAACTCAAAACTCAAAACTCAAAACCCAAAACAAAAAAAAAAAGAATTTAAAAACCATATTCATTTTTTTAATAACAGATATATTCATATTGAGCTTTATTATTGATACTCATGTGATGTTGCATTTGACATTACTACGTATTTATTCATTGATACCATGTATTGTTGCTTAGAATGCCACAGACCATTCTTGTGAAGCTAGCCTTGTATTACCTAGCCTCACAAGGATGGTAGCATGTTTATATCTCACTGAGTCATGTTGTAGACTCACCTCTTACATCATCATTTCAGGGGATTAGCAAATCGTACGAGAAAGAACTCCAAGCCTTTTGAGACTCATTTGGATAAATAGACAAGTAAATTTTTTTGGCATGATGTAAATTACAGATGCTTATAGCTGCTCCATGGTTTGTCATAATCAAATGTACATGATACATGTATGGATATGCTATGTTATTGAGAATGATGTCAGTTGATATTATAAGACGATCATAGATTGGCAGATTATAAGTAGATAATGTATGTTAGAATTACAGATTGAGATCTTTACTTTGTTCAGAACTATTAAGTAGGTATAAGGATTAATCAGACAAACGAATGGGTCATGTCGAATTTTCAGTAGAATATAGAAAAAATTAGGCTTACTACAGGTTTTGGTGACATTAAGCCTACCCATTCCCTAGTGCCAACACGGTCTAAAAGGCGAGTCATGCCAATTTCAGATGAAAAAACAATATTTAATATAAGCACCATGTGAATGTTTAATTTGTGAGCAGAAACTTTTGTTTCTTGAATAGTTTCACTTTATTATATAACTGTATGTTTTGATGTTTATGTAGTATTTCATGTTTTTCTAGTTGAATGTTTCTGTTCAATTGATAGCGCTTCATCGGTGTGTTATATATATAGGGATTATTGGTGTGTTAGAAATAAATAATAGTTTTGTAAATAGCTTCCAAATATTTACATCCACGTATTAATTTAAGCTAAATATGCTCTTTGGTCTTCTTCTCTTGTGTTGAGTGAAAAGCGTGCATTTGATGAAGTTATTTGATGAAGTTATCAAGTTATCGTTTATGAATATAAAATAACATATTTCTAAAACTAGTTGATGATGTGATTACTTAACATTTGAAGAGGTACATATATACTGAATATTAGTAAATAATAATTAATAATAATTAACAATTAATAATGTAGGGCCACGACTAACATATATATTAAATAATAATATTTACTATTTAATCTATTAATTATATTTTAATACATCAATTAATTAGATATATATTTATTATTAATAATAAAAATTGAATAAACTTAATAGTTAATTATAAATAGTTAATTTATAAATAAAGTATAATTTAACAAAATTCATTACATTTTAATTATTAACAATTATATCAAAATTAATTAATTAAATTAATTTTGTCACAGTGATACTTAATTAATGCCTGTGAATTTATATTTAATTATCTTAATAATATTAAGTAATCAATCTATTAACTATAAATTAATTATATATAAATTATATTTAATAAAGTTTTATTTATCTAGTAATTATTAATCATTAAGTGTAATTATTTTTATGAATTTTAAATTAATTTCAAATTAAATCAGTCATAGATTTTGATTTGTATTTGAATGAGTTGATGTGAAATGGAAGCAAAAATAAAAAGAGAAATAGTGAAGACATTAGTTAGAAATCGTAGATTAAGCAAAGGAGAGGAAGAAGTGATGAAAAATGCTACTTCATAAAAATTTGGAGAAGAACCTCTATCATGATCGTAAAAATTTAGAGAACAATTGTGAAAGGAACTCTTGATAAAGAGAATGCTACGAAGAAGAAGAAGAAGAAAAGTAAAGAGAAGGATAGGCATAATGTACCAATGTTAAAGTAAAAAAACAATATTTAACATAAGTGTTTTGTGAATGCTTAATTTGTGAGCAAAAACTTTTGTTTCTTCAATAGTTTCACTTTATTATATGATTGTAGGTTTTGATGTTTATGTAGTGTTTCATGTTTTCATAGTTGAATGTTTATGTTTAATTGATAGTGTTTCGTTGGTGTCATATATATAGGGATTGATGGTATGTTACAAAAACATAAATGTTTTTGTTAATAGTTTCCAAATATTTACATCCACGTATTTATTTAAGCTAAATATGCTCTTTGGTCTTCTCTTCTGTTGTGTAAAAAGCATAAATTTGATGAAGTTACTTGATTGAGTTATCATTTGTGAATATAAAATAGCATATTTCTAAAACTAATTGATGATATAATTACTTAACACTTGAAGAGGTACTTATATACTGAATATTGTTATACAATAATTAATAATGCAGGGTTATGACTAACATTTATACTAAATATTAATATTTACTACTTAATCAATTAATTATATTTTAGTACATTAATTAATTATATATTAATTTTTATTAATTATAACTGAATAAGTTTAACAGTTAATGATTAATAATTAATTTATAAACAAATTATAATTTAATAAATCATTTTTTGGGATATAAGTATCATTAATTACATTTTAATTAATTAATTTTTCATATATATTAAATATATTATTAATTAATTAATTAATTATGTTATAATTAATCAAGTAATAACAATATTTTAATTAATTAATTAAGTATTTAATAAAAATTGGTATAACATTATATAGGTGTTAATGATAAATTAATTATTAATCATCAACAATAATTTTTTAAGAATTTTAGATTAATTCTAAATTAAGTCAGTCATAGATTTTGATTTGTATTAGAATGAGTTGAGGTGAAATGGAAGTAAAAATAAAGAGTAAATAATGAAGAGAGGGAAATTATATCCTAGATATATTGAACCATTTGAGATCCTTGAAATGGTTAGAAATGTGTCATATCGGTTGGCTTTGCCTCCTCATCTTAGCTATGCGAATCCATTTTTCAACATATCAATGTTAAGAAAGTACATTCCATAGCCTTCTCATGTATTACAAACCCCAAAAGTGGAAATAGCAAAGAATCTTTCTTATGAAGAAACTCCAGTTGCCATCATAGACAGATAAATTAGAAAATTACGGAATAAAGAATGACTAAAATTCAATGGGAAAATCAAAGAGTTGAGGAATGTACATGAAAAATAGAAGAATCAATGAGAACTAGATATCCATAGTTGTTTTCCCAATAAGGTAAATTTCTAAAATTCGTGGACAAATTTTAATAAGGGGAGAATGTAACATCTAGTATTTGATTTACAAAAAAAATCGGTATAAAAATTGGTATTTGAGAATAATGTCATTAAAGCCAAGACAGTGGATCATAATTTTTGGTGACATCAAATTAAGAATGTTTGACACTTTTTCGGTTGTCACAAGAAATTGTACGAGCGGATTTTAAAGAACCAGTACAAGAGGGACATTTTTGTAAATAATGAAAAGAGTGGCTTATAAAGGAAACCAAGTGCAAATAAGACAAACACTTGTCTTCCTCCTCCCTCACTTGGTCGAATTTACCATGGAAGCTCCTCTCTCAAAATCTTCAAGCTTTGTAACAAGAAAGTGAAGGAGAATCAAGCCGATAAGTCGATAAAAGACGGTAAGCTTCGGTCTTGACACTTGATTCTACCGATAGGAATTTAGTTTCTCACTTTCTTTTGCCATAACTAGGAAACCCACTTGATGGAATTTATGGGTTTGATGATATATTCTTATTCTTTGATGTCTAATGATTAATTAACATGAGGAAATTTTCATTTTTTACAATGATTTTGGCCTAAACCACTAGAGTTTTGGAGTTCAAAGCTGCCAAGCGAGGTAGATTTGTAAGACCTTTTTATACAATTTTTTGAGCTATTTAATGTGTGAATTTGAAGAAATTCAAAACTTGAAATTTGTTAGGTGTCTACTATATCCCTGATTTTTTTTTTACAAATTAAGGGTGAGCTAGAAAAAAAAAGAGATATAACTCCCGAACTGAAACTAGTTCCGAATACCAACAGGATTGAAACACAAAATGAAAGTTAATTGTTTCAGGACTTTAGAGTCAGAATCAGATGATGAGTTCTTTTAATGAAATGCTCAAAAATGTGTCATCTAAGTGTTGTAAATAGGGAATTTTAATTGGATGAGTATCCTGTGAAATACGAGTATATGTAATTTTTATGCATGTTACCCAGTAGCTTGTGAAAGTAGACGAGGAATAGAACTAGAAGTTGTACCTAGTACCTCTCAAGTTCAAGAAAATTAGATAAGAGATCAGAACCCCTGAGATAATCAAAGTGAGTATGATCATGCTACAATACTCGTGTAGTAATCCTTTTTTTTTAATCTTGCGGCTTGTTGAATTGTTATCGAATCTGTATGACTTATTTGATATATGACTCCATATGATTGAGTCTAGCATGTTGTATACTAGATTGGCTAGATGATATTCAGATTCTTTGCATCTTCTAGTTCCCTTGTTATGTTGAACCTATTAATTGCAATTCTTTGATGAATCATGTTTTTTTTAGCCATGGTTGATGAGTTCACAAGATACCCAACTAATGGAGTATATTATTATCAGACTATGTGCACATAGGTAACCCATTGGTAATGGGCCAGATTCAAGTCCTACTTTGAAAGGGCAGGCCTCCAAGGGCAGGGTTCGGCTAGCTTTGTCTAGAATCAAAAAATGGGAGATACAATATACTAATATCGATCCGTCTCTTCATAAAAAATCCAAAAAAATCAGAACTCAGAATTAGAAATCCTATGGAAATCTACCAAAGAAAGAACCCAAAATTCAAAAAATAATCCAGAACTCAGAAAAGAATTTAGAAACCAGATTCATTTTATAATACAACAATTCATATTAAGATGTATTATCAATACTCATGTGATTGCTTACCTGTTTACTTATTGATACCATGTATTGTTGTTTAGAATTCCATAAACCATTCTTGTGAAGCTAGCCTTGTGTTACCTAGCCTCACAAGCATGGTAGCATGCTTATATCTCACTGAGCTATGTTGTAGACTCACATTTCACTATTATCATTTTAGGGGATTAGCAGATCGTACGATTGAGAAATCCAATCCTTTTGAGACTCGCTTGGATAAACAAATAAGTAATTATTTTTAGCATGATGTTAATTATAGATGCTTATAATTACTCCATGGTTTGTCATAATCATATGTACATGATACATGTATGAATATGCTATGTTATTGAGAATGATATCAGTTGATGATATGAGATGATCATAGATTGATAGATTATAAGTAGATAATGTATTTTAGAATTACAGATTGAGATCTTTACTTCTTTTAAAACTATTAAGCAGGTATATGGATAATTAATCTAACAAACGAATGGGTCATGCTAGATTTTTAGTAGAATATAGAAAAGTTAGGCTTATTATGGGTTTTGGTGGCATTAAGCCTACCCATTTTATAGTGTCAACATGGTCCAAAAGGTGGTTCGTGTCAAAGGGTATTAGAGCCAAAGGATGTGTGCGGGAATGAGAAGTAGAATGGATAGGCTACTAACCATACAAAGAAACCCAAACACATCAAAGGTATTTTAAAATACCTTCCTATTCCTAAGCAACTCAGTAAAATAAAGATGAAGAGAATGTTGAAAAAGCCCAATGAATGAGAATAGAATGTATATATGTATATGATATGATACATGTAAGTGATATTATTGTATGAACATGACACCATGGAGCATAGGATCTGCATCGTGTCAATAGCATGTTACTTTGATAAATAATTATATCTAAATGATTTTAATTTTCTCCATAATGGACATGCCTCCTAGAAGGAGAGCACCTCCTCAACGAGGACGAGGTCATCCTAGAAAGGGAAAATTCCAACTGTTGTACCTAATGTCGAATCCGTACAACAAGAATAACAAGAAGAAAGATCTCCACCCAGAGATAGGAGGAGATCAGAAATAAGATATGAACCCGAACCCCCAGCTGCTCAAGGGGAAGATGATAGAACCTTACAACAAATAATAGAAGCCTTAAAAGTAGAGAATCGAGCCTTAAGAGAAAAGCAAGAGGTTCAAAAATAGAGAGAAGAAGTAAGAAAACTTAGAGAAAGAGATAAAGAAAGATCTCATGATGTATCTAAAGTTGATTTTGCACCACCACAGCCAGTGTCAATGCTGAGAGGATTACCTAGGCAAGCTTTAAATGATGAAGGGGTAACTATCAATGATTTCTTGAAATTACAAAACCTCGAGTTTGGTGGTAAGAGAAATAAGGATCCCCAAGAATTTATTAGTAATACTTAAAAAATGATTCGGAGATTAACTTGCTCTGAATCATGGATCATAGAATTAGTGGGGGTTAAATTGACAAAGAATGTCTGGGAATGGTTCTAGAGGAATATTGAGGATCACTTATATGGTGGGAATCCTCCGAGTTATGAATTCTTTAAACATGCATTAATTGACGAGTTTATTTCTCAGGACAAAATCGAGCCTTGCAATTTGAAAGGCTTAGACAAAGCTTTGGTATGAGCATAGATAATTACGCAAGTGAATTTTTGCACTTATGCAAATTTGTTACAACAATGGTACCTACTGAAGCTGCAAAAAAGGAAAGATACAAGTTAGGAGTCATACCTTCCTTGTATGGTGCTGTTGCAACTATTGACTTCCCTAATTTTTTGAGGTTGATCGATAAGACTCGACAAGTGGAAGCAAAGTTTAAAAAGGGGAGAGCAGAAAGAGAATGGAGAAAGAAAGGTAAAGGTCAGAGCAGTGGGGGTCGTAGAGAAGGAGATAGCTCTTAGATGAGACATATCGAACAAATAGTGCAGTCTACTCCTCCAAAACTATAGAGAGGGGGCTAAGGTTGAGGTAGAAATTCAGGTGCGTCAGTATTGTCAGCACCTGGTGGTACACAAAACCTAGCTAATAATAGATCATAGCAACCTCTAGCACAACAACTACTTGTATTGTTTATGGGAAAAATCATCACGGATCCCGTAGACTCGCGTTTAGAGGTTGTTATAGATGTGGACAACAAAGGCACTTCATTAAAGACTACCCAATGCAAGAAAACTAAGCAGCTCCACCCCCAATTTCATAAACTAATATGCAGATAGACAGACATGTTAATAGAAGCCCAACTAGCAGAGGTAGATATCAAGGCCAAGTTTCCACCCACAATACATGGTAGATGCCAGCACCAGCACCAGCACCAACACCAGCACCAGCCCCAATAAATAAAGATCAGGGGAAAGTGTTTGTTGTAAATCCTTAAGAAGCTTAGGCCTCTAATACAACTGTAGCAGGTATTCCTATCCAAACCTGTTGATATTCAATTAAATTGCATAAAATGTCTATGCTCTATTATGACAAAAGATATGATTTTTCTTTAAATATGATGATAAAACAATGTTGATATAGGTATAATCTATATCCAGAACAAGAATGCTAACGTGCTATTTGACTCAGGTGCCACTCATTCATTTATAGTGCTGAGTTTGGCTAGAAAGATGGATAAAGAGAGATAATTAATGAAAGACCCTCTATTCATAGTTACACCCTTAGGGGAAACCGTTAAAGTGAAATATGTTTACCCCTCATGTGCAGTGGAAATAAAGGGTAGAAAATTTATGGCAAATTTGATTGAGTTGGCAGTATTAGAATTTGATATTATCTTAGGTATAGACTGGTTATCAAATCACCATGCTACAATGGATTGCTATGCCAAAAGAATTATACTTAGACTTTGATCCAGAAATAGAAGTGTTATATTAGGGTGACTGAATTGGGTTTCCTGTTAACAGAATGTCAGCTATGTAAGCCCAAAGACTTCTAAGAAAGGGATGTCAAGGTTATGTAGCTTATGTTAGGGATACCAAAAGGGATATCAGTGAGTTACAACAGATCCCTATAGTAAGGGATTTTCCAGATGTGTTTTTACAAGATTTGTCTGGATTAACACCAAAAGAGAAATAGAATCTAATATAGAACTCCTTCCTAGTTCAAACCCTGTCTCAATTACTCTATACAAAATGGCACCTATAGAACTGAAAGAGTTAAACGTGCAATTGCAAGATTTGGTTTATCAAACCTAATAGTTCACCGTCGGGTGCACCAATGTTATTTTTTAAGAAGAAAGATGGATCCATACGGTTATGCACAGATTATCGGTAGTTGAATAAAGAAACTATTAAGAATAAATACCCTCTTCCTCAGATTGATGATCTATTTGATCAATTATTGGGAGCAAGTCATTTCTCTAAGATTGTTCTCAAATCTAGGTATCATTAGTTAAGGATCTGAAAAGAGGATGTGCCGAAAACTACCTTTAGAAATAGATACAGACACTATGAGTTCCTGGCACTTTCTTTGGGATTAATGAATACACCAGCGATCTTTATGGATTTGATGAATAGAATCTTTATGGATAAATTAATTGTGGTTTTCATTGATGACATATTGGTATATTCCAAGAGCAAAAAAGAACATGAAAAACACTTGGCAATGGTGTTACAAATCCTTAGAGATATCAGTTATATGCCAAGTTAGCAAAGTGTGAGTTCTAGCTCGATAGAGTTAGTTTCTTGGTTCATATAGTTAGTAAAGAAGGGATTCAAGTAGATGTTCAAAAGCTAGATGCAGTATCTAATTGGCCTAGACCTATTAATGTTACGAAAATATGAAGTTTCTTAGGTATGGCTGGTCATTATAGACAATTTTTAAAAGATTTTTCCAAGATAGCTGCTCCACTGACGAGGTTAACACAAAAATAAGTGAAATTTGAGCCGGATGATTCTTGTGAGCAAAGTTTCCAAAAGCCTAAGGAATGTCTCACATCAGCTTCAGTGTTAGCATTCCCTTTAAGGCAAGGTGATTATGTGATATATTGTGATGCCTCTAAAATTGGTTTAGGCTATGTATTGATGTAGAAAGGGAAGGTAATTGCTATGCTTCCAAACAATTAAGGAAACATGAAGTAAACTATCCTATCTATAATCTAGAAATGGAAGCTATGATATTTGCATTAAAAATTTGGAGACACTATTTATGTGGTGAAAAGAGTTAAACATATACAAATCATAAGATTCTTTAATACATTCAACAACAAAAAGAGTTAAATATGAGACAAAGAAAGTGGATTGAGTTATTAAAGGATTACGACTGTCAGATCTTGTAACACCTAGGTAAAACCAATGTAATGGCTGATGCCCTGAGTAGAAAATTGATGGGGAGTTTTTATCATATCCATATTCAAAAGAAGGAGCTAGTTAAAGATTTAAATGTGTTATTTAATATAGGATTGCACTTAGAAGTATCTGATTCTCAGGTATTACTTACTCAATTACAAATGAAACCCAATTTAACTAATGAGATTATAATTGCCCAAGATAGTGGTCTAAGTTAGCCAAATTGAGAATAGTTGTACAGGATGGTAAGGTAATAGAGTTCAATATAGAGGATGGGGTATTGAAATGTGGCAACAGGATATGTGTACCTGACATAAATGGGCTAAAACAAAGAATTATGCACGAGGCACATTATACACCCTACGGTGTTCACCCTTGAACCACCAAGATGTACCATGATGTTAAAGGTATATATTGGTGGCCAGGTATAAAGAAAGATGTAGGCCAGTTTATATCCATCTGTTTAACTTGGCAACAAGTCAAATTTGAACATTAGAAGCCCACTAGACTACTACAGGAGCTACTACTACCAAACTAGAAATAGGAGCGGATTACCATGAATTTTGTGGTTGGACTGCCAAGAACACCTAAAGGGCATGATTATATTTAAGTTGTAGTCGCCAGAATCACCAAGTCAACCCACTTTATAGCAGGAAAAACCATTTATAGTGCAGATTAGTTAGCCTAGTTATAAGTTGACAAAATTGTGAAGCATTATGGAGTGCTAGTGTCTATTATTTCTAATAGAGGAACACAGTTCACTTCTAGATTCTGGTAGAAACTAAAAGAAGCCATGGGTACACAACTAAATTTTAGTAGAGCATTCCACCCACAAACTAATGGGCAATCAAAGAGAACCGTCCAAACACTCAAAGACATGTTAAGAATGTGTGTCTTGGACTTTGGTAGCTAAATTTTAGTAGAGCATTCCACCCACAAACTAATGGGCAATCAGAGAGAACTATCCAGACCCTCAAAGACATGTTAAGAATGTGTGTCTTGGACTTTGGTGGAGATTAGGAATGTCATTTGCCTTTAATAGAATTTGTTTATAACAATAGCTACCATTCCACCACTGGGATAGCACCTTAAAAGGCATTGTATGGTAGAAAGTACAGATCTCCACTATAT
This sequence comes from Erythroxylum foetidum, assembly GCA_026546835.1. Lineage (NCBI taxonomy): Eukaryota > Viridiplantae > Streptophyta > Magnoliopsida > Malpighiales > Erythroxylaceae > Erythroxylum > Erythroxylum foetidum. The sequence goes on from JANZLF010000222.1 coordinate 26,368,520, forward strand.
TCGATATAAGTAGGAGAGAAACATTTAGAGGGACCAGAACTAATTCATGAAACATCTGTAAAAGTTTCACTGATATAAGAAAGATTAAGAATGGCCTACAATATGCAAAAAATTTATACAGATTCTAAGAGGAGGGATGTACATTATGAACTAGGTGATCAAGTTTTCTTAAAATTCTCTCCTATGAAAGGTGTATTTAGATTTGGAAAGAGAGGGAAGTTAAACCCTAGATATATTGAACCATTTGAGAGCTTTGAAAAGGTCATAAATGTGTCAAAGCGGTTGGCTTTGCCTCCTCATCTTAGCTACATGCATCTAGTTTTCCATATATCAATGTTAGGAAAGAACATTCCAGATCCTTCTCATGTATTACAAACCCCTAGAAGTGGAAATATCAGAGAATCTTTCTTGTGAAGAAACTCTAGTTGCCATCATGGACATACAAATTAGAAAATTCTGGAATAAAGATATTCCAATGATTAAAGTTTAATGGCAAAATCAAAGATTTGAGGAATGTAAATCAGAAATAGTTAAAGGGACCAGAACTAATTCAAGAAACATTTACAAAAGTTCCTCTAATATAAGAAAGATTAAGAATGGCCTTTAATAGGCAAAAGAGTTATACAGATTCTGAGAGGAGGGATGTACATTATGAACCGGGTGATCAAGTTTTCTTAAAAATCTCTCCTATGAAAGGTGTATTCAGATTTGGAAAGAGAGGGAAGTTAGATCCTAGATACATTGAACCATTCGAGATCCTTGAAAAGGTCAAAAATGTGTCATATTGGTTGGCTTTGCCTCCTCATCTTAGCTACTTGCATCCAGTTTGCCATATATCAATGTTAAGCAAGTACATTCCAGTTCTTTCTCATGTATTACAAACCCCAGAAGAGGAAATAGTAGAGAATCTTTCTTACGAATAAACTCCAGTTGCCATTGTGAACAAACAAATTAGAAAATTACGAAATAAAGAGATTCCAATGATTAAAGTCCAATGGCGAATCAAAGAGTTGAGGAATGTGCATGAGAAACAGAAGAATCAGTGAGAACCAGATATCCATAGTTGTTTCCCCAATAAGGTAAAATTCGTGGATGAATTTTGTTAAGGGGGAGAATGTAACACCCAGTATCTGACTTACAAAAAAATTGGTATAAAAATTGGCATTTGAGACTAATGTCATTAAAACTAAGATAGTGAATCATAATTTTTTGTTACCTCAAATTAATGATGTTTGACACTTTTTTATTTGTTACAGGAAATTGTACGAGGGGATTTTAAAGAACCAATCCAAGAGTGACATTTTTGTAAATAATGAAAAGAGTGGGTTATAAAGGAAGCTAAGTGCACATAAGACAAAACAATTGTCTTCCTCCTCCTTCACTTGGCCGAATTCACCATGGAAGCTCCTTTCTAAAATTTTTCAAGCTATGTAACAAGAAAGTGAAGGAGAATCAAGCCAATCAGTCAGTACAAAATGGTAAGTCTTTGTCCCGACATTTGATTTTACCGATTGGAATTTAGTCTCTCACTTTCTTTTGCCATAACTATGAAACCCACTTGATGAAATTTATGGGTTTGATGATTTTGATGATGGATTCTTATTCTTTGATGTCTAATGACTAATTAACATGAGGAAATTTTCATTTTTTTATCATCATTTGGGCTTAAACCAAAACCTAGGATTTTGGAGTTCAAAGCTGCCAAGGGAGGCAGATTCATAGGTCCTTCTTATATAATTTTTTTGAGTTGTTTAATGTATGAATTTGAAGAAAGTTTTGAGTTTCAGGTTGTAGATATAGGTTTCTACTATCTCCCTGAATGTTTTTTACGAATTGAGGGTGAGCCAAAAAAAACAAATGAGATATAAGTCCCGAATTGAAAATGATTCAGAAGACCAGCAGGATTTAAACACGAAATCAAAGTTAATTGTTTGAGGGCCTAAGAGTCAAAATTGGATGACGAGTTCTGCTTATGAAAAGCTAAAAAATGTGTCATCTAAGTTCTATATAAAGGGAATTTTAATTAGATGAGTATACTGTGAGATATGGCTAAATAAGTGAAGGGTGTTACTGACCTTAGTGGCACATAAGTGAACATAAACAGGTCAGCCTTAGAAAAATCACAATAAATCCAAATTTACATCATTTTAAAGCCTTCTTTGGATATGTGATAGCCATATGAGTATGTTTAAAATGGAAATTTGAATCACCTCAATTGGATAAGAAATGAATAAGTTATAATGATTTTAGTCAGGAAGGGTCCAACTAGTGACAAGGTATTAAAGTTGACTGTAAATGGGATATTTGGAAGCCTTAATGATCGAATTAGAAAATGGTCATAAAAGAAAAAAATGTGAATTTATGTGTTAATAGATATGGAAATTTTGAAAAACATTGGACCTATGTAGAAAAAGTTATGCCATCGTGAATGATACCTACACGGATGAATTGGTGAAACCAAATAAGTTCAAGTATGATTATGCTAATCAAGACATAAAGAATTAGGTACTCAAACTAGTGAGCCAAGTTTAGACATAATGAAGTCCAATACTCCTAATTTCATAGGAAATTTGGCTTGAAAACAATTTGACCATTATAGAAAAAATATAAATTTATAATGATATATGTTAAGAAATGAGATTTATGTAAGAATGACTAATGCAGGTATATGTAATTTTTATGTATATTACTCAATAGCTTATGAAAGTAGATGAGGAATAGAACTAGAAGTCATACCTAGTACCTCTCAAGTTCAAGAAAATTAAAAAAGAGATCAAAACCCCTGAGATAATCGAGGTGAGTATAATCATGCTACTATACTTATGTAGTAATCCTTTTTATCTTTGCGGCTTGTTGAATTGTTATCGAATTTGTATGACTTATTTGATATATGACTCCATGTGATTGAATCTAGCATGTTGTATGCCAGATTGGCCAGATGATATCCAGATTCTTTGCATCTTCTGATTCCCTTGTTTTGTTGAACCTATTATTTGCAATTCTTTGATGAATCATGTTTTTTTTGTTAGCCATGATTAATGAGTTCACAAGATATGCAGCTGATGGAGTATAATATCAGACCATGTGCACATAAGTAACCCACTAGTGATGCGTTAGATCCAGGTCCTACCTAGAAAGGACAGGCCTCCAGGTATAGGGTTAGGCCAACCTTGTCTAGAATTAAAAAAAGGGGGATATGTCGTACTAGCATGCCTCTATCTCTTCCTAAGAAATTCAAAAAATCAGAATTCAGGAATGAGAAATCAGAACTCAAAAATGAGAAGGCTCAGAATCAAAAATCCTATGGAAGTCTACCAAAGAAAGAACCCAAAACTTTGAAAAGAATTCAAAAACCAGATTCAGTTTATAATAGAATAATTCATATTGAGATTTATTATTGATACTTAAGTGATTGCCGCACTTGAAATTACTACTTGTTTATTTAGTGATACCATGTATGGTTGTTTAGAATGCCACAGACCATTCTTATGAAGCTAGCCTTGTGTTACCTAGCCTCACAAGCATGGTGACATGTTTATATCTCACTGAGCTGTGTTGTAGACTCACCTCTCACTATTATCATTTCAAGGGATTAGCAGATCACACGAGAGAGAAATCCAAGCCTTTTGAGACTCGCTTGGATAAACAGATAAGTAATTTTTTTTGGCATGATGTTAATTACAGATGCTTATAGATGCTTCATGGTTTGTCATAATCTTATGTACATGATACATGCATGGATATGCTATGTTATTGATAATGATGTCAGTTGATGATATATGATAATCATAGATTGACAGATTATAAGTAGATAATGTATGTTAGAATTAGAGATTGAGAACCTTACTTTATTCAAAATTTTTAAGCAGGTATATGGATAATTAATCAGGAAAACAAATAGGTCACGCCAGATTTTCAATTGAATATAGAAAAGTTAGGCTTACTACAGGTTTTGGTGGCATTAAGCCTACCCATTGCCTAATGCCAACAAGGTCCAAAAGGCAGGTCATGTCATAAGTGATGAAAAATGTTGTTTCATAAAAATGTGGAGAAGAACCTCTGTCATGATTGTGCACAAGCACAATGGTGGTAGAGAAGGAGCTTCAGAGGAGCTGCATGATCGTGTAGAAGCACTATCATGATAAAGCAATCCTCAGAGGAGATATGTGAAAAAACACGATCATGACAGCGGAGAATCAACTAGAATTGCATGATTGTGATAGTGAGAGTACAGAGATATATAATTGTTTTGAACATTCTTCACTCTTTTTCTCATAACTTCTTTTGCGTAACTCTGATTGACTTGAAATTTGAAGCATAAACTCCTCACACATTTTCTTTTCTCTCTACCAAATTTCATAGTCATTTGAATTCATTAGGACATTGTTAATTATTTAATTATAACATAATTAATTGATTATAATATATTTAACACATATTAAAAGTATAATTAGTTAACTAAAATATATTTAATTAGTTAACTAATTAATTAAATTTGATGTAAATAATAATAATAATTAAAACATAATAAGTTAACTGATTAATGAAAATATAAATCAATTATTAATCATTAACTGTTAAGTTTATTCAGTTATAATCAATAATAATTAATATATAATTAAGTAGTTGATTTATTAAAATATAATTAATTGGTTAAGTAGTAGATGTTACTGTACATGATAGTAATTATTAATTATTATATACTAATATTTAGTATATATATAGGTATTCAGGATATATAGCTTAAGTAGTCACACCTGTGACTTAATAGTCAGAGGCGTGACTCTAACCGTGCATGTTTTTTTTTGGTTACTAGGTAATTAACACATATGTAATTTTATGTAGTTGTTTATTAAATAATAATTAATTATTTAAAACATTAGTAATTAGTTGATTAATTATAACATAATTAACTTATTGATTAATTATAATATATTCAACACATATAAAAATAATTAATTAATTTAAATATGATTAATTAATCAACTACATGATAAATCATTGCTTAATCAATTAAAATATAATTAAATATTTAATTTGGATCTAATTAATGTAAATATTATTAATTGATTACAATTTTTATTAAATACAATTAAAAACTTTGGTTAAGTTATTAATTAAGTATAATTCACATATGTGATAATATATATATATATATATAGGGGTCATAGGAACTCTTTTTAATAATGCTTTAATGTCATTGAGCTTAATAAAGTTAAATGTCATAGTAGCTGTTAATTAAATATAGTTATTAATATTGTTAATTAGTTTTATTTATGTTATTATTAATTTTAAATTATTATATTTTTATTAATTGTTATCATTAATTACTCGTTAATTATGTAATTAGTAATTATCACTATTATTATTATCAAGTATATATTAGCCACAATCATGCATGTTATTATTATTTTTAAAAATATTAATTAATTCTACTATTATGCATGTTATTATTAATTATAAAATATTATTATTTAATTATTAAATCTTTGCTCACAGGAGAGCATACCATTAGAAATATTTAATAATTATTGAATTAATTATTATTTCATCATTAATTACGATATTCTTCATTATTAAATATTATTAAATTTTTATTTATGTTATTACTAATTATTAATTATTATCTGTTATTATTAATTATATACATATACATATATATAGCTCTTCACGACTGTGACTAATAAGTCACAACCGTGAAGCACATATTAATTATTATTATATTATTAATATGTACTATATGTATATATATATATATATAGCTCTTCACTATT
>JANZLF010000222.1:26447837-26458630 GCA_026546835.1 Erythroxylum foetidum
TAGTGGTATATGTATTAAGTGTTTATTGGCAAATAAAGAGAATGACAAGTTTTGAATTTATTGATGAGATGTGGTTTAAACATGAAGAATCAAGTAAGTGGGATTTTGTTTAGAATGAATTTCCAAAAAGGGAAATGATATTGTGTTGATTAGTATGAGCTTTGAATAAAGATGAATAAATAAGAAAAGGAAAAGAAAGAAAGAAAAAATGTATACCGAATTTTGGGACAGTTTGAGTCCAAGGAATTCCAACGCGACGCTTTTCTCTGTTCTTTGCTTTCGGATGTCGGATTTGTTTTCTTTGGTTCGATCTGTTCTGTATCTATTTTTAATTCGTATTCGATCCGTATTTGTTTCATATTTTGACTATTCGATAATACGATTTCAATTCGTTAGGTGTTTTCCTCCGCTTTGCTTCAATCTATGATCCGTTCGTTTCGCTTTGTGATCAATCGTTTTATTTGTTTTGCCTCTTTGTGATTCGTTTCGCTTTGGCTTCCGTTTTTGGGTTGGGGCGCCGGTCTCCGGATCGGGTCCCAACATTATGACTTGGGTAGGACATTTGGTTAAGTTTGAAAGCATAAAATATGGTTTATAAAAAAAGAAAGGTTAAAGCTCAAAGGGGTTTATCAAAGGAAAAATCATGTCAATAGGGTAGGTTATTTGGCTAATGTAGTTTATAAAAAACAAAGAATGCCTAATCATATCCATGTTAATGCATGTGATAAAATGCGGTCTCAAATAGAAATTCAACGCAAAATCAAGATATACATGTTATGAAGGTCACACATTATCAAAAGGCAATGAGACTGATATAGAAGTGTTAGTCAAATAATGCTCAAAATATCACTGACTTTGTCTACCATTAGTCACTACTCTTCTAAAGATAATGCATATCGATCAATCACAAAAGCAAAAGTACATGCTAAAGTTTCTATGAAATTCTCTAGTCAATCACACTATAATCATGATTATATAATCCTAGAAGTAATAGAAAATGAGAAAATGTTTGTTTCATTTGTTTTATTCTTTCCTCATTTTGATTGACAACTTAAAAACAAGTAAGACAAACAAATTCAAAAACAAATGTGCATATAAAAAGTAATGCGGAAATGTAAAGGAAAAGAAATTTACTTCCCTTGGGTTGCCTCCCAAAAAGCACCTTTGTTTAGGGTCGCTGGCTCGACTCCTTCTTCGCCTCACGTCACAAAATTGTGATTTTCATGTATCACATGCGACTTCTCTACATGAGGTAGTTCCAGATAAGGCCTTAGTCGATCATCATCATTATTCAGCGCCTTTCCTATCCTCAGATGCTCAATCTTGACTGAGTCCATACATTTCAAAAATATTTCAAACGTCTCTTCACCTTTTCCTTCATCATTTAACTCCTTCAGTCTGTTGTGTAAAGGTAAAGAGTTAACCTCAAAAATCATTATGGACTCAGTACTTACCTCTAAGCTAAAAGATATGTCCTTTGCAGCTTCGAGCTCCTCATCACTTTGCAAATTTTTTGCATAGACTTTAATTGGGTACATCTCGGGTTGATATGGTTGCGCCTCTTCTCGTTGCGATTTCAAGTGATCAAGGCTTATTGCCATCTGAACCATTAGGTTTTCCATCCTGTGTTGGTGTGCTTTTGTCTCTTGTCGAAATTCTTGCATTTCCTGCTGCATATCTTGTTGAAATTGCAAAGTGTTAGCAATAAGTTTGTTGACAATTTCTTCTAAAGATGCACCTGAACTAAGTTGGCTCTCTGGATCTTGGGACCAAGTGTTTTCTAGAAATTGCCCTCCATCCTTCTAGAATTGTAAAGTATTCTCCTGCAATTGCAACATTAACTCTTCCAGAGATGGACCGGAGTTGTGATAGGAAGCTTCTGCTCTGTGCAAAAATTGTTGTGTGTCCTGCAAACTATCATGGAAGTAATTCCGTTGATTATCCCATTCGTAACAAAAGTTAGGTTGATTAGTCCAAACATTGTTATAGGATTGAGAATAAGAATTATAAAAGAACTTACTTCCGTCCATATCAATTTTTTTTCACCCAAAACAAAAAAAGAAAAGATCACAAAATAATAGAAAACAAATCAATCACAAACAAAAATATACAAAACACCAATTAAATCACAAACAAAAACAAAAACATCGCACTCCTCGATAACGACGCCAAAATTTGACCGTGCGTCTTTACGCTAGTCAAAATAAAATAACTAGACTACTACTATAGAGTGGCGAGTCTAGGTCGATCCCACAGAGAGTGTGTGTAAAGTTTATGAAATGAAATTAATCGGTGTTTAGGAAAAAAAGGGGGGTTTTGGATTTTGAAAGATGAAAATAAAATAAAACTAACTAATAAAAACAAATTAAAGGAAACATGCAAAAATGATAAAGGCAAGGAATTCGGTAGGGACTCGATTCTTTGGTTCAATCTCAGCCTAAACCCTAATTAAGCATAATTTATTAATTTGTTGTTCTTTAACCTCTCCTAGAAACTACTAATCGTGGGTTAAAAATTAACCTGAGTTTTTCCTTAGATTTTGTTTAATCAAGATACGATCGTTAATTAAACCTAACTACCGAACAACCTAGGATACGATCTCTAGATTTAATTAGGCAGTAGCATTACAATTAGGAAAACCGATTAATTAAGGCAACAACCACATACGATGTGTCATTTAACCTAGGTCATGTTATCCCTAATGATTACGAATCATTAATCGCTACACATGAATTTCAATATAACAATTAAGGATTATATCAAAATTCTAGCAATGGGATTGAAATTAACGACTCAATGAATGCATTAAAATCATCAATTCTCAATACCCAACGGGTTCATACATAAATAACCGAATAATAACGAAAATCTGATTATCCATACACAATACCCAAATTAATTAAAATAGGATAACACAATCAATTTCTAATGAGCGAAAGAAACAACAAAGTAATAATAAATTACTTAACTCGGGCCATCGGCGTCGATATTACCTCCGAATTGGTGTCAGGACTTCTAGCTCTTCATGGGTCTTCCCCGATAAATTGCTTCAATCCCCATCTTAATCCCTAGCCAAAAATTCCCTTTATTTTTCACTACCCAAAGCTTCATTCCACTGTTCATCGATTTGACAATTTAATTCTGCTGCTTTAAAACCTTCTGGTGCTCCTTCGTTTCTCCCCTGCATGTTGCCTTCTACGTAACCCAGCCAAGCCGACAGCCACCAACTCACACTTGCGCCAGCGTGTTGCTCCTCTTATTTTTCCCCTATTCTCTGCATGTTGATGGGACGTCACTGCTCCCTTGCGTCTTAACTGTGTTGCCTCTTGTCTCTGCACTCTACTTCCTATATTTCTCCCGGCTTAAGTGATTTTATTGCTATCTCCTGCTCCTTTAGTTTTTGCTTATGCCTGCGTTAACGCTGCGTTTAACGCATACATGAAACGCATGCATGGCTGTATGAAACGCAGCCATTGTTTTTTTTAATTACTTGCAATAAACTTTTTCTTCTTCTTTGTCTTCCAATTTTCGTTTTTTAATTTTCTTTGTCCACTCCATGAAGAAAAACGAGTACTGATCTTCGGAAAATGTCCCTTAATTACTTGCATTAAACTTTTTCTTCTTCTTTGTCTTCCAATTTTCGTCTTTTAATTTTCTTTGTCCACTCCATAAAGACAAACGATTACTGATCTTCAGAAAATGTCCCAAATGGGATACTTTTGACTCACTGTAATTTTTTTGCTTCCAAATTGTACCTAAAAATCACATATGAATTAAAGTGAATATCTTAAGCATTTTTATATCAATAATCACTAAGTATAAATGATTAAAAATATTAACAATTAAACACATATTAGACTAGTAGGCTATTTTATTTTGAGTTTTGATATATGTTCTAATCTGATACAAGATAAGTTTTGATTTGATACAAGACATATTCCAATTTGATACAAGTTCTGTTCTGTTTCGACGCAATTATATCTTATTATGATACTTGTACATTCTGTTCTGAAGTAATGATGCTATGTTTTGATACTTATATGTTTTGTTCTGATGCAAGAATGTTATGTACCAATGAATTACATTCTATTCTGAGACAAATAATGCTTGGATTGCTCTTTAATATGAATAATTAAAGATTGCTTATGATATGACTTGATTCAATACATGTGAATGTTAAAAGAATATTAGAAACAGTTGTCATTATGTATCCTGTTTAGTTATTCCCCACTAAGCTATATGCCTAGCATAGTGGTTATGCCACTGTGTAGGTTATGATAAGAAGGCTTAAGGTTGGGAAAACCTCAATGGCCAATGAAGGACTTGATATAATTTTGGAAAATGTTATGTTTAAATTTTAAGTTGTATTTCAATGTGTTGAGACATATTGTATTTTGTATTTTTTTAATGACTTATAAATGGTTTGTAATAACTATAATATGGGATGGATTTGTATGTAAGGCAAGCGTATGATGAATACAATATGTACATGTTGTTTTGTATATAACTCAGTAAAGTATGAATGTGAAGTATGTTATCTTATTTTCAATGAATTTCTGGAATATCTTGGTATATTTTAGGATTGTTTTATGTGGCATTTGTATATCCTCTCAGGGGGTATTCTGGTGTTACACTCAACACCATTCTTGATCATATAATTCCCCAACTTTGCATATCATTTCATTTCTCCACCACTAATGTTCACTGCAAAATCATGAATCAAAGGACTTTTTAGGGTTGTAATATGGGCAAAAATAAGATGAGATGTATTTAAGTCAAGTAGCATGAAAGTCATTAAAGCTAGTGAAACAACTGCAACACTCAATATGACATAAAGTGCATAAGTTCACACTCATACAAAACTAGGTATTGTTAGTTATGACGAATGCAACTCTTATATTTCACAACTCATTTCAGCTCTCACATACAAACCACATAAAGCATATACCAATCTAAAGGAATCACTCATACAATTTATGCCAACAATACATTGAAACCATAAGAGTGAACCTTCTAAGCCAACATCTACCTTATATTCAATATACTCAAATGACACATTCATTACAACTCTTGGAAGATACATTAATTATGAATAACTTTGCAAACTCATATGCATTTCCTCTTTGATAAATTTATTTTAAAAAATTCATTCTTTTTCTTTTTCTTTCTTTCTTTCTTTTACATTTTCTTTTCATGTCTTTTCTTTTCTTGTGCTTTTCTCTTTTCTTTCTTTCTTTCTTTTACATTTTCTTTTCATGTCTTTTCTTTTCTTGTTCTTTTCTCTTTTCTTTCTTTCTTTTCCTTTCTTTTTTAACATTAAAATAAATTACATTAATATGAGATTTCAATGATAAGATGTAATAAAACATCCCAACATTAACTAGCCCATATATATGTACATCCCCACACTTACACTTTTGTACATCTACAAACTCACCAATCATAAATGCTCCACTAGCTTTATGACTTAGGTAAGATATTTAGTTAGACTTAGGTAAGATATTTGGTTAAGTATAAAAGCATAAAATATGGTTTATATATAAAAAAGGTATAAAGCTCAAAAGAGGTTAATAAGGGGAAAACCATGCCAATAGTGTAGGCTATTTGGCTAATATAATTCGGAAAAACAAAGAATGCTTATTTCTATGTTAATGCATGTGATAAAAATGTGACCTTGAATAGAAATTTAAAGAAAAATCAGGATGTACATATCATAAAGGTCACACATTATCAAAAGACAATGAGATTGAAATGAAGGTGTCAGTCCAATAAGGCTTAAAATCTCATCGACTTTCTCTACCACTAGTCACAACTCTTCTAAAGATAATGAATATCAAGCAATAATAAGAGTAAAAGTACAAGCTAAAGTTACTATGAAATTCTCTAGTTAATTCATTATCTACTCATGACTATATAATCCTGAAGCAATAGAATAGGAGAAAATGTTTGTTTGTTTGTTTTATTTTTTCTCTCATTTTGGTTGAAAAGTTAATACAAGCAAGAAACAAACTAACAAAGAACACATATGCATATAAAAAGAAATGCAAAATTGTAAAGAAAAGAAATTTACTTCCCTTAGGTTACCTCCCAAGAAACACCTTGGGTTAGGGTAGCTGGCTCGACTCCATACTTTCCTCACATGACAAAATTATGATCTTCTAGTACTACAGTCAATGCCACTTCCACACGGGGTTGTTTAGTTGATTATCATCCCCATTTAACGTCTTCCCTATCCTCAGATTCTCAATCTCAACTGAGTTTATACAATATTTTGAACGTCTCATTGCCTTTTTCTTCTTCATTTAATTCCTCTAACCTACTAGGTAAAGGTAAAGATTTAGTCTCAACAATAATTATGAACTTAGTTTTTATCTTTTAGCTAAAGGATGTATCTTTTTCTGCTTCGAGCTCGTCCTCTGCTTCTTCCACATAAGCAACTCCTTGAGTAGTACACTCCAGATTCTCAAGCTCTTCATCACTTTGTAAGATTTCCACACTTACATCCACAAGGTATGCCTTGGGTTGATATGAATGCTCCTCTTCCATTTGTGATTCTAGGCGTTCGATTCTTGTTGCCATTTCACCCATTTGGCTTAACAAGTTCTGGTTTATAGACGTTATATGCCTCATTTCCTACTAGAACTATTGCAACTGTTGTTGTAGGTTTTGTTGAAATTGGAGATTGTTAGCAATCACAACATTCACCAATTCTTCTAGAGATGTACCTAAGTTGTGATAAGAAGCTTCTAGTCCACACGGGAATTGATGTGTATCCTACAAACTATCATAGAAGCAATTCTGATAGTTATCCCATCTATAATCAAAGTTAGGTTGATCAATCTAACCTTGGTTATAAGATTGAGAGTAAGAGTTAAAGAAAAAGCTTCCATCCATGAATTTTTTATATATTGGTCATAAACACAAAATAGAAAAAAAAAGAAAGAATCACAAAAAACTGAAAAGAAACAAATTACAAAAAATATACAAAATCCCAATTAAATCACAAACAAAAACTAAAATAATGCAGTCCTCGAAAACGACACTAAAATTGATAGTGCATTATAACGATAGTCAAAATAAAATAACTACACCTACTACTATAGCAATGGTAAATCTAGGTCGATCCCACAAAGAGTGCATAAGGTTTTCGAAATGAAAGTGACTGGTGTTTAGGTTTAACGGGAGGTTTTGGTTTTAGAAATAAGAAAATAAAATAAAACTAACCTGATGAAAACAAATTAAAGAAAACATGTGAAAAATGATAAATTTGGGAAATTTGGTAGGGACCTAGTTCTTTAGTTCAATCTCAGCTTACAACCTAATTAAACGTATTTCATTAATTTGTTGTTCTCAAATCTCTCCTAGCAACTATTAATCATAGGATAATAATTAACCCGAGTTTTCCTTTAGGTTTTGTTTAATCAAGAAATGATCATTAATTAAACCTATCCATCAAATAACCTAGGATACGATCCCTAAATTTAATTAGGTAGTAGCATTATAAATTAGAAAAACTTATTAATCAAGGCAATCACCACATACGATGCGTCATTTAACCTAGGTTATGTTATCTTTAATGCTTACGAATCATTACTAACTATACATGATTTTCAACATGCAATTGCAGATTATATCAAAATTCTAGCAATTAGTTTGCAAATAAACGATTCAATGAATGCGTTAAAATTATCCTTTCATAATACCCAATGGTTCATTCATAAATAACCAAACAATAACGAAAGTATGATTATCCATACATAAAACCCAAATCAATTAACATAGGACAACACAATCAATTTCTATTAAGAGAAAGAAACAATAAAAACAGTAAAAAAATGCTTAACCCAGGTTGTCAGTGTAACACCCCACTCCCGCATGACTTGAACCCGACATCGATGGTGATATCTGAGTCCGTGCCCTGCGAGGGTGACGTGCTACATCACTAAACTCGGTATAAATTTTTTTCCTTGAAATCACAAACACACACGATGCGGAAGTCAACCATCACATACGGTCAATAATAGTTTCAATAGTAAAATCAATGACCACTTGGGCCCTTTTATGATTACAAATCAATCAAGTCAGTTTGACTTGGCAAAATGACATAATCGTTTATACAAAAATTCAGAATACACAATTTTATACAAAAATAAGAAGACACTAATGCAGATGCGAACTGATCCCGACCTCTTTTCTCACTCACATGCAGATGTTGTACGCTCGTTGCCTAATGGGGTATTCTTCTGAGTCCTGAAAAATAATTACAAATTTTGGGTGAATTTTGCGAACTCAGTGAGTGACCATCATCAATGGTTCACCTAACCACATAACACAATTTTCATACATATCACTTTATTTCATAGTGCACATTCATGAGATTTCACATTCACACATTTACAAGATTCCATATTCACATTATTCATAATCGATACATGTACATGAGACTCACTTTCCATTTCATATTTTGTTGTGACCAAGTGCCTAAATTGTCCCTTGTATGGCTCATTAATAACTGTCCCTTATCCATTAATGGATACAGGGCTCATTAGACGTTGAGCCTAAGGCTCTGAATCACTTATGAGCTCGAAGCTCATCTTCACTCGTTGAGCTTAAAGCTCTAATCGGTGGCGACTCTGATCACAACAGCCATTATATTTCATGCACTTATGTCATATGATGCAGTAGTCACTTTCACTCACTTTCACATATTATTGGACCATAGTCCGACACGTATCAATCACATCACAATGATTTCATAATTTCACATTGCCCAAAATATCATATGATCACATAAACCACACTTTTATTTTTCACATAAGCATAAGGCATTTCGCTTTTCACTCAATCAAGTAAATTTAATCAAATGCATATGAGATGCTCATGTGACATTATTCCAATTTATTACGGTGTTGTGACCGAGCGCCTGAACTGTCCCAATATAGGCACATTAAGCATTGAGCCTGAGGCTCTAAATCACTGTTGGGCTCAAGGCCCAAGTACAATCGTTGAGCTTTAGCTCTAATCGGTGGCTGCTCCGGTCACAACTGTCATTACCTGAGTATGCATTCATATATGAAATGCATATGTTGCATTTAGTCACATTATATGCATACGTCACAATCAATCAGCCTATGAATACCACAATCAACATTTATATATCACAATTAAGTAATCACATGTATCCCAATTAGTCACATCCTAGGCATATAGATCACAAATTCACATACAAGTAGCACTTCTATAACCAACTCCCTATTACACAGTCATCGGACCTTCTGTCTGGAATTCACAAACACAGCAATTCTCAAACCCACCATTAATCACCACATTTAGCAATCAATTTATACAAAATAAAGCAAAATAGAATAAAGGGTGAAATGAGACCATCTCGGTCTACTCACAGTATGCTCCGGATTAGCATTACTTCTAAATTCTGGAAACGACGGATTGCGAACTCTTAGCCTGCACAACCTATTTATTCAATACGTTGCACACACATTAATACTTTGCCCAATTAAAATTATTGATGCACATATATGTATGATGCATGTTCATGACTATCCCGGCATCAATTTATATTTTTTTTCTCAAAAACCATTCAAATATCCCAACTCAAGTATGCCTAGGGTTAATCCACACTAAAATCCTTAGACTAGCAATTTATGCTTATTGCAATTTTTCTAAACCCATTCTTTCGGCTCTACTAACCCCCGATCGATAAACTAGTCCACATAGGGTAACCTAGGCAACCTCTCCTTGATGTAAAAATTCCTCTATGTAGTAGGAATCCATAGACACAAAAATCACTCAATTTGGATCTCTATAGGTGCAATTATTGATAACCAGATAAATAATCGCTCGGTCCTCTCACTTTGACTTAATCAATCAATGGCAATTTCATCTCCAAAAATTCACAATTTTATATAGAAATGAAATTAAAAGACTCACGAACCCGATGCTTTGAGAATCAGATCAATCGGAGGTCGAATGGTCAAGTTATACTCAAAAGAATGGAAGAGGGTTTGGGTTGGGATGGATCAGGTTGGCCCGCGCGGCTGGTCGCGAGGCTCGCCCTCACGAGCCATCGCACTCGCGAGGCGAGCTTAATGCTACGCTCGCCCTCGCGAGGCGTCACCTCGCGAGGGTGAGTCTGACCTTCACTCTCACCCTCGCGAGGGCAAAGGTCAGTCCCTCGCCTGCCAAATTCCAAATTCCTTTTTTTTCCTTCCTTCTTTCACAAGACCTAACTTTTCACACAAGGATCCAAAATTTTCAAATGAGATCTCATTGGAAAGATCATAGAAAACCCTACAAGTTTTATGAAGGGCTTGAAAACCAATTTCAACTCTAAGGGTGTCAAAAATGCAATCAAAGTTTCTGCCTAATCCCATATTTTCCAAAACAGTACAACATTCTTATAAAAATCATATCTTCTCATTCCCTTTGTCAAAAATTCCAAGTTTTATATCAAGAGAAAGATCAAAAAATATTCTACAACTTTCATGCATAACTTAGAAGCAAATTTAACCTCTGGACAGGTCAATTTCTCAACCAAAATTTCTGCCTCCCATAAGTGTCATCCTCAACAGTAACACAATCTTCCAAAAATCATAACTTCCTATCCCTTTGTCCAAAAATTCAATGTTTTATATCAATGAAAAAATCACAAAACATATTCTCCCATGATTGTGGTTGTCCTGTTAAAGGTTGTTAAAACAACATATCACCTAAACCATATCCATACTTTAAAAATTCATAACTTACAATCCCTACATCCAAAATTCGCATATTAT